>LPNX010675795.1:76363-87783 GCA_001517045.1 Pseudotsuga menziesii
TTCATATTATGTATTCAGATAAGGTTGTGAGTAGTTCTCAACTACTCTAATCACTTTAGCATGATAGGAAACAAACATTTCCCTTCAAAAAATAAACAGTCCAAAGAACATGCAATACAAAAAACCAATACTCTTGAATGGTTATGGCTGTGTGTATATTAACAAAACAAGTGCATTAATCTCTTTCTAAATGGCCTTTTTCCCAATCTAATCTTCCATTACCGTTACATATTCTTTATTCTCAACCTTTAGTTTAGTCTCTCCTCCTCTATACTAACTGTTGAGTAATCCCCATAAAAAGAATATGGAAGTGATAAATCATATGTACATGGTTTACCTCACTAATTCCATGTAAATGTTGAATCACTTTTGGATTTCTTCTTATTGTCATTTTTTTTCTATACAATTTTTTTAATAAATCATGATTTTTTTAACACTTAAATTTTCAAATGAAAAGAATGATTTATTTTTAAATGTCAACATTGAAGGGTTCAATTTCTCATAGCCCTTCAAAGTAAAATGAGACATTCCCTTCAAATTTGATCCCTGGGCAGTGGCGACTCTGGAGCCTTTCAACCTGGTAAAGGTGGTGTCCTGGTTAGGTCTGGTATAGAAAGGATGTCCTCACGTATGAGCTGACCATAATCATATCCCTTGATACCATTTGTGACACTCCTTAGGTGAAGATCATGTCCAAAGCATCACCAATTCACTAGCCTTCCTGAATCCAGATATCCGGCATGTGGATTGCGTATAAAACAACGAGAGATCATGAAGTTCAGATCTTTGAAGCGATGAACCTGGCCTCTACACGAAGCAAATGGATGTGGAGAGCTGAAACCATTTTGAACACAAACGTCAGCGTAAGTGAAAAGGAAAATAATGTCACGTCCAAACACCATGATCCATGCTGACAACAATGCAACATCAAAGGAGGCGGCATGACTGGATTCTTGATAGAAAATAGAGATCCCTATCTATGTGTGCACTCGTGCTGCCATTATGTTGACTAGTAATATTTGTATCCATGTTCATCTTCATCACCCTATATAAACACCACCTTCCCAGGCTGATTAATATGCATAAGATGAATCAGTAATTAGAGACAATGCTCGAAGAGTTATTCTTCTAAGAGATTCTGAAAATTCTAGAAGAGTTGAAATGGTGATATGCTTTGAGAATCTTGTTAGTCTTGAGGTGTTGATGTTTGGTGAGCTTGATTCCATGCTCATCTTTTGCCCTGGTTTTTCACACCAGGAAAGCACCAACCATCGGGACCTGGATGTGAAGAACTTTGAACGTTTCTGGGTAGTTGTACCCCTGGCTGCACGGTGCCTAGGTTTTCCTTTCCTGGGTGTGTCTCCATAGAAACAATAGAAGAAATTGTGGCTTCCAAAGTCCCGGTACATGGTGACCCTGTTCAGTGGAAACCAGTAGGAGCGAATGCTCATGCTGGGGTGGCAGGTGTCCAAACTATTCATCGCCTCGTTTGTGAACTCCAATTTCCAACCTTTTCTGAGGTGGTGAGGAGGTGGAAGACACCTCCCACTATATGACCTGTAGGAGAACCCGCGCCATGGGAGGTGGGGAGTACAAAGCTTCCCTTCTCCAAGTCCCCTCATACAACAGTATTACCAGGAAAGAGGGGGGTTGTATAAAAGACAAAGAATGGAAAGGATATAAACTCCTTTTCCAGTCCAAAAACCATGCAGAAGGGTGCGTTTGAGCATGAACAAACCCAAGGAATGACACGTTGCTGATTCGACTGACAGACGAGTGGTCGAGTCCAGTCATTAGCGAGTCATCAAAAGCATCCTTAACGTCATTTTCATGACTAACAAGCTTAGAAATAGAAGCGACGTGCTGCCATCTAGACCGAGCACGCACATTAGATCTATATATATTAATGTCTATTTTAATATATGTAAACTATGGCAGTAGTACCACGCTCTAAGTTGTTAGTAGTTGATTACGACTATAAATAGTTTCATGTCCTGTTTCAAGGATTAGCCTCAGGGACTGAGATAGTATAAATTCCTCCCCACAGAGGGGAAAAGGGTTGGTAATTTTCAAGAGTAGAGGCTCTTCACTGTAACATGTTTCAAGCTTTTCAGATATGAATAAAATTGCAGAGGAATGATAATCCTTTCATGGTAGAGATTCACGTGTCATCTTTTTCTTCAATAAGTAACTTCTTTACGTGAATGTTTATCCTGTAATTCATTCCAGTTTGTATTTTATTTTCATGTTTGAGCATTAGTGTATATGGTCCAAAATTCATCTTGTATGCTCTTGGCCCATTGTTCAAGAATTTCCAAACATTTTCTTCTAAAGTCATGCAGAATTCACCCTGGTTAGGTGCTCTGCGTGATGGACTATTTTCTCCTGTTTGCTAATAACCTGCTAAATATCTTCAGATTGAAGGATGGATGACTATATTGCCTCTTTCCGTAAACTTTCATGATTCCTTACCTCCCGCAACATATTTCAGACTGGATTGTTGACTCCATTTCCCAATGGTCCCCTCCATGATCGTCCCACTAGACTTTATAAAAACAAACTTGTTCTACTCAGAAATATGATTTTCTGACTTGTCTTTGATCGATTGAATATCTTGCGTATGAAAACTATGTAAATAGTGAGATATCCCTCACTGAATTAGCCACCAATTAGCTTACTTCCTATTGAGTTACAAGTGGTTTTCATTTTCATACATTGAGTTTCCCTCATATTTATCATGATAATGGGGCTTGTGGTTGTTGTTGATATGTATATATTCAATTAGCATTGGTAATTGTATATCACACGGATGCAAGGATGTCAAATATAACTTGGGGATGCATAACAACAACCCTCATTTTCATAAATAAATTCATAAAATCCAAAAGCCAAAGAAAATATTTCAGGTTACACATTACAATTTACAATTATCATAAAGAAAAGAAAATCACTTATTTGAGCCAACTGTAGTTGTGGAAGCAAGATAAATAAGAAACCACCCCATGAACAAGAATGAACCATCCCTCCAGCAGCAACCATACCTGCAAATTCCCAACTTAGACCAAACCCTAAAATATCCAAGGTAAAAAACTCTTGAAGAAAAACTACAACAATAGAGTTTACCTTGAGTTGCCATGCTGAAATTACCAAGGCTTCCATGCAAAAAACAATGAGACCACCCAACTATATAAAATACAACCTTCCATGAGGAAAATTGTCAGAAAAATGGTCAAAATTGGACGTCCCAACAGCCTTAAGAGAATTGGTCCTAGCAGCCTTCGTAAAAAATGGTCCCAACAGCCTTAAGAGAATGCCTGCCACAATTCATGGTTTGAGAAGAATGCCCACAACATGGTACCATCCTATAGCTAGTTGGTTTGGATACCTATTCATGATTTGAGTTTTCTTTAATATTTCTTGAGGAGAAAGATACAAACCTGCCAAAACAGGGTTTTTCACCAGTCGACGCAAAAATGGCTAAGTAGCCTCAGAAAGATGCCCACCCTAAATTATGGGTTAGAGTAAATGCCTACAGTACATGGGGGTCTTGTAGATTGGTCTTTGACATAATTGACCATGTATTCAAATTGTCTTGGAAGTGGATGAAGAAAAAGTTATGGACCTTCCAAAAGGGAGTTTTATGCAAATTAGACCAAATTGAGAAATTTGTCTAAGTATGGAATTGGTGTTAAATCTACCCAAGTGGCCTTAAGGAAATGCCCACCATGCCTCATAGGATGATGTGAAAAATGTATTGATAATGTGAGTCTCTAGAGTGTTGTATGGAGCATAGAACCATGTCACTTGCCTCACCAAACTAGAATGATATATTTAAGGAAGAATTGGTCCCAGCAGCCTTAAGAGAATGCCCACCACAATTCATGGTTTGAGAAGAATGCCTGCACCATGGTACCATCCTATGTTTGGTTGGTTTGGATACCTATTCATGATTTGATTTTTCTTTAATCTTTATTTAGGAGAAAGATACATGCTTGCCAAAACATGGTGTTTCACTAGTGGATACAAAAATGGCTAAGTAGCCTCAGAAAGATGCATGCCCTAAATTATGGGTTATAGTAAATGCCCACATCACATAGGGGTCTTGTAGATTGGTATTTGGCCTACCTGACCCTGTCTTCATATTGTTTTGGAAGTGGATTAAGAAATGTTATGGACCTTCCAAAAGGGTGTTTTAGGGAGATTAGACCAAATTGAGAAATTTGTCGAAGTATGGAATTGGTGTTAAATCTGTCCAAGTGGCCTCAAGGAAATTCCTGCCATGCCTCACAGGATGATGTGAAAAATGTATTGAGAATGTGAGTCTCTAGAGTGTTGTATGGAGCATACAACCATGTCACTTGCCTTACCAAACTACAACATATATAAGGAAGAATTGGTCCCATCAGCCTTAAGAGAATGCCCGCCACAATTCATGGTTTGAGAAGAATGTACGCACCATGGTATCTTCATATGGCTGGTTGGTTTGGATACCTATTCATGATTTGAGTTTGCTTTAATTTTTCTTGAGGAGAAAGATATAAGCCTACCAAAACAGGGTTTTTCACTGGTGGATGCAAAAATGGCTATGTAGCCTCAGAAATATGCCCACCCTAAAGTATGGGTTAGAGTAAATGCCCGCATCACATGGGGATCTTGTATATTGGTCTTTGGCCTACCTGACCATGTCTTCATATTGTCTTGTACGTGGATGAAGAAAAAGTTATGGACTTGCCAAAAGGTTGTTTTAGGCAAATTAGTCCAAATTGAGATATTTGTCCAAGTATGGAATTGGTGTTAAATATTCCCAAATGGCCTTAAGGAAATGCCCACCATGCCTCATAGGATGATGTGAAAAATGTATTGAGAATGTGAGTCTCTAGAGTGTTGTATGGGGCATACAAGCATGTCACCTGCCTCACCAAACTACAACATATATTTAAGGAAGAATTGGTACCAGTAGCCTTAATAGAATGCCTGCCACAATTCATGGTTTGAGAAGAATGCCTGCACCATGTTACCGTCCTATGGATGGTTGGTTTAGATACCTATTCATGATTTGATTTTGCTTTAACCTTTATTGAGGATAAACATACAAGCCTGCCAAAATAGGGTTTTTCACCGGTGGATGCAAAAATGGCTAAGTAGCCTCAGAAATATGCCCACCCTAGATTATGGGTTAGAGTAAATTGCCACATCACATGGGGGTCTTGTAGATTGGTCTTCTGCCTACTTGACCATGTATTCATATTGTCTTGGAAGTGGATGAAGAAAAATTTATGGAGCTTCCAAAAGGGTGTTTTAGGTAGATTAGTCCAAATTGAGATATTTGTCTAAGTAAGGAATTGGTGTTAAATCTGGCCAAGTGGTCTTAAGGAAATTCCTGCCATGCCTCATAGGATGATGTGAAAAATATATTGAGAATGTGAGTCTCTAGAGTGTTGTATGGAGCATACAACCATGTCACTTGCCTCACCAAAATACAACATATATTTAAGGAAGGATTGGTCCTAGCAGCCTTAAGAGAATGCCCGCCATAGTTCATTGTTTGAGAAGAAACCCTGAACCATGGTACTGTCCCATGGCTGGTTTGTTTGGATACCTATTCATGATTTGATTTTGCTTTAATATTTATTTAGGATAAAGATACAGGCATGCCAAAACAAGGTGTTTCACCGATGGATGCTAAAATGGCTAAGTAGCCTCAGAAATATGCCCGCCCTAAATTATGGGTTAGATTAAATGCCCGCATCACATGGGGGTCTTGTAGATTAGTCTTCAGCCTACCTGACCATGTATTCATATTGTCTTCTAAGTGGATGAAGAAAACGTTATGGAGCTGCCAAAAGGGTGTTTTAGGCAGATTAGTCCAAATTGAGATATTTGTCTAGGTATGGAATTGGTGTTAAATCTGCCCAAGTGGCCTTAAGGAAATGCCCGCCATGCCTCATAGGATGATGTGAAAAATGTATTGAGAATGTGAGTCTCTATAGTTTTGTATGTTGCATACAACCATGTCACTTGCTTCCTGAGAGAGTCTCTAAGGATAAAGATGTCAACCTGCCAAAAGTGCCTCCCAACCATATTTGCACTATTCCAGTACTGGAAAAAATGCCTAAGTGGATTCACAGAAATGCCCGCCATGCCTCATAGGATGATGTGAAAAATGTATTGAGAATGTGAGTCTCTATAGTTTTGTATGTTGCATAAAACCATGTCACTTGCTTCCTGAGAGAGTCTCTAAGGATAAAGATGTCAACCTGCCAAAAGTGCCTCCCAACCATATTTGCACTATTCCAGTACTGGAAAAAATGCCTAAGTGGATTCACAGAAATGCCCGCCAAAGATTGTCCCGATGATGATAAATTTATATGAGGGTATGGGGTTGTTCTTTGATGAATTGTATATCTTTCCATGTTCTTATTTTTTCTTATGGTGACCACATGAGGAAAATAACAATCTGCCAAAATAGAAGAAAAACATTTCTGCATAATCAAAAGTATGAAAATTCTGGTAAAAATGCATAAGTGACCTCAGTAAAATGCCCACCATTTCCAGTAGTTGATGGATTAAATTGTTATGAGGGTATGGGTATTTAGAGTGTTGATTGGTGCATCTAACCACATCATTATTTTGTCCAAAAACTCTCTGAAGATGAAGTTACCAGTATGCCAAAAGTGCCCTTTGGCTTGTTTTGCTCCAGTCTAGTAAAATGCCTGCCCAACTCAGAAGAAGATGAGTCTGAAGGGGAAATCAAATTGGTTTTGTTGAATGGGATGTAATACATCATCTGGTATCATTGGTTCAGGAGTTGGTGAAAATAAAAATCCCTCATGTTGACTTAGGGTTTTATAATTTTGTCCAAGTGGTAAATCTGTAGTATAAAATGCCAACTAGATGGTGTGTATGTGTCAATTAATTCATCAAATGACATGTATTTGTTCATTGTTGAAGTGTTTATCAATTCATGGTTTCAATTTTCCCTACGGAGGTCACATCAGTGAAAAATTAACCTTCCATTAACTTTCGATAAATACATATATACATTGATATGCCAACAAAAAAGCATTTTTCATTATATGCGGATAAATACAAAACTCCATCATACAAATATTTTTTTCATTAACTCTCAATAAATACATATATACATTGATTAATACATGTCTAGCATGTTTTAGAGATGGCTTCAATCCATCCTCTTGAGTAGAAGACAAATCTGAATTGTCTCTCTTGCATTTTGTAGAAGACTGTAATTGTACTGGAGTTGGAAAAGGCACTTATTGTGATTTCTTTTCAAGCTCTTTAACTCTCTGTGAAACATTTTTTTAATTTTTGAGCAAAACATTTTTTTCCGCCATTAGTTTGTTCAACATTTCCACATTTTTCTTATACTTCGTTGATTCTTGTTCTTCCTTGACCTCCATTTTGTCTCTGGCATGTTTCAATTGATTATTAACTTCAGTCAATTCACATTTCAGATTATGTATTTATTTCTCTTGCTCTTTTGCCCTAAACTCTGTCTCATTGGGAAGGACAGGAATTGCACACATCGCAGCAGCTGGCCCTTTTAATTCCTTCTCCAAATCAGCAATTGTGGATTTAAGTATTTGAATTTTCATATCACATCCCAAATGCTGAACTTTTCTACCTTCTAAGAGTTTTGATTCCATCTCCCTTATTTTTTCATCTTTCCCAACCATCTTCTCTTTCATTTCTTTATGCAATGGTGATGATCCATACAAGTCACCTAGTGCAAGGCTCGCTGAGAATATTTCTTTTAGCATCTTCAATCGATGTGCTAAGGACTTCTCTCGCTCTTCTAAGGACATTGTACCTATACGTTCATTTTTCCTTCTTCCCTTACCCTTACCCTTACCATCGTCTCCTTTGGTATCCTTACCTTCACCCTCACCACCTTCTTCAGTGGAAATTTTTTTTCCTCTACATTGTTTTTTAAGATTTAAAGTTTCAGATATCCTTGCTAACCTTGTTCCTTTCGGCTTATTAGATTACCTAGAAATGTTTTTTCTCAAATTGGAAATTATTGATTCTAATTCTCCAACTTTTTTTCCATGGCTTCCCTCCCACTCTTTCAACTTTAATTAATATTCTTGTACTACATGTTCATATTCTTTAATTTTATTCTCCATTACCTATAAAGGACCCATTTCTATCCTCACTGGTGGTACATAGAGAATAGGTGGTATTTTTTTCAGCTCTTCTTTGAGTTCACTCGCTTTAGCATTAGATTTTTCCAAAGCCTCTTCATACACAACCCTCATGGACCGAATTTATTTTTCAGCAACATCAGTGTGTTTATCTAATTCTTTGGATAATAATTTAACCATTTCTTCTTTCCCTTTTATAATTCTGTCAGCTCTAAAATGATTATCCAAAACTATCTTCTGCAACGCTGCTATCTGTTTTAGGCATTGTAAAATATTATGATATTTTCTCAAGCACGCTTTCGCCCAATTGCATATATAGGAAGCTTGTTCCTTGAAATGCTTCATTTTATCATATAGGATGAACACATACCTACTATCAAACTTATATGATGCAATGTCTAAATGCATAGCGGAAGCCCCTGATTTTGATTTGGAAGAACAATCATACTCAATTGCCAACTGTTTAGGAGGAATTATATCAAGAATGTCTTGAGGAATGGAAAAGTGAGCAGTATTTTATTCTATTTCATTGCCTGTCACCTCCTCCCAATGACCTCTCTCTACATGCCCCTTAAACTCTTCCAAAGTTATGGCAGCACGAATTTCATCATTTGCGATCAAATCAGGATAATGAACTCATAATTTGCCATGGTTCTCAGGACTTTGTACTGGCGATTCCTCATTCTATTCAGCATGGTGTAATGGTAATTCCCCATGGTGCTCAAGATATTGTACTAATTCTTCATTCTGCTGAGGACACTGTACTGGAAATTCCTCATTATGTTCCTTGCTTTTACGTTTCCTAACGTTTGTTTTATGAACAAGTGGTTTTGGCAAAGATATTTTTCCATGCTGGTTTATATCACCAATCTTTGTTTTAGCAGCACGGGGTCGACATAAATCAATAATTTTAGGAGGAATTGCAAAAACCACAGTATTCATAATGTCGATATACAATTATGAATACTTTGGTTTTTTCGATTCCTCCTAAAATTAACCACCACAGAAGTCTTGCTACATAAATCAATAATTTTTTGAAGTGTGCCCGCGAAACTAAAATTAACCTTCCTTAATTAGCTCTCTTGCAGGGTAGAGTGGAGTTTCTTAGCGAGTAGATAAGGAATATCTATAGGTATATCTTCCACCCAATGTATCACTACCTGCATACATTCACTCGAAATGTCAACCCTGTGATGATTAAAAATTGTCCTAAGGACAATCTGAATCAAAGTTTTGTATATTCTGGGAGGGACATCTTGCATTTTTAAACCATTCCTCGAAACATTTACTTCTCACCACAAATTTTACTGGCCATTTGGTTCTTCTCCTGTCCAGGGGTTTTCCTTGAGCTTAAAATTGCTCCCCCTCTGCATGGAATATTTGTAGCTCGGGAAACCAAATCATGGTCGAGGTATACCCGCTTCCCAAAAATTATGAGTTCGATATTCCCAGTATCATATTTGTAAATTGCCTCATCTATCTCCTCATCAACATAACTAAACATTCCCCACAAAAATTCAAGAACTTCTTCTTTCCTTAGGATAGTTTCCATACCTGGTGGCCACATCTTTGCATCTCTCCATGCATCAGATTTATCCTGGAATTTTTTTATCGTTGCCCTATCATTTGTAGATGACTATGTTTTAACTGGGGTTGCAGAGGAGGATTCTTGCATTTCAGCTGTGCTTGTCATGTTGGACGCCCCTCTTTGAAGTTTGTCCATGGTTATCCAGGTTTGAAGCGGAGGTGAGGTGATGCACGCATACTATATTTCAGGCTCACAAATTCTACCCATAGACTGATTTTCAGGCTCACAAATTATTCCCTCAAAGAGGCTTTCCGCAACAAATCAATTCTTTGCTTGGGTATGTACTTTGGAAATAAAAACATATAAAAAAGTAATTTGGAAATAAAAACATATAAATATCATCATGACATAAAAGATATAAACACGTGCCTCTACTCTTCAACAATTAAATATCATTCATCATCTTCTTATTCATCCAACTCAACATCTGTATCAAGATCTAGTTTAGAATACATATTCATGAAAGTCTCATTCACATCAACATCATCATCAATGGCATCTTCGCTAATATAGTCATCTACATCGTCAATGAGATCATAGTCTACTACATTTGGATGATAAACCTCTTCAACTTCTTCATCGAAAAAATCGACTGCAGCCACCTGCTCCTGATCTGAATCATCATCATCAACTTCTTCTTTGTGATTATCTTCATCATCTACATTATTATACTTTACTGGTCTTCCTCTTGGATTGTATCTAACAACGTATGACCAACCTGCTTTACCTAGTACCTCTAAGTAAAAGACTTTCTCACATTGACTTGGAAGAACATAAGTCTATGTACCCAGTTCAAATGCCCTTGTATTAACCATGGTAAATCCATTAACATTTTCAATAACAGTTCTTTAAGGATCACGTTCATGCATCTGTATCCTGTACCACTTCACCTCAAGCAAAACTATTTTAAAGGAATTAAAATCACACTCGATTATGTCCTCCAAATGCCCATAGTAGTGATTCTTAGTTTCTTCTGGATGTTTGTCACTTCTAGAGGAAACATTGGTGACCTTAAACACTACAGTTATCCCATAATCCGAGGTTTTCATCTTATCATCCAACATTTTGATACGAAATTTACGACCATTACAAAACATTGCCTTGTGATGTTTCAACTGCAACATTGAAAACAAGTAAAAAAATACATTGTGAATTAATAAACATCTTATAGGACTTAGAAAATATATTTTAAAACTTAAACAAACTAAATACATTGAAAAAATGGGAATTAACTAGAAAAATGTGGGTAAACAATTTACTTGCCTTTTTATATTTTAAACCATAGGCTAAATCAACTTCCCTTTGCGATGTAAGATCAGGAAATCGATGTCGATGACGATGAGCTGTTTTAATCTCACTGACCCCTTCCCATGATAACCTACCAAAGCATTCTTCACAATCTTCTATCCAATGCTCCATCCAATCAAGTTTGTTTGCAATTTCTAAATGTAAAGAATCCCACACTCGAGCAACTATATGAAAAAATAACAATTCACTATCATTAATTAGATATCATTACATGCATAGTCTAATACAGTTGAATATGCAGGATTAATAAAAAAATAAAAAAATTAGTATGATAAAATAAAATTGGAAAAATACATGATATATTAATTCCACAAAATCTAATAATTACCTTTCATGGTCCTCATTGTACCTTTCCCCAA
>LPNX010675795.1:87819-165911 GCA_001517045.1 Pseudotsuga menziesii
GCCAAATTCGAGGAACATTCATATTTTTTGCGAATTTAGGTAGATATTCACTAATATACACCATGAATTGATATACCATATATCCCTTAACCATAAAACCCTCAGGATGTGTTCTTTGTCTAACAAGATCCTTCAACGACTTCAAATTCCTCTCCACCATCCACATCGACTTTATGTGTACCGGTCCACATAGTTCAATCTCCTCAACTTGGTGTATGAGGTAGTGTTCTTGTGCATTAAAAAATGCTGGAGGTAGATACTGTTGCATTTCACACATTAGTGAGGGAATTTATCTCTTCCAATACCTTATATCTTATTTATGGATTTCTTTTGAGGAAAGCCACCTACAAATGATGCAATAAAATAATATCAAGCCATATATAAAATTTGCGGGAAAAACATAATATGTCAATATGTTCCGCTACAAATCACGAACCAAGTACATTTTCCATATAAAATATTAATTAATTACGTCATGTATTTTCCAAGAACATAAATAAGTTTTTTTATATTGTTGTTAAAGTCATCTGGGAGAGATAAAGGTAGAACATACTGTATCAAAAAACACATAATTATTATTTATTTCCAAATAAGAGAATAAAATTAATAAAATACTGCATACCAATAAGGAAATATATTAAAAACTCACAATTAACTTAATGAATGTATGCCATTCATGTGTTTTAACCCCACCAAAATCACCTTTTTTCATTAATATATTCTTTATGTTAGTCGAAAACCCCGTCGGAAACCTGATTTTTCTGATGACCTCTTTTACGATATCGCTTTCTTGCTCTATCAAGCACCAAGGAAGACTAATATTTTGTTGATGGCCATCACCATTAGAATTAATGATCACACTTTCTTACACCCAAATCCTATCACCAACATGTGATAATATCCCTAACTTATCTATTTCCCCTCAAATCCCAAACTTGAAGTGAAACATGCTCTAGATGTTGATCTTAACATACAAAATTCCAGCACCGCTCTTACCCTTAAGAAATCATTACTAGAAGATTTCTCTCGGGTACTTTTTTTACTTTTTCGGGCCTCAGAGACTAAATCATACAAAAAAGGACCCTCTGGAGTCTCCTTCTATCTTCATTCAGAATCTCTAAACGTGAACGATACTGAGTTTGCTTTCATTGGACTCGTTAAACTAAACACTGAGAGACCCTTTTTTGGGAACGAACCCCTCCTTTTTCAGGTTCATGAAATATATGAGTTTGGACTCATCCGAAGGATGAGCTAAAACAAGTGTTTGTTACCCTCTTTGAACTTGTAAAAATGAAAAGAGGCACTCATCAATCATGATGGGGGAATTAAGGGAAGGGAATCATTTTTCAAACTAAATGGTAGTTGTTTGTCACCTTTGAACATGGCACTTGTCTGCATATCATTTAGTCAATTGGGTATTCATCTGATCTACAATTCGATCCACTTTCACGAGTCATGTCACTCCTTTGAGTCTTTCAAAAGAATGCATTGTCCATTGTCAAATTGTGTGTTTGTCTGGTCTAGTCATGCTGCCAAGTCTTTTGTCATGCTGCCTAATGTTCAAATGAAGAAAGAAGTTTACCTCTATAGTTAAAACAACCTTTGTGTCAGTACCTTTGATTCAGTCCTATGATTACATTATCTACAGTATTCCATAACATTTTTCTACGTTTCGTGTCGTCGATGTGGGATTCATCATGGCCCTCCTTCTACGAGACTATTCCTGTCAACATCAGCTCAGCTCATCATCTAGGAAATGGTCTTAGAAACAAATTTAGTACCTTGAGATCTGTATGCCTCAATGACAAATTCTCCAAATATCGACAAAGGTTCACATCATTGACCTTTGATCGAAACACTCTGCTGGGTGTTCGACATCAAAACATCTATTCACACTCAGTAGATTGTACTAAGATACCTTGGGAATCATTGACATTAATGGTCATCTCCCTCATAGTTGTTAACAGTTCACATCAATGGCTGGTAATCAAATGGTTTCTACCATGTTTGACTTCAAAACATTGTAATCACATGGTTAGAATCGTACTTTTTGGAAGACAATACGAAGACCCTGGGTATTTGTTAAGCACTCATAGCTTTCTCCTCAGGTTGTAATGGGGTATATTGTATGAAGTATCAACATGGATCCACATTTGTATGGTTGTGGCTATGCTCAAATTTGCATCTGTATGACATAGATCTACATTGTATATCTGGTAGCTATGTCCAAGTTTGAGTCCTCTATCATAGGGATCTATGATGTATTCTAGTAGCCATGGTTGTTTATTCCTCTCATGGATTTGCCTTGTATTGGTATGCATACATGATGAGGTTACATTTACTCATGAGTCAAAGTATTGATGTATTGCAGATGCCTACTCGATGGCACTCTTTGATCAAGCTGGTTCTTACCTTGAAGTGATAACTTGCTATATCAAAGCTCTCACCTATTGTATCCATGTAGCCTCGTGATTTGGGGGGCATTCTGTTACACCCAAATCCTATCATGAGCATGTGATAAGATCCCTAACCGAGATATTTTCCCTGAAATCCCAAAATTGAAGTAAAACATGCTCTAGATGTTGATCTTAACATAAAAAATTCCATCACCGCTCTTACCCTTAAGTAGATAAGTGGTACCTTATCCAGCACCACCCAAGTTATGTAGAACTAGGCGGTGCCACCGCCTTTAACCTTTGTCTTTGGAGTGGTTCTCATCCTTCACCTCTCTGTCATAAGGGAACATAAGTGGTGCCCTTGGTAAAAAGTGAAAAAAGGAGGTTTCACGAGGCTTCTAGAACAAAAGCCTCATGTCTAGCCTCATCCCTACTCACTTGGGTGAGTTAACCTCGAGATCCATCCTTTAAGGATCTCATGGCCACCTCACCCACCTATTTCGCAACCATTCTTATCCCTTTGATCCCTATAAATCCAAGCTCATACTCCATGGTTGAGAAGGAGAAGAAAGGAGTAAAGTTATGCTGCTGAATTAACATCCCAGTCTAGTCCTTTAGAGAGCATAGAGGAGCAAGTTGGAGCTATTGGGGATGAGGTGTTAGTTTTTTGAAGGGGTGCATTGACACTAAGGAAAAACGGTTGTAAGCTCTTTCATTCATCTTTTAATGCAAAGTTGATTTCCTTCCCATATATTTGTTATGTTAATCTCACATATGTATAATCAAATTCCTTAGTCACTGAATTGGATCTATGAATAGTTTTCTGGTGTCTTCGATGTTGTTGTATATTTGATGTGCTTTTGCGGGTCTGCAGGTCTTCCATCAGAGGTTTTATTCCAGGAATCTACAGTTTCTAGGGAAAGTCTTCAACCTATTTGTTACTCATTTGTTCTGGATCTGAACCATTCAGACCAGAGGAACAACTTTTGTTCGCAGAAGATGCTATATTCCTGATAACAACTTTAGCAACTGCACTGGGGAACATATGAATCTGATTTGATCTTCAGTGATCTGATCTTCCCCAGTTTCTGAAACACTTGTTTGAATCCAACCTCCAGATTTCAATATTTTTAGTCAGATCTACATCTCATTTAGTGAAGTTTTGGTTTGAAATCTTCAGATCTCTTTAGATCTGAGTCACCTCGACTTTATATGCTCTGTCTTTTTGTTGATTCATCAGTCTGTATATTGTTTTTCAATTTTTAACTTGATTTTTTCGCTCTCCTTGTGTTATGGATTGTTACAGGGAACCACGCATGCGCAGTAGGAAATAAGCGGTGCCACTGCTTGCATCCAATTATCCATAGGCGGTGCCACCACCTGAGTTCATTGAGAAAGAAGCGATTTTGCATCAAAACTGTTCTATCAGTAACCCCTTCAGCGCGGTGCTAGGTAGGTCTGTTCCAGACTTTGATTTTTCAAAATTTTGCAAAGAATTTGTGATTTTTGGATTTTTTGTGTGTTTAGTTAGCTTTGTCCAGACTTGTTTGAAAATGCCTGAGTGATTGAAATCTGAAATTTTTATGTGGAAAAATATTGTTTGTCAAAATCGAAAAGCTAGGTTAGATTCATCATTTATTACTGCTTGTAAGTTTGATTATTCTGAAAGGAATTTTTGGAAGCTTTAGGTCCAATTAGATCCCTACGGTTATTGGATAGCACTGAAAAGAAAGACTTCCTTAGATCAGTCTACTTGTTTCTATTTGTCATTAAGTGTGAGAAATACTTCTTTTCGCTAAGAAAAAAAAATTGTTGAGATTAGGTCATTGTTTTTATTGAGCTTAAGTCACTGGATCTCTGATTAGCTTCACAAGCTTTCATGATTCCTTTGTTATTTTGTCTCTTTTGCATAATTATCTCATCAAAAGAAAAAATATCAATAGTTTAAGTTAGATCTTTGCATGTTTTAGAGAAAAATTGAAAAAATTGATTGCATATGCATATTTGAGTGTTGTTTGTCTTTCTTCTTCTTTGAAAAGAGATATTACCCTACTTGTTTTATTTCAAAAGAGTTGATTTGAAGAAGTGTTGTTTGATTGCATGCTCAGAAAAATAATTTTTTAGTATAGTTGTTTGGGGAATTTTTGGTTACAAAGAAAAATTGAAAAGAAAACACCCTCTCTCCTTCCCATAATTAGCCATACTGAATGGTAAAGTGAATGAACTTGCATTTCATATTTGCATGGTTTTTATTTTCTATCAAAAATTCATGCATTCACCTAACTGTCCACTTTAAAATTAACAGTAGCTTTAGGCCTAAAATTTGTATTGAAATTTGAGTGCTAGGTTAGAGACGTGTTCAGGCGTCGTTAAACGTAGGATATATCGTTATTTGTCGGCACTACAACTCGGGACTCGTGTGGTTCTTCCACATACTGTCAGTATATCGAATGGTCTTTCATGTAACCTTGAGGTATATAGAAACATACTTCACGTACTTGATTGTATATCGGAAGGCCCCTTGTGAACGGTTTTGCATTAGACAACACTATTATCGATTTGAGCTCCCACATACCTTGAGTATATTGGGAGAGCCCACTAGGATACCTTATCTATTTGAGAAAAGCCCTTTGGCTGTCTTGTGTGGAGGAATACACTGAAAACAACATTCAGGAAGATTACTATGCACGTACCCTTGTGGTATATTGTGAGTTGCACCTACTTGACAATCCTGGTGAGAGACCGACCATTTGAGCTCATCCTATAATTTGAATTTTCTTGTTGGCCTGTAGCTTGAGTAGGGGAAAGTTTTTTTGGTGTGTTTTTTATTAGATTTGAAACCCTAGGTTAGATTAGTGACTGCGCAATCTAGCTGAGTTTCATCTGATATGGTATAGAAGAACACAGGGCTTACCATCTGACTTTCCTTCCGTTACAGGAGAAGGTCTAATGGAAGCTACTGACTAAGGAGCTACAACTACTTCCCATGTGGAAGAGAACCTGGTTGTAGAAAGTGGAGACCAGTTCACTTCTTACGTTACTCTCTTGGTCCAACAACCTACTGTGGGTGACACTTCTTTCCATGGTCCTTTGAAAGGTTGTGTTGATAGTCCTATTCATCCAGACTATGGTCCTAATGATCGATTTTGGGGAACTTCTATGGGACAGGCCATTTCCTCATTTGGGATAAATAGGCCCTCTCATGAACAATATTCACCAAGTGAAGAAGAGTATAGACAAATTCAAGCATCTGTTCACCGTGCACATGATTTTCAAGAGAGAATGCAGAGATTAGATACAATCTTAGCAATTCCCGTGCCTCACAAAGAACCTATTTCAGCTCTTCTTCCCCTCAATATGGATCCTTGGCCAGCAAATATTGTTCACTGGTTGATTCTTTGAGACCTATTGATCCTGTTGAACCTCCACACCACCCTGATCAAACTTATGACCCTACAATTGCTAATGTTAGGTCTATTTCTAGTCCTCCCATGTCTTCTATGGCTAGGGGGAAAACTTCATCTCTAGTTGTATCAGTACCTTCAAATGCCTGGGGGAAACCCCCAGCACAACCTATGTTACCATCTACCAAAGTTGTTACTCATAATAGATAGACCTCTACTACAGGTCCATCCACAATTTATGTTCCTCCTAGCAATACAAATATAGCTAACCCTCCATTGAGTTTAGGTCATCCTTTAGGGGCACAACCTATAATTAATAAATCTTCCTGGGCATATGGTTTTCTAGCACATCAATTACCTATAGAAAATATGAATTATCAACCCACCCCTACATGCATGTCTTATACTGGAATTCCATATCCTGGAAATACTTTCACTCCATGGGGGAAACCCAACTGGTCCTGCATGCCATCATTGGGGGGAATACCTATTCATACTGCTGGAGGTACAAGAGGATCTCCTTATGGAGGTCCTCCCCTTGTTGGGCCTTGTGGTCCCAGAGGTGCAGGAGGACCACCTTACGGGGGTCCTCTTCCTGGGGGGCCTGGTGGTCCTGGAGGTCCTGTAGGGTCTGTTTGGCCTCCTCCTAGTGGTATTGGAGGTCCTGGTGGTCCTCCTCTTGGTGGTCTTGGCGGGCCTAGTGGTCCTCCCCCTATTGGTCCTAGAGATCCAAGTGGTCTAGGTGGTCCTAGTGGTCTTGGTGGTCTTGGTGTACCCAGAGGTCTTAGCGGTCCTCCTCCTGCTGGTCCTACTGGCTCTGGTGGCCCCAATCCTGGGGATTTAGCTTTAGGAGGTTTGTCATCTCAGCAACCCATGCATCAGTAAACCTACGGTCCTATTGGTGGTTACATGTGTTATCAATACTACCAGTACATTGAATCGAATCATTAGTCACCTTTCTCTTGCCTGATTTGTCCAAGGTGATTAATGACCCCATTCAACACAATCCTTCATGGCGCCCTATTCTAGTCAAGTTACCATCGAAAATTTTGAAATTTGATGATAAGAAGGGAGTGTTGCTAGGATTTCACCCCTAGCTTGTACGAATGAGTACCTACTAAGGACAATGGATTCCTTAGTAGCAGTTCAATGATATATGAATTAAAAGCTATAACTGAAATAAAAAACTAAATCTAAACAAGTTAATTAAGCAAAAAAGTAAAGAGTAGATAGTAATTTTGTGTTAATCTGACCTTCAATGTGAAGGTTGGTGAAGCCATTTGCAATGATCTGAGTCGGTGGCTCCGAGCTTCAAGCTGCTTCTTCTCTTTCTCCAATGGTGGAAATGGGCCAAAACGGGCTCTCACAGTGAAAGCAGCTCAATGGTGAGCTGGGATTTCAAGAGCAATTTTGGCAGAGGCAAGATACTTGTGATTGTGGATATCAAATAAGGGATCTCCACCCCTTATTTATAGTTGGAAACCATGCGGTTTAGGGTTAGGGTTTCAGCTGTTTAGGGTTTTTTCCTCATTTCCTCATTATTTAGTATTTTTTCTTCCTTTTTGGATATTTTTGCTTTTTTGGAGGAATTATGGATATTTTTAGCTGAAAAGAGGGTTTTATGGCCTTTTGGAGGCATTTTAAACCTTTTGGAGGCTTTTTACATGGTTTTATGGGTTTTGGATGGAAATATGGTATGAAAATGGACAAATGAGCCATGTGATGGGGTAGATGAGGTATTGAACCTTTTTTGGGTGTTAACAGATTGCCCCCTGATGTGAGAGGGCAGGAGCTCATCGTATGGCCGATGGACATCATGAGTCATATTCATTTTTTGCTGGGGTGTGGAGAAGAGAAGGAACCAACTGAAGCTCAGAACAACGATCTCGAACCAACTGCAGGGACTCAAAAGTACATAACCTCAATAATGGATGAGGAATCATCTGATCATACAGACGAAGCGGGCATTCCCATGCTCGTATCAAGATACCTGAAAATAACTGTGAGGCCCAAAAAGAGGGTCCTGTAGGATACATAGGAAACCATTGTGTATATCATAAGTGTCCAGAGGGGACACAATGCTGGAACATACTTGGGATGACCATGTCTGAGCTGAATAACTGATGCAATGGAATGACAGCAGTGCTACTGAAATTGGCTCTGAAGGAACTAATGAGCTGCTGGATCAAAGTGACAACGGTCATACGTGCAATGGTATACTGATCTGGAACTGAACTGGGTACTCAAGGAAGCATGGAACTGGATGGCTTCCGAATACAATCTCCAACGTAGCCCGGACATCCATGGGAACATATCACTAAGCGTTCCAAAGTGACTCACCAATGTGCTAGAGTCGGGGGAAATCCGGGGTCTTTGACACATAATGGAAAGGATGTAAATCCTGCGCGATTCTCAACAATGCGATCAAGGTGCTGAATTTGAGCATGTGAGAAACAACCATTCGGAGAGGCAATGATGACTTCTCTCAAAATGGTCCGTAGGCACTCACCACAGATGGTGATGGGTCCAAGACGCAGGGACCTCTGGGTCTATTGTCTGGAATAGAGGGGCTGTCGTCGACAGAGGGAGACCTGCAACTATCAAGGCAATGATGTTTCCTTGACAGGAGCGCAAGGTGCAAAACCGAAATGTGATAGTACTGGTGGCAGGGGTGATAAACTGGGGGGAATAACTGGGCAAGTAGAGTAGGTGGACTCAAACTTCTTTTGTTCAGAGTATGATGGCAGGGATGATCGGGCAGCATATGAAACTGACTGGTGGTAAAATGATCATAGCGGTATAGGAGCCGAGGGTGACTGGGATGAGGGAGACTCAAGCTGTAGTACCATGGCAGGAGATTGCAGAATACTCTGAACAAAGGCGACATGATTGGGGGTGCTGCCGAGATGATCGATCAGAGCGCCAAGAGGCGCGGGGGGACTGCTTCATGGGTTAGGGAACTTGAAGAAGTGTGGATATAAAATGGTACTATCATGTGGATTTTACGAGCCCAGGACAGTTCATGCTCGTGGTTGCTTTCCATTTTAAGGAGTCTGAAAGCAAATAAGAAGACTCTGAAATGATGGAATGGTACTGTCATGTGGATTTTACGAGCCCATGACAGTTCATGCTCGTGGTTGCTTTCAATTTTAAGGAGTCTGAGAGCAAATAAGAAGACTCTGAAATGATGGAATGGAACTGTCATGTGGATTTTATGAGCCCAGGACAGTACATGCTCGTGGTTGCTTTCAATTTTAAGGAGTCTGAAAGCAAATAAGAAGACTCTGAATTAATGGCCAGGCAAGGAGGGAGTGTTCGATCAGGGAGCATTTATGATGACCATGACTGAGGGTGGGGGGGAACACTGGTGGGCCTCCTTGCGGGGTGAATGAATGGAGGTGAAAGAACGAAACATTTGCAGTATGACAGGAGTGGATGGCTCATGTAAAAAGTGTGAAATAATCTGATGACGGCCGATGTGGCGCGCAAATCAATGCGGCAAGGTGTAGGGACGCAATGTTGACATTGTACCAAGTGAGAGTGAGAAATGATCTCAAGCATCGTCACGAGCTCAGAAAAATGGATCCGGTGGTATAAAAAATGTGAAAAACGGAGAACGACCGATGTGGCACGCAAACCGAGGCGACTAATGGTGTCTGAAAAAATGGGTAAAAAATGACATAGAGAAAATAATGCAACGAGGTGACCATCGGGATGGTCTCGTCGTGCTGATTACAGTGGTGCAAATGGTTCAAAAAATGGACGCCATATGGGTTCAGAATGGCTAAACGAGAGAAAAGTCAACGGACTATAAATAGTAAGTGGGCCCAACATGACATGTGTCATTTGACTAGTGGACGTTGACTCGTGAGCGCAGTGGACCAGAGCTGAGTTGCCATTACTGGACGATCCGATGCCCTTATGGATGCAAAATGTGGTTTTATGGTTTATGTTCTTGGATGTAAATGTTTATGTAATGCAGTATTTTTGGTTTTTTATATGGTTGGATGAGATGCTATGATGCATGATGGAGATGTTTATATGGTGTGATTGATATGCCAATCTAGGATGTTATTGGCCATTTGATCCGCGACACTATTTTGAGCTCTTGGGACATGTGTGAATGTGATGGATTCAAACTGTCGGCTAAGTTGTTTTGTACGCAGGAATTTTCTAAACAGGCAAGGATCGCGCACCTGGTAGCAGTTGTTGATCTGGGAGACAAGTAGCTAGGAGTCCAAGAACACATGAAGGTGACGTATGCCCATCTGGAGGGCAGCAGTCAGGAGACCGATCACAGCATCATACTCTGCCTGGTTATTGGTTGCAGCGCCTATACATGTTCCGTCAAGGTGAATCAGTTTGTCGGAAGGGGAATATAAGACCCATGCTGCAGAGGCTAGGTTGGGAGACCAGCGGCTTGCCCCATCAGCGAAGCCAATGTAACGAGGTGGAAGATGGTCCATCTGTGGGCATGCAAAAAACGATGAATGTGAGATTATGGTAAAGATGGTAAAAAACAAAAAGGGAGCAAACTGTACAATGCAGACAAGTGAGGTCGCGGTTTCAGTTATGGGTAAAAACATTTAAGATACAACCCATTGCAGGGATTGCATAAAGGGTGGCCTTCAGAGTCGGCTAAAACGTATGCTCCCTTGCCGAGGCAAGTCTGAACGATGTAAGGGCCTTGCCACATGGACTCAAACTTTCCTTTACCGGTTTTGTCGTGGGCTTGGTCGTAGGCGAGGACGAGGTCCCCTTCGTGGAAAGTTCAAGGGTGAACATGTTTGTCATAGTGGGATTTGGAGCGGTTTTTGGCAGCTTCGATGTTCTGGAGAGTGGCACGACGATCTTCATCGGCTTGTTCGAGGGATAGCAGACGTTTCTCAAGGGGGTAGGTATCAGGGAGAAGCTCGACGGAGATGTGTAAGGAAGGCATCTGACACTCGATGGGGAGGACAGACTCCACACCGTGAACTAAATGAAACAAGGTAAAACCAGTGGCAGTCTTGGTGGAGGTACGGTAAGCCCATAAGGCAGGGAATAGCATATGGTGCCAATTGGACTTATTCCGATCAACAGTGCGTTGGAGTATGGTTTTCAATATTTTGTTAATAGCTTCGACTTGATCGTTCCCTTGAGGGTAGTAAGCCGAGGAAAACTGGTGTTGGAACTTGAGGAAAGTAGATAATTCGTGCCAAACTGAATCTTTAAAGTGTGATCCATGGTCTGAGACCAACTGTTTGGGGACCCCGAATCGAGTGATAACATGGTTGAAAAAGAAACGGGCAGCAGTTTCGGCGGTACAGTTGAAGGTGGGCATGGCTTCCACCCATTTGGTGAAGTAATCGACGGCAACAATGATGTGCTTATGGCCGTTCGCAGATGAGGGTCTACACTCCATGAAGTCAATGGCGCACTTGCAAAAGGGACCAATGGTGACAACTGGGTGTAATGTAGCAGGTGGTGTCCGGGCCTTGGGGGCAAAAAGTTGGCAGTTATGGCAATGCTTGACCGCAGTGATGCAGTCGGTGAAAAGTGTGGGCCAGAAATATCCGGCGCGGACTACCTTTTGGGAAGTGGCCATTCTTGAGAAATGGCTGCCGCAAGCACCACTATGGAAATCATTAAGGACCTGTTCAGCTTCTTCGTGTGTGAGGCAACGACGAAGAATTGTGTCGACTCCTCGTCGGTAAAGGACATCTCCTATGAGGAGATAGCGAGAGGCCAGGTGACGGATACGACGACGCTCATTACGAGTGACGGTGGGTCGGAACTTTTGCGTGCGCAGATATAATAGGATATCACCGTACCACGGGTCATCGGATGAGATAGCAAACAAGTGATTATCGGGTAACTCCTCGGAGATAGGTGGGGCCGGGAGAAAGGATGGGAGATTGGTGATGAGCTGGGAAAGCGCAAGGGCTTTAGTGCTCTTAGGTGTTCGGAACGTGAGGTCAAATTCCTGGAGGATAATGACCCATTTAGCCACACGGCCTTGCAGGAGCCGCCGATTTAAGAGATATACCATGGGGTTAGAATCGGCGATGACTGTGGTATGACTAAGTAAAATGTAGTGTCACAATTTTTGGACGGAGAAGACCACTGCTAGGGCTAGTCTCTCCTCATGTGGGTAACGTAGGGGTGGGCCAGACAAGGTCTGGCTGACGTAGTAAATGACATGCTCTTGGCGTGAGGCATCTTCTTGAACCAAGACTCTGGACACAGCATGCTCGGATGTCAAGACGTAAAGGATGAAGTCCTGAGATAAATCTGGAGGGGAGATCAAGGGGGCTTGTGTGAGAGCTTTCTTGAGGTCTTCAAATGCAGTTTCGTCTTGCTCGTCCCAAACAAAGGGGATGTGGGTACGAAGCAGGAACAAGAAACCGTGAACGGTTGTGGCGTAATCAGGAACGAAGCGTCGAAGAAAATTGGATCGCCCTTGCAAACTTTGGAGTTGCCGGAGCGTTCGAGGAGAGGGAAGGTCTAAGATGGCTTGGAATTTCAGGGGATCAACAGTAATTCCTTTCTGGAAAATAATGAAACCTAACAATCGGCTGGCCGGAACGCAAAAGATGCACTTGTGTGGGTTCAAGCGGATCTGATATTTGCGACAACGCAGAAAAACTTGTCGAAGGTCATCAAGGTGGTCTGATCGTTTTCGGGAACGAGCTGTAAGGTCATCAAGGTAGACGAGCAAGATATGAACCAAATCATGAAAGCAATAGGTCATGGCCCGCTGGAATGTGGCACCAGCATTTTTTAGGCTGAAAGGCATGACGCGATAGGAAAAGGTGCCCCATGGGGTAGTAAAAGCGGTTTTGTACTGGTCTTCCTTTCGGATTTGGATCTGATTGTATCCGGAAAAACCGTCCATGAACGATAGGACTTCATTCCTCGCACACGCATCAATGAGCTGGTCAATAAATGGCGTAGGGAAATTGTCTTTGGGACACGCGCGGTTTAAGTCTTGGAAGTCAATGCATACCCTAATGGTGCCTTATTTCTTGTTGACAGGAACAGGGTTTGAAACCCAAGTGGTATAGGCAATAGGATAAATGAATCCTGCCGTGCGAAGATTTTCAATCTCTGCTTTGACAGCTGGGAGTTTTGAGGGATGAATGGGACGCTGTTTCTGATGAACAGGGGGTACATCAGGCCATGTGTCAATGTGGTGCTCTATAATGGCAGGGTCAAGACCAGGAATTTTGGTATAGGACCAGGCAAAGACATCACGGAATTCTTTGAAGAGTGTTTTGTATTCCTCAATTTCCTGCGCAGTGCAAGATGCTCCTAAAACGATGAGTTCGGGGGTGCCTCCGGGGGCAGCGATATCAATTTGGATGATAGGTGAGATGTTGGCCATGTTACCCTCTTCGAAGGCGTCAGGAGCAGGAATAAGGTCTTTGAACCAGTCGACCTTGGGGGGAAGGAAGTCTTTGGATTCAACTGCAAATTGGGTAGCAGTGGTAGAGGAAGATTCATCCGGGAGGAAGTAGGAACGATGGTGCATGTCATCCCAAGGATAATCCGGGGCAGTGAGAGCCTCAAGAATCTCCTCATCCGTACGGAATGTTTGTGTCGTCAAATCGGTTGAAGAAGGAGCGGTGGTGGAAGATATCATATAAATGGTATTAACCTCTTCGGAAGAGGAAGATTTCGGGGGGTGGATCTCCACAATGGTGGGTGGTGCTGTCTCAAGATCCAGATTGTTCATCTCAAAGGGAGTGGTAGTGACCTCTCCGGAAGGGGAAGAGACCGGGGAATGGATTTCCACAATAGTGGGTGGTGCCGTCTCAAGATCCATATTTTTCATTTCAAAGAGAGCTATTCTGTACTCGGGGATATCGGGACAGCGATGTGAGTAATTCCCATAGACACCACATAAGGCACATGAGTGGTTAGTGCGCAAGGATTTGTCGCGAGGCATAGGGGTTGAATCTAGATGGACAACTGGGATAGTGGGGTCGTCGTCAATCAGTTTCATGTATTCCTGTAACGCCGGTAACTGAGGAAATAGGTGAGTCGCATGGCCCAACTCATCGCATAGCGCGCATTTGGGAGGAGCCTGAAACACAGGGGGATTTTTTACTGTCTTAGGAGGTGGCATAGCGGTGTAAGGTTGGGGGCCTCTGCCCCCAGTGGGTTTGGGAAGAAGAGGGGGGGTTTAGTGGAGGCTAACGGGGTAGCGATACCGGGAGGTGGTTGACTAGTAGTGACAATGGGTTGCACCGGTTGCAGGACGACATTTGGTGTCGGCGGGGGAACGAGAGGCAAAAAATACCAAACATGTAATCCTAAGGTTAACCCAGGAAGGCTGAGGGTAGCCATGACTGGGGCGCTAACTACTCCTGAGGGAGGAAAGAGGAAAGGAATGGTATGGATGGGTGTAGCACCAATGTGACTAGGTACCAAAGGGGGTTGAGGCAACAAGGGTGGTTGATTAGTAGGAGTTCACGTGCTATGGGACAGGGTACATAGGTCGGACACTTCAGCGGCAGGTGACGGGGGTGGAATAGGTTCGAAGGTCGAGGACATTGGTGCGTCTGAGGAAACAAATGAGGTGGTGACATCCGAAACAGATGTTTCAACCATGGCTGGTGACGGGGGTGGAATAGATGGGAAGGTCGATGTCATTGGTGCGTCGGAGTAAACTCCGGGTCCCATAGAAGAAACGAATGAGGTGGTGGCACCTGAAACAGGTTGTTCAATCATGGGGAGAACATTCTCAGGTGCCGCGGGGGCATTGGGATCATGGTAAGTGAGTTGGTCAACCTTGACCACGTGTCCCTCATGGGGGAACATCATGGTACGAAAAACAGTAGAAGAAATTGCCCGCATGGCGTACATGTAGCTACGGCCAAGTAAAAGGTTATAATCAAGCTGTGCATTGATAACCTAGATGTTTATGAGGACGGTTTTGCCAGCCAGCTGGAGGGGAACGTTAGTTAATAGGCCTTGTGGTTGAGCTGAACGGCCGTCATAGGCTCTCAACGCAATAGAGGACTGCTGGAGAGGGAGGGATCCCATTTTCTGCCAGATGAATGTGGGCATGACACATGTAGAAGCACCTTCATCAATAATGCATCGATGAACGACAAAATTCCGAATGGAAACAGAAACTTGGAATGCCAAAGTGGAAGGCAGGCGAGGTTCGGATTGGTCCGAATCAAAAGCCATTAACTGCGAATCATTTGGATCAATAGCCCCAATGGCTGAGAGTAAATTCTTGCGCTGCAAAGGACAGTTTTTTAAGACTTCTAACACAGACATGGCTGTGGGGGATTGGGCTAAGTCATCGACAATGTTGTAGTTTGACGCAGCCCGCGCATTGGGGTTATTGTTGATACGGCGAAGTGGGAAACAGGACACTCTGGGAGCACCATCTAGTGGGGGTGGAGGTATATGTAACGCCTGATCAGTGGGATGAGTGTCAGTAGGTGTATCGACGGGAGGGGTTTCAGGGGTGGAGCCATATTGGTTCCGCCGGGTCTGGAGGTTGATCTCATCGGAGGACATCATCAACAAGTGGTGGGTACCTGAGTCAAGCATGGGTTGATCAGGAGCAGTGTAAGTGATTAGTTGTGGGGTTGGCGCGTTGGCTTGAGGAGGAGCCAACGGTTGGGTGTTCACTACGCCTTGGGTTGGTAAGGGGTTTTGCAGCACCAAAGGTGGCTGCTGAGGTTGTGGCGGGTTGGGCGGTGCTTGAGGAGCCGTCTACCCTGGGCGGTGTATGTCCGCAGCCAAAAGTTGTCGGTCTCGCTCCATATGTGGACAAAAATGTGTGTAGTGGCCATAGACCCCGCAAACAGAACAAGGGAAGTTGGTTCGTAAATTAGGGTTTTTAGCCTGCTTGGGCGGGCGATCAGGGTTTTGGTTAGCAGGGGCCACATTATTATTAGCGAGGGGATTAGGGTGTTGACCAGCTTGCTCGGTCAGTTGGTTGTTTCCACGATTTCGGCCTCTGCCACGGTTTTGTTGTCCCTGGTTGCGTTGGTTGTTCTGGTTTTGCTGCGGGTTTTGTTGAGCGTAAACTTGCCCTTGGACAGTAGGTGGATTCTGAGGCTGCGCAGGGGCAGGAGCAGGCTACGGTGGATGATATGTAGGTGGAGGCTGCGCAGGGGCAGCAACCTGAGGGGGTTGCGGATAATGTTGTGGAGTGGGTTGTGGGTTTTCCGCATGAGATGCCTGTGGCGGGTAATAATGAGGTTGGGTTTGTGACGGCGCAGGAGCTGGTGCAGCCTGCTGGTGATAGTAAGGCTGAGGTGCGACCGGGGGGGCGTAAGCGGGAGTCATATTACTGAAACATTGAGGTGGACATGAGGGTCCATGGGTATGGTGGTGATGTGTCATGGGGGCATATTGGTTGGTTGCTCCAGATTGTGAGGTGGCCCGCGAAGGGTCAGGTCCAGTGGTAGGACGGGCTATCGAAAATGGCTGAGGCTACGAAGAGACGGGGCCAATGATGCCGTCGGCAGCATGAGATGCCCCCGGTGCATCGTGCTGGGAGGAATTGTCTCGAGGGGCGTCAGGTATGATAGTATAAAGGTAACCTGACTGGGCGTAAATTAGATCGAACTGTTGGGCTTTAAGGATAGCCTCTTCCTCAGACTGGGTTCGTTCGGATGCAACATCCTTAGCAATGATAGGAAGGAGGGATTTAAGGAACCAATCTAGGAAGATCTGGTCATCTAACTTGATTTTGCATAGGCTACGGCGTCGACGCCATTCATGAATGTGGTCTATGATGTGGGTAGCTGTGTTTTGTCTGCATGATAGTAGGATTTCAACGCCTGCGTCATAGCGGAGAGGTAACTAGAAGAACTGGAGGTAGGTTGAGGCCAGGGAAGTAAAGGTGGCATGGGTTCCGTGGGGTTGTTCGATATACCACTTGGCAGCAGAGCCAGTGAAAGTGCGTTGTAATAAACGGAGGCGAATAGAGTCGTCTACTATGGAGTTGGAGGAACACCATAGATGGAAGGACATGATATGGTTCTGTGGGTCTTCACCTGCCTTACCCTCGAACTTAGGGATGTCAGAGGGGAGCTTGGTGGGCATGTGAGGCCACGCAGGGTTGTGTCGAATGGGGTCGTTGGTTAATCTGGCTAGATCAGGCAGGTTGAGGCTAGCCATGAATGGAAAACTGGTTTAAGGATGTGCCATAGTAGTGGGTTGGACAAAGTTGGGGCCGATGCCCCCAAGTGGAGGGGTCATGTGAGGGAGGTTTCCCCCAAGTGGGGGAACTATGGTGGTATAGGATGGACCTGCACCACCAGGGGTGGTATGAGTTACTAATGGAGTGGGGACAGGTATTCCCGCTGCGGGAATCGGTACTGTGAGGGGAACAGTAGAGGGGGCCCCCATGGAGGGCATACCCAAAGTAGGTGTGGTACCGGGTGTCATGGTGGATGTGCCACCAACGGTCCCTACCAAGATGGGAGTGGGAGTCACGCCAGCCATGGGGCTAGTAGGAGCAGTGTAAAGGGGGTTCTCAGACTCTGGCTCAGAATCAGAGGTAAAATAAGGGGCGTCAGTATCTGGTGACGGAGTCCGATGTCGCTGATGAGTGGAGTCAAGTGACAAGGCTCGAGATCTATGTCGAGGACGGGTGGTGTCAAGTGAACCGTGCTGTGGGGGCTCGCCTCTGAGGGGCCGAGAATGTCTCGGGGACTCAATGGTGACAAATGGTATCAAATCTGTGTGGGTTGAGGTAGGTACAAAACAGCTCAAAAAACTCTAATGCAACCGAGTGTGCAGAAGGAGAGCTCAAAAAATGGGGCGCTCAGGCCAACAACAACTCAAAACACCCACTGTAACTGCGTGCTACAATAGGCAGAGTATCAATAGAAATGGTCAGAATACCAAAAAAGCAGGTTGCCTATAAATAAAAAATGGTGGACTCACTAGACCAAAAGGAGGTAAGGGAGCATGCAAACACCTAACTAAAAGTATTATGACTTAACTAGACATATCCTCTGCAAGGTGATGAAATCTAAGTCAGACAATATGAATAGGGAAGCCAATTGGCTAAGGTATCCCCCTACCAGGAGGGACACCAGGTAGTCAAATCCTAGAAGAATGGCAACTAAGATACCCCATTCATGACACGTCCAGAAAGGTAAATTTGCCGCTTGGTCCTTTAACCGCAATACCCCTATATAGGGATATCCCGAGAACTACGAAAGGTAGCCCTTCAGTTACTGAATGGAGTTCGGTATTCCACTCAGACCTCCGGAACCAATCTCACGACTTCAAACCTCCTAAGGGAGAGGCCCTCTAATAAACCGGTTGTGACCGTGTCAAAAAATACTAAGGGATTTTGGTTCCCTAATGGACAACAACTATGTCTCAAGTGTAAATAACCGAGGGGTGTTATTGGAAGCGTATCCCCCCGATCCTACCTAACTACAAAAATTCTTTTATGTTCCCCAAGTGGGGTTAGAATGTTGGTTGAGTTAAGTAGTTTTTAAGTCTCACTCGAATTAGGTGACAGATTGTGTGCTTGTGAGGTTATAAACCCAGAAAAGAAGTGCCAGGGTGACTTCATAAATATCAATAATACTGAATTAAAAATTTTTACCATGCAAGATTATTTGAATAAACAATGCTAAAAATTTTAACAAATTCGGTAAAGGGAGAAACAGATGGCTGTAGGGCTACAGGTAGAACAGGTGGCTGTGCAAGTGCAGGAAATACGGCAACAAAGGGGCTGGGTTCAATAAGCAAAAACAAGTGCAAAAATCCAGATCGCGGGTCTGGAGCGAAGTCGCGTGGTCGAACTGCGGGTTTTAAGGAAACAGTCACGGTCAAGTCGCGGGTTTTTGGACGGCAGACGTGGGTGGACCGCGGGTTTCTGGACTGCAAACGTGGGCGGACCGCGGGTTTGAGGAAAACAGGTGCGGTCGGGTCGCGGGTTTCTGGACTGCAGACGCGGGCGGACTGCAGGTTTGAGGAAAATAGGTGCGATCGGGTCGCGGGTTTCTAGACTGCAGATGCGGGCGGACAGTGGGTTTGAAGGCAACAGGTGCGGTCGGGTCGCAGCTAATGGCTGGAAAGGCACCGGAGGACCGCAGGTTTGAAGACAACAGGTGCGGTCGGGTCGCAGCTAAGGGCTGGAAAGGCGCGGTCGGGACGCGACTGCGAAGGGAAAAGCGGCGGTTTACGGCGGCCGAAAACGACAGCCGAAAGGACAAAACGGAAAATAAAATAAATAAAAAAGCCAGCGGATTCGCCAAAACTGTTGCTAGGGTTTCACCCCTAGCTTGTACGAATGAGTACCTACTAAGGACAATGGATTCCTTAGTAGCAGTTCAATGATATATGAGTTAAAAGCTATAACTGAAATAAAAAACTAAATCTAAACAAGTTAATTAAGCAAAACAGTAAAGAGTAAATAGTAATTTTGTATTAATCTGACCTTCAATGTGAAGGTTGGTGAAGCCCTTTGCAGTGATCCGAGTCAGTGGCTTCGAGCTTCAAGCTGCTTCTTCTCTTTCTCCAATGGTGGAAATGGGCCAAAAGGGGCTCTCACGGTGAAAGCAGCTCAATGGTGAGCTGGGATTTCAAGAGCAATTTTGGCAGAGGCAGGATACTTGTGATTGTGGATATCAAATAAGGGATCTCCACCCCTTATTTATAGTTGGAAACCATGCGGTTTAGGGTTAGGGTTTCAGCTGTTTAGGGTTTTTTCCTCATTTCCTCATTATTTAATATTTTTTCTTCCTTTTTGGATATTTTTGCTTTTTTGGAGGAATTTTGGATATTTTTAGCTGAAAAGAGGGTTTTATGGACTTTTGGAGGCATTTTAAACCTTTTGGAGGCTTTTTACATGGTTTTATGGGTTTTGGATGGAAATATGGTATGAAAATGGACAAATGAGCCATGTGATGGGGTAGATGAGGTATTGAACCTTTTTTGGGTGTTAACAGGGAGATGATCCCAAGAATCACGTTATAAATTTCCATCTATGGTGTTCATCAAAATCCTTGATGGATGACTCTATTTGATTGAGAATCCTCCAACACAATTTGATCGGTACAGCCGCGAAGTGGTATATTGAACTTCCACGACATTCATTTGTGGATTTTAGTGCTTTGGAAATTGTCTTCCTCACACACTTTCAGCTACCCATTCGCTACGAAACAGGTATGGATATTTTGACCTCTCTATGTCAAAATACCTCCACACATATTTCAGATCATATTCATGAGTGGAGAAGGTAGAGAAGGCTCATTAAAGCTCCTATCCCTGACAAACTCTTAGCTGATTGGTTTACAAAGTCTTTGTTTCCACCCATTGCCCAACATGTGGCTATGGGGGGTGTTATCACTGAAGAGAAGGCTATTATTCATGCTCAATATCTCAACCTGGTGTATTCTCAGTTTGAAACTTTGTATGACCTAATTCCTCATGCTCCTCGTCCCAGCATGGACCTGGCTAAGCCACCTGCAGAAACTCCTATGATGGAGTTATCGGTTCAATCCAACCTCTGCCAGCAGTAAAACTTTCCAAACAACCTAGTCCTTCTACCACTGCTCCTTCTAATCCTACAGTTTTCATCGAGGTGAATTCTATTCAAAGTACACAACCGTCAGGTAGTAAGAAAAATGGAAAAGGAAAAAATAACAAACTCGGAAACCAACAGGAAAATCCCAAGCCTACGCCCCCAGAGAATGAAAATAAAGGAAAAAGGAAAGATAAATATCCTTGCCTATTATGTGGTGGAAATCATTTCATGAAGGAATGTCCCCATCATGATGAAATTAACAAATTTTTAAAGAGTAACCCCACACCGATAGTCCTTACTGATCCTTTTCCTTCTCAGCAACAACTCGTAGACCACATGTCTAACCAGGGAATTTCTAGTCCTATAGAGGAAATTCGAATGATGTTGTCGAAAACTATTAATCTCAAAACTCAAAGTTAGTCATATGACAAGCCTGAGGAGAAAAAAATGAAAAACCTTCTCCAGATAAAGCTCCTTCTACTGGTTCTCCCGCATCCTCGTTTAATGGTCCCCTAACCATCGAGAAGCCTAATCTCAACATGATTTTGCATCCACCCGAAAGTACTCTTAGGAATTTTTTGAACCCTAATGCCCTAGCTACGTAGTTTTATAATATTTTTGAAGACCTAGCTCAGGAACCATGTGCAAAGTTTACCTTAGAAGTACTCCAAAGCTGTCCCACACAACACCAAAACTTATTAACTTCCCTAGGAGCCATGGACCTAAGTGACAGGAATTTGATTCATTTCAACCCAGAGAACCACAAATCTAGAGTACCTCACCAGCTCGCTTTTCAGATTGTAACAAAAGTATTTGGGAAAAAGGTCTTTAGGACTGTTCTAGATGAAGGTGCTTCAACCTCAATTTTGTCTCTGTCCTGTTGGAAATACATTGGCTCTCTCGAGCTTATGAAATCACCGATGACCCTAAAATCCTTTGATGGAAGAGGTTTCCATCCCCATGGTCTCACGTCGACACTTTTAATTGAGTTAGGGGGAAAAACTGTTTCCATTTAGGTGGAAGTAGTGGATGCCTCATTAGACTACAATCTTCTCTTAGGAAGAAATTGGTTTTACGCTATGACAGTTGTTGCTTTGACGGTGTTTAGAACTCTCCAGTTTCCACATTTGGGAAATATTGTGACCATTGATCAACTCTATTTCTGTACGCCGGATGTTACTACACCCATGGAGAATAACATCCCTTTGCTAGGTCAGTCCCCTCCTCCTTATCAGTTGATTGGGGTAGGAATGCGGAAAACACTCTTTCCTTATGGGTGTGTTCCCATCAGCTCCTTCTACCATAGAAACGATGACTATCAATATGATCTCCTCATTTTGATATCATCCCAAGGGTAAACAAGTTGTTGAATCATCCTCTGTAATCCCACATGAATCAGTTTATGATGTAATCCAATCCATTTCCGATGTCCATATATTTGACCTTCATCTTGTGGCTTCAAATCCTTACCATTTTCCCTACTGGTTAGAACCTTCTCTTCCTACTCTGGATAATCTCTCTCAGACTTTTCCATCAGATGAATCCATTATAGATATTATGAGTATGAATGAACTAGTATGGGAAGATCATCATAACAGATCCTCGTTCCTCCCCAATACCAGTTCGGTAAATAATGATTTTGTATCTCTCTTGGGTAATGATATTGTCAATGTCCTACAAACTCCTGTCTTGTTGCAAAATTCTAAATCTGAAGGTAATTCATGCAACATTACTAAAACGGCTCCAATCGACATATCAGTCAAGCCTAGAACTATTGAACATGTTCACATAGGGAAGAACTGTTCAATAGACAAAACTAAAGAGTATCGATCAGGTTTTATAGAATTTCGAGATATTTTTTCTTGGTCTTATGAAGAAATTCCTGGGATAGACCCATCCATTGTGATCCATGAGATAAAAACCTATCCCACAACAAAAACGGTTAAGTAGAAATTGAGACAAGTCCATCCAAGGAAGGTTGTGGCTATCAAAGATGAAGTCGAGAAACTTTTCAAGGCAGGATTCATCTATCCTGTACCCCTGATGGAATGGGTATTGAATATTGTTCCTGTGAACAAAAAATAGGGAACTATTCGAGTTGCATCGATTTCTAAGATCTGAATAAAGATTGTCCTAAAGACAACTTTCCAACTCCACACATCAATCAGATTATTGATAACTGTGCTGGAAGTGTCATATTCTCATTCATGGATGGCTTTTCCAGCTATAATCAGATTGAGATATTTCCCACCGATCAGGATAAGACGTCATTTATATTTCCATGGGAAACCTTTGCCTACAAGAATTTACCCTTTGGTCTTAAGAACACTAGGGACACATTCCAACGCGCTATGTCCTATGCGTTTCACAACATTAAAAACATCATGGAGCTGTACCTAGATGATCTTCCTGCACATTCATAGCAACGAAAAGATCATCCTCAACATCTTAGAGATATTTTCCTGAGATGTCATCATTAAAAAATACGACTGAACCCACACAAGTGTGTTTTTTGCATTGAGACAGGATGTCTCTTAGGCTTCATGGTTTCTAAAGATGGAATTTGGATTGATCCACTAAATATTGCTACAATACTCGCCCTGCCTGCCCCAACCAACCTGCTCGAACTCCAAAGTTTGCAAGGGAAGGAAAAATTTATTTGTCGTTTTGTTTGTAACATTGCTGAGAAAATGCATGGTTATATGTGTCTCCTTAAGAAGGAAACTCCATTATTCTGGGATGACCAAGCCCAACAAGCCTTTGATAATATTAAGCATGGTTTGACCCATTCACCCATGATACACCCCCCAGATTATTCAAAGTATTTTCTCTTATATGTTGCTGCCTCTACTACTATCATCGGAATGGTTTTAGCTCAAGAGGATCAGAAGGGCCAAGGACACGTGATATACTACACTAGTAAGAATATTATTGACTCTGAAACTTGATACTCACATGTGGAGAATCTAGCACTAGCCACGGTTGTTGTTGTCCAAACGTTTCGTCATTACATCTTGCTCGCACCACCACTGTACTTGCATACCAAAACCCTATGTACTATATCCTGACTCGTCAGGTGCTAAGGGACAAATACTCCTGATGGATTGTTATCATACAGAGGTTTGACCTTGAGTTTGCCAGAGTTACTTCAAAGAAATCATTGGTCTTTGCAAAGATGATGTGTGACCTTCCTTGTGCTTTAATGGATTCTGAGCCGATTGATTCGCTCCTGGATGAATTTATGTTCCTGATAATAACGATTCATTTGTGGTATGGATATTTAATCATTTATCTCTAGACACAGAGGTTTCATGCCACTCTATCTCATGACGATCGTCATTGTATCCATCACCATGCAAAATATTATCTTATCCTAAACGATACATTATATAGGAGTGGCATAAACACCATTCTTCGAAGATTCCTCACTCATGATGAGGCTGAACAAGTTCTCAATGACTTCCACTTCGGAGCATGTGGTGGTCATCTCCCTGGGATGGCTACAACACAGAAAATCCTTCACGCCATCTATTTTGGGGGATAGATTTCATGCATTGTAAGCCTACCTCATCTGGGGGGCATGGTTACATCATTGTAGCTGTGGATTATTTTACTAAATGGGCTAAGGCTATGCCTACATATGCATAGGTTGGTAAGACTGTCGCCATCTTCCTTTTTAATCATGTAATAGCTAAGTTTGGAGTTCCTCAGTCTATTGTCACTGATCACAGATCACATTTCCGAAATCATATGATGGAAAAGTTATGTGCTAAGCTGGGTTTTCTCAATGAAAACTCAACTCCCTATTATCTGCAAGCTAATGGTCAGGTTGAGGCTATTGACAAAGTCTTAAAAACTATGATGCGTCGGATGGTTGGAGACCACAGATCCAACTGGCACCAAACTCTCTTTCCTGCTCTTTGGGCTTATAGAACTTTAGTTAAAACAGCGACTGGTTTTACACCCTTTCAGTTAGTATACAGACTAGAAGTTGTCCTACCTATTCATTGTCAGATTTCGTCTTTGAAACTTTCCATTGAACTTATCCCCAACACTTCCACCAAGGAAGAAAGGATTTTATACTTGACCAATCTTGACGAAACTAGATGAGATGCTACCTTAGTCAATGAGGCACATAAGAAACACATCAAGGAACAATATGATAAATATGTTCAACCTCGTGTGTTTAACGAAGGTGTACTAGTGCTAACCTATGATCAGAAACATGATAAACTAGGAAAAGGGAAGTTCGAATCAATGTGGTACTCTCCTTTCATCATTTCCAAAGTTTTAGAGAAAGGGGCCTATGAGCTTGTGGATTATGATGGAGTCCCCTTTAGGAAACCTCACAATGGGTTGTACTTGAAGTGGTACTATACCTAGATCATTCATGTATGGTACCTTGTATATATGTAAATTGTTTGAATTTTCAGTGTGTTTTAGTATTTCCAACATGGTCTTGAGTTTAGTGTCCAGACTGTTTATACCATGTTTTGGTTATGTAGATCTAATGGCCTTTTATGGTTTCGCTGATGGTGCTTGCCTCCATACCCTGAACCTTGCTTCAGCTACTTAGGTTCTGTATTCCCCTGTACATGATCTAGTTATTTTGGGAGAGGTTTTCCTTGGTCATGCTACCAACAATATCACCAACTATGAGGAAGTCATAGGTCTACTGACTGAAGCTGTATCCTGGGACATTCGTAATTTGGTAGTTTCCATGGACTCACATTTAGTGGTTTGTCATTTGAACCAAGTCTATACCATCAGAAATCCCATACTACTTCATCTCTATCGAAAGGTACGTCTATTGGAAAGGTCATTTGAGGTTATTACTTATAGGAATATCCCTAGGGAAGACAATGTACTTGATGATTCATTAGAAAATTATATCCTAGACTGGTATATTTCCCATTCATAATATGGTTCATCATATTGTAAATAAATAGTAAAAACACATAAAACTCATGTAAATACATTTTTCATTTGGAGCATATAAACACCAGAAGTAAAAGTCTCTCTCTCTCTCTCTCTCTCTCTCTCTCTCTCTCTCTCTCTCTCTCTCTCTCTCTCTCTCTCTCTCTCTCTCTCTCTCTCTCTCTCTCTCTCTCTCTCTCTCTCTCTCTCTCTCTCTCTCTCTCTCTCTCTCTCTCTCTCTCTCTCTCTCTCTCTCTCTCTCTCTCTCTCTATATATATATATATATATAAAGTGTTTTATAAAAATAGGTCACGAGACCTCATCTAAAGCACTTTGGCTTTTAGGCAACACAAAATCATACAAAATCCTAAACCTATAGTAGCTTTAAATAATACATCATGTAGAACTATCTAGTGGTGCTCATGGTAGCATATAACAGCCTGCACTACTCTACATAGCAGACGGCTAAAATGGCTTGGAACTCCTGCTATGTTCCTCTGATATCGCATCAAGAGATCATCAATGGATACATCAGGAATATCTAGAGTTAACCTCTCCAGGTTCTCCTCTAACTCTCCCATCGGTTCGTCACCTCATTGAAGGAACCGAGCTCTCGCTTGTCTGTCCAGTGGAGAAGATCCTCAGGTAGTGCCACTCCAACATCTGCATGAAGATGTTTAGATCTCATTACTAAACATAAAAAATAAAAAACATTAAAATACAAAAACACAAATTGCCATCTTAGGGTTTTGTTTGTTACCCATGTCTCCCCACTGCGTGCCAGGTGGAAGTGGTAAGTCAGGGTCACCCTTGAAGTTAGTACCCGCATACGCATAATCCTCAATCATGAGGATATGATCTTTCAACTAGCGGAAAAATGGATCCCCAAACTTCACTTTTCCTCTGCCTCCTCCAGTGCGGGCCATGATTGTGAACCACCTCAGCATACAAGGGTCTCTCTCCCTCATCTCAGTAAATACCACTTGGGGCCTCAGATGAGGGACCTGCTCAAAGAAGAAATAGGGTAAGATGGAACCATAGCCAATCTATTTCAGATCTCCTTTCCAACACTTGGTCAGCTGGTCCTTGAATACCGGTAGTCATGTCTCTACCCAGTTAAATACAGTAGGTGCCATGGCATCTAGGGAATATAACATGTGTGGTCTGGAATCCTTATGAGGTCCATGGTACCTAGCCAGCCTCTGCATAGTGAACAAAAGAGTACGGAGAGGATCATCTACCACTGCCTTAATGGGAATTTTCTTCCCTAAATTTCTGGTACTAGGAATGCAATGACGGTTGATCAACTCCTAGCTAGTCGCATCTGTTCCATGGGAACCAGTCAATGAGATAGGATCACCCCATCTGGATAAACCTGTCAAGAAGTAGATATGCTCTACCTCAATAGTCAACACATGGGCTCCCACCTTGAAATATTGTTGGTCTGGGTTCCACATACGAAGGATATACTCCAACAATCTCTCATGCAAAACCATGCTAGGAATGCAAAATAATTTTAGAAGGCCATAGTTCCTCAATGCAGCTATGCATCCTGCATTTCTCTTGGCAAAGGAATCATCTTCATCATGTTGGCATTCTTTCCATATAATCATTTTTTATTGCTTAGAACCTGTCAAAAACAATGAATGGGCCAATTAAAACATAATCAATCATTTAAATCAGTTAAAAAATTATGTTCTTTCTTGTCCATTCATTTTTCCCCACTCACAGCCAGCACTGCCTAAGCTTTGTTTGCACATAGCGGTGGCACCTCCTGAGTGCAGTAGAAGTTAAGCGGTTCTCACGGTGCACCGCCTATCCCGCAAGGGGGAGGAGCAGTGCTCGTATTTAAGATTTAGGGATTTCTTAAAACAACCCAAAACCCCCACAAAATAAAAAATGGTTGCTTTAAAAATAAAGGCTAAGTTTTAAACATTTACCTAGCTCTGATGGCGCTCAAATCGGACAGTAGAATCTCCCGGAATCACTAACTGAAGATTTGTCTCAAATTTGCTCCAAAATGCTCTCACCAAGTGGTAAATATAAAAATGGTTTGATTTTTACTATTCAAATGACTTTTATATCTATTTTTATGGTTTTTAATGCTATGTTGATATTTAAAAAATCATTATTATTATAAAATCCATTTATATAGTTCATTAAAGTCATTTTTCGAGAGATTATTTTTGAGCCGTGCAAGAGTAAAAGTGGAAACAACAAAGTCTATGGTGAGTTCGTTTTTGACTTTTTCATAATTCCATAAAACAAAAAAGTCCTCGAGCATTTGTTTCGACACTTTGGTCATGCTCTTAGAACTCAGTATCAAAGTTCCAAGTCCTTTTTCGATTCTTTTTAGGCTCGTAAACAATTCTCATCGCAAAAAGAAACCTAATGGAATCTCCTTTAAGCTCTTTTCGGACTCCCTAAATATGAAAAGATTGTCAAGTACTTGTCTTCTTCATACTCGTAAAATTATTTGAAGAGTCATCTCCCCTACAGTAGGTTATCTTTTTTTCGGTTCGGATAGACTATTTACAAAAAGGAACACTACAACCAATCATGACTGGAAGAGTTCTCTCGGGTATTATTTTATACTTTTTCAGGCCCTAGAGACTAAATCATACAAAAAAGGACCCTTTGGAGTCTTCTTCTATCTTTGATCAGATTCTCTAAATATGAATGACAACGATTTTTGTTTCATTGGACTCGTTAAACTAAACACTGAGAGACCCTTTTTTGGGAACGAACCCCTCCTTTGTCAGGTTCATAAAATATATGAGTTTGGACTTGTCCGAAGGATGAGCTAAAACTATTGTTTGTTACCGTCTTTGAACTTGTAAAAATGAAAAGAGGCACTCATCAATCATGATGGGGGAATTAAGGGATGGGAATCATTTTGCAAGCTGAATGGCAGTTGTTTGTCACCTTTGAACATGGAACTTGTCTGCATATCATTCAGTCAATTGGGTATTTAGCTGATCTACAAGTTGATCCACTTTCATAACTCTTGTCACTCCTTTGAGTCTTTCAAAATAATGCATTGTCCACTATCATATTGTGTGTATGTCTGGTCTAGTCATGCTGCCAAGTCTTTTGTCGTGCTGCCCAATGTTCAAAGGAAGAAATAAGTTTACCTTTGCAGTTAAAACAACCTTTGTGTTAGTACCTTTGAGTTAGTCCTATGATTACATTATCTACAGTATTCCAGAACTTTGTTCTACGTTTCGTTTCGTCAATGTGGGATTCACCATGGCCCTCCTTCGACGAGACTATTCCGGTCAACATCAGCTCATCATCCAGGAAATAGTCTTAGAAAAAAATTTAGTACCTTGATATCTGTATGCCTTAATGACATATTCTCTCGCTCTCGACAAAGGTTCACATCATTAACCTTTGATCAGAAGACTCTACTGGGTGTTCGACATCAAAACATCTATTCACACTCAGTATATTGTACTAAGGTACCTTGGGAATCATTGACATTAATGGTGATCTCCCTCACACTTGTTAACGATTCACATCATTGGCTGGTAATCAAGTGGTTTCTACCACGTTCGACTTCAGAACATTGTAATCAAATGGTTAGAATTGTACTTTGTGGAAGACGAGAGGAATGACATGGGTTTTTGTTAAGCACTCGTAGCTTTATCCTAAGGTTGCGATGGAGTATATTGTATGAAGTAACAACATGGATCCACATTTGTATGGTCATGTCTATGCTCAAATTTGCATTTGTATGGCATAGATCTACATTGTATATCTAGTAGTTATGTCCAAGTTTGAGTCCTCTATCACACGGATCTACGATGTATTCTAGTATCCATGTTTCCTTATTCATCTGATGGATCTGCCTTGTATTGGTCTACAGCCATGATGAGGTTACATTTACTCATGAGTCAAAGTATTGATGTATTGTAGATGCCTACTTGATGACACTCTCTGACCAAGCTGGGTCTTACCTCGAAGTGATAACTTGCTCTATCAAAGCTCTTGCCTATTGTATCCCTCTAGCCTCATGCTTTGGGGGGCATTATGTTACACCCAAATCCTGTCACCAGCATGTGATAAGATCCCTAACTGAGATATTTTCCCTCAAATCCCAAAATTGAAGTGAAACATGCTCTGGATGTTGATCTTAACATACAAAATTCCAGCACCACTCTTACCCTTAAGTAGATAAGTGGTACTTTATGCAGCACTGCCCAAGTTATGTGGAAAGTAGGTAGTGCCACCACCTTTAACCTTTGTCTTTGGAGTGGTTCTCATCCTTCACTGCTCTATCATAAGGGAACATAAGCAGCGCCCTTGGTAAAAAGTGAAAAAAATGAGGTTTCACGAGGCTTCTAGAACAAAAGCCTCATGTCTAGCTTTATCCCTACTCACTTGGGTCATCTAACCTTGAGAGCCATACTTTGAGGATCTCATGGCCACCTCACCCACCTATTTCTCAACCATTCCTATCGCTTTGATCCCTATAAATCCAAGCTCATACTCCATGGTTGAGAAGGAGAAGAAAGGAGTAAAGTTATGCTGTTGAATTAACATCATGGTCTAGTCCTTTAGAGAGCATAGAGGATCAAGTTGGAGCTATCGGGGATGAGATGTTAGTTTTGTGAAGGGGTGCATCGACACTAAGGAAAAATGGTTTTAAGCTCTTTCATTCATATTTTAATGCAAAGCTGATTTCCTTCCCATATATCTATTGTGTTAATATCACATATGTATAATCAAATTCCTTAGTCACGGATTTTCCATATGTATAGTTTTCTGGTATCTTTGATGTTGTTGTATGTTTGATGTGCTTTTGCAGGTCTGCAGGTCTTCCATTAGAGGTTTAATTCTAGGCATCTACAATTTCCATGGAAAGTCTTCAACCTAGTTGTTACTCATTTGTTCTGGATCTAAACCATTCAGACTAGAGGAACGGCTTCTATCCGTAGAAGGTGCTATATTCTTGATAACATAAATCAACTTTCCTTTGCAACGTAAGATCAGGAAATTGATGTCGATGACAATGAGCTATTTTAATCATCTCACTGACCCCTTCTCATGATAACCTACCAAATCATTCTTCACAATCTTCTATCCAATTATCCATCCAATAAAGGTTGTTTGCAATGTATAAATGTAAAGCATCCCACACTCGAGCAACTATATGAAAAAATAACAATTCACTATCATTAATTAGATATCATTACATGCATAGTTTAATACAGTTGAATATGCGGGATTAATCAAAAAATAACAAATCAGTATGATAAAATAAAATTGGAAAAATACATGATATATTAAGTCCACAAAATCTAATAATTATCTTTCATGGTCCTCATTGTACCTTTCCCCAATAGGACCTCCCCTTCAAATTTATTGATGGAGTTGAGATGCCAAATGAGAGGCACATTCATATTTTCTACTAATTTAGGTAGATAAACACTAATATACACCATGCATTCATGTACCATATATCCCTCAACCATAGAACCCTCAGGACTTGTTCTTTGTCTAACAAGATCCTTCAACGACTTCAAGTGCCTCTCCACCATCCACATCGACCTTGTGTGTACTGGTCCACATAATTCAATATCCTCAACTTGGTGTATGAGGTAGTGTTCTTGTGCATTGAAAATGTTGGAGGTAGATACTATTGCATTTCTCACATTAGTCATGGAATTTCTCTCTTCCAATACCTTATATCTTCTTTATGGATTTCTTTTGAGGAAAGCCACCTACAAATGATGCAATAAAATAATATCAAGCCATATAAAATTTGCGGGAAAAACATAATATGTCAATAAGTTCCACTACAAATCACGGACCAAGTACATTTTACATATAAAATATTAATTACTTACCTCATGTATTTTCCAAGAACATAAATAATTTGTTTTATGTTATTGTCAAAGTCGTCTGGGAGAGATAAAGGTAGAACATACTGTATCAAAAAACACATTATTATTATTTATTTCCAAATAAGAGAATAAAATTAAGAAAATAGTGCATACCAATAAGGAAATATACTAAAAACTCACAATTACCTTAATGAATGTAAGCAAGTCATGTGTTTTAATCCCACCAAAATAACATTTTTTCGTTAAGATATTCTTTATGTTAGACGAAAACCCTGTTGGAAACCTGATTTTTCTGATGACCTCTTTTACAATATTGCTATGTTGCTCCATCAAGCACCAAGGAAGACTAATATTATATTGATGGCAATCACCATTAGAATTAATGATCACACTTTGCAATGCGTGATTAGCTTCTTGGATGTCACTACAAATCTTTCGAATTTTTTCTTTGTTAGTCCTTCCATCTAATATTCGCCATAACAATTCTGTTATGTTCTTCCCGATATGCATTGTATCAAACAAATGAACTATTTGTAGGTGCTCCTAGCATGGAAACCTACTGAATTACATCGGGTAAATTTTCATTCCTCGTGGAAGCCCATTCGTGCCTTAACGAAATTCATGAAACATCAACACAATCAAATTAACACTAATTAATCAATATAGGTACATACCGCGCTGAAAATAATTCACTAAAAAAAAGATTTATATAATATATGATACACGTTGAATGTGATTGCCATTGATGTCAAAGGAGTTCAGTGAATGACAAAAGGATAACCGAAGACATGATGGCAGGGTAAACTCAGTAAAAGACAAATGAATGAAAAAGGAAGTAATGACAGGGAAAGTATGATGATGTGGCATGTATGGTGAGGCTGGAAAGACACATAATGGTGTTCCGGTGCTATCAGGAAGTCAGTGTTGTAATCTGACATCATTCTGGAAAAATATGGCAAATTTGTGAAACTTTGGAAATTGACTAAGTATGAAAAAGTAGTCAAAACTAATCTAAGAGAATGTAAGCCATAATTCATGGTTAGAATAGAATTCTTACACCACCATATCAGGCTATAGATTTTTGAACAGGCTATCTATCAATGGTCTCAGTTTTCCTTAATCCTTTCTCAGGAGAAATTTATAAGTCTGCCAAAATAGGGTTTCAGGATAAACCTTGGAGAAATTATTGGACATGGATAAGTGTTGGAAAAATGGTCCAGGTGGCCTTTGATCCATGACATTTGATAAATTTATTTTCACAAGGATATCCCTTGGTGGGCGTTTCCAAACGACCTCTCAAAATCCTGTTCTCAACACTTGGCAATTTTCTTGTGTTTCTCAATATGCAAAATAGTTTTTTCCTACTTTTGGAATATTGATATTTTACATATGTGACCATTGTAAGTCAGCCTGAAATTATGGTTGGATAGCCATTTCAACAAATAACAAATCCATGCCAATTTATGAACCTATTGAGATACACCCACCATCTGGAAGGCATTTGAAAGTGGTCTTCCAAACTGCTTATTAACACTTAGACAAATCTCTTCAAACCCTAAGACACCAAGGTGATTTTATTTTTTTCATAAAAATTTGAGAGTGAGACATACAAAATGTGAGGAATATCATCCTGACACAACCACTCCAATATTCTCTCCTACAACCTCATCATCTAACCTTGGCGGGCATTTTACTGGGATAGTGCAAATGAAGGTGAGAGGCACTTTTGGCATATTGATATCTTCCTCCTGAGATTCTCTTTGGGAAATACGAAACCATGGTTGGATGCACCAACCAACATAATAGATCCAATCACTTTCATATAATTTTTATCATCATCCTATGAGATGTGGCATGCATTTCCTTGATGCCACTTAGGCAGATTTTACCAATAATTCCATAGACAATTTGTCCAAAACCTAAGGTGGATTTTTCATTTCACCCAAATCCTAAACTAATGCTACTAGATGATGTAGTAGACCTTAATGAGCACACCTATGATGTTTTCAATCCCAGACTCATCTTCATTTTCCCTAGGCAGGAATTTTACTGAACTTTGGTGTAAGACGGCCTGGAACCCTGTTTTGGCAGATCCATATCTTCTTTCTCAAGCATTATCAAACCAATGTGAGAACATGGTTAGGTAGAAAAAACATACACCTACATGATGACCATGTGGTGCAGTCATTTTCTTCAACCCACAAATTATGGCAAGCATTTCCGTAGAGCCATTTTGACTAATTTGACAAAAAATCCTTCTTTTGGGAGACCTGTATCTTCTTCTTCAAGGAGTTTTTCTGAGAACCGAAGGCATGGTTAGATAGATGTTTCAAAAAAATATGGGATAGAAGGTCATGGAGGGCATTTTCTTCTTCCTATTAATTATGGTGTTCATTTTCATAAGGAAGCTGCTTTAGGGCAGTTTTTCAACTAGTCAAAATCCAGAAATTATCACGCCGTGACCAACTACTACCAAAATCTAACAATGACATCATGAGACATTAGGACACCAACATGTGTTTTTCAACCTCATCACACATGCCATATCAACAACTATTTTGTCATTAATGACCTCCTTTGACATCAATGACAACCATCCTCAATAGTGTCCTTGTGCTAATAAAATTCATAGGGTGACATAGATCGGTTCCTTGTTGAAGTGGTTATCCACCCAGGGTTTCATTTTTCCTTATGATGGTCACATGTGCAAGAAATCTATCTGCAAAAGTAGGAGAAATATTGTTTTGCATATTCAGAAATTTGGCTAAGTATTAACCATTATTCCAACAATACATAAATAATTTGGCATACCTTGACGATTTCTATTATATTCCAAATTCCATAGGTGAGGTGTCATTCTTCATGGTTTTATTCCATTGTCTGTAGTTTGATAACTATGGTTCTTAGGAAGAAAGTTCCTATACTCATCAAACACTTCCTTTGTTAAACTACATGAATGATGAGATTTTATCCTGGGACCGCAAGATGGACATGCAAATTTACCCTTTGTTTGAAGACCTACAAGATATATGAATTAGTGTAGCGAATTAGAATTACCATTTAAAATAATGCATGATATTTTCAATAGATATATATATATATAATATTAAAGAACTAAAGAAAGTAACAATATACCACAAAAATGTGTTGACCCGGGAGCATCATGAATTGTCCATCCAAGTATTCCATGGAATTGAAATCATCTTTTCCGTATTGGTCTAGAGATTTCAAACATAGTGACGCCAGCCCATAACTTCAACAACTCATTGATAAGAGGCTCAATATATACGTTCATATCTTTAACTTGGTACTTACCTAATTGGTCGAACATACATGGTTAATTACATTTAGCTATATGTCATTATATATAAAAGCCATAAGTATCATGCACGAAACAAAGAAGTGAAAGATTTAGTGATCAGACTTTCAAGTAAAAAAATACAAATTAATTAAATACTTGTAAGAATCATTGCCAACATTGTGTGCTCTCTCTTGACCGAAATCCAAGGAGGAAGGTTATTGTTTATAACAAAAACAGGTCACACTGAGTAGGTAGAACGAAGCTCTCCAAATGTATTGACACCATCAGATGCCAACGGAAGTTTAACATTACAAGATTCTTCTTTGAAAAGTGGCCACTTTTCTTCGATGCACCTAAATGCAGACCCATATGCAGGAATTCAGAGAACGTCGTCCTGAATTTTGTTCTTTGCATGGAAATCCATGAATTGTGCTATACTTTGACACCTGAACAACCGTTGGAGATGTGCAATTATCAAAATATAATGAAGAACTTTGTGAGGAACCTTTTTTGTCACTTTATCGGTTCGATATCTACTTGTTTGAAATTGTGGGAATTCATTTTCTAATGCATATTGTCCATAGTATATGATATGATCATTAGGACATGCATCAATAGCTTGATACTCCATTCCAAATTCTTTCATAATTACATATATCTCTCAATATGTGCATGGTAAAATATTTGACGTTGGTAATAGAAATTCACCTAACAATCTACAAAATTCAAAATAATAAGTCAATGTAAACAATATTAATCATCAATATCACATCTATACTTTACAAATTAGATAACAATAGCAATATAGGAAAAAATTCAACCCTTTATGTAGATGTGAACATGCAGACATAAATAATTAAAAAATTACATACCTTAATATCTGTGTGACACAGGTGTTTGATAAACCATTCAAAACCTTCAAGTTCACTAACAACAATATAGCAAATAGAATATTTGTTTTTGAGCCTTCATAAAGAGAGTGACATGCCTTCTCGAGTAGAGGATCAACATCATGACTATCATCCTGGTTGTCCTCATCCATTGGAGAAAATGTGGCTTGGATCAATCTATGTATCTCATCTTCCTAAATTGTATCACTAATGTTATATCCATCCATATCATCATTAATAACTTGATCAGCTTCAATATTCTAATCTATAAGTTCGTCACCCTGTAAATGATTATTTCTGCTAGTACTTGGCAAATAACTCTCTGGAAGGAGACATTTTGGGGGCATTGTCTATATATTTACAAACAACATAGTAAAATTTGTGTGTATGGAACATATAATAAAATGATAAGAAATTTTAATGAAATTCATGACATGATGACTATTACAGAGAATACATTAAAAATTGAATAACCTCTTACCAAGGGATAATATTCATAACCCGCTTCGGCATGCCCTTTCTCCCTACAATATCTCTCAACCGTAGTTGTTAAAATTATTCTTCCTTGCAAGCCTCTACAATCAGAGCAAGGGCAATAACATTTTCCATATTCCCTCTCCTGTAATGCTTCTCTAAACTGAGCAAGCTTCCTTGCATTTTCATTCATAGTGAAAAATCCTTGTAGTGACAAGTAATTGTCTTACGTACACCATACCAAATAGTAACTTGTCAAATACATTAGATATAAGTATATTTCTAAATGCAGGATATTATATACCAGTTTCTATAAAGAAAAACATGAAGAGTTGATGAATAGGGTTGTCATTGATGACAACATTAATGACAATCATTTTGGAAAAATATGGTAATTTGGTGAAAAATAGGAAAACTAAGTGTTGAAAAACTGGCTTAGGTAGCCTTAAGAAAATTCCCGCCACAAATTGTGTGGTGAAGAAAATGCCCGCACCATATGGGGGTCTAGTAATTGTCTTATGTACACCATACCAAACAGTAACTTGTCAAATACATTAGATATAAGTATATTTCTAAATGCAGTATATTATATACCAGTTTCTATAAAGAAAAACATGAAGACTGTGATGAATACGATTTTCATTGATGACAACATTAATGACAATCATTTTGGAAAAATATGGTAATTTGGTGAAAAATAGGAAAATGACTAAGTGTTGGAAAACTGGCTTAGGTAGGCTTAAGAAAATTCCCACCACAAATTGTGTGTTGAAGAAAATGCCCACACCATATGGGGGTCTTGTAGATTGATATTTGGCCTACCTTACCATGTCTTCATATTGTCTTGGAAGTAGCTGAGGAAGAAGTTATGAACCTGAAAAAACAGTGTTTTAGGCAGATTGGATCATACTAAAAAAATTGTCCAAGTGTTGGAAAAACTGGCTCATGTGGCCTTGGGGAAATGCCCGCCGTACCTTATAGGTGTATGATAAAAAATATCTGAAGCTACCATACCAACACTTATTGAAGAGGCTATATGACCATGGCATCAGTTATCAAAGAAGATGTTTCATGACAAAGATAATGGTATGCCAAAACATAGTTTCAGCCTATTTTACACTATTCCAGTACTGGAAAAACGACCTTAGTGGCCTCAGGGAAATGCCTGCCCTATCTCATAGGATGATGAGAAAATTAATATGAAAGTGTTAGGCTATATCTCGTGGATGGGTGCATCTAACCATGGTCTTAGTTATCCTGTGGAGTATTTTATGACAAAGATATAAATTTGCCAAAAGTAAGAAAAATATTATTTTTCATTTTAAGAACACAAGAAAATTGGTTGTGTTAGATTCAGGAAATTGAAAAGGCATATTGAAATGCTTGCGAGGGGTTATTTTGATGATAAAATTCATCAGGTAGCATAGGCACGTTCCTTGGTGAGCTGAATATCCATCCATACCTTCAGGTTTTCTTATCATGGTCTCATATGCAAAATATCAATCTGCCAAAAATAGGAAAAATAATAATTTGCATAGTGAGAACAAAAGAAAATTGACCAATTGTTAAAAACAAGAGTTTGAGAGGTCAGTTGGAAATGCTCGCCAAGGGTTGCCTTTGTGCAAGTAAATTTATCAAATTTCATGGATCCATTCTTTGGTAAGTTGTCCATCTTCTCATGACTTTAGGTCTCCATAGAGTATTCACACCCATGAAATAGGAGTCTGCCAAAATGGGAAGAAATATGTTTTGATGTTCAAAAGAGGCTGAGAAGCTATTTTGAAATGCTTTCCAGAGGTTGTGTGTATGCCAAAAAATTTATCTTATGACATGGTCTTGTTCATTGTTGAAATGGCTATCTAGCCATGCTTGTAGGTTTCCTTATGGTGATCACATGAGGGAGAAATAAATTTGCCAAAGTAGAAGAAAATTTGTTTTTACAAGTTAAAAACAATTGTGTCTAAGTGTTAAATTAAACAGTTTGGAAGCCTAGATGCTGATGTGGATAGTACTAAAGACAAGATACTAATGGTGTATGGACAGAGTTGAGACAGGGCTGCAGTATGTTGTATGTTGAATGACTTGATGAGTACAGAATGAAGACTTGCTGATTGGTACTTTTGATGCGTGTGCCTATGCCAAACTTTGGAAGAGTGTGATGTATCAATTTTAATTTGTAATATGAAATTTGTATAGGGAGGTTGGGTGGATTTGGGGAAAGACTTATTTGTCTTTTGACAAGTTGAAGCTTGTTTGGATGTTGTAGCATCCCAATCAATTGTAGCTTCCTGAATCATTCTGGTGGGTGGTGCCATCTTATGGGTTGTAGCCCATATTGGAGATTGAAGTATCTACTTATATAAATATTACAAAACTATATCTTGCGTCCCTTGTGCAATGTCTTGATAGTGATGTGTTTAATTGATGAATGACATGTGCCTAGTTGATATTGTTCTTTGATAAATATGTTGTTGAAGCAATTGTAAAATAATGATATAATATTGGTATAAAAAGTTGAAATCGAGTTGAATCCTTAGCTCACTGATTCACCCCCCCCTCTCAGTGAGTATTGTGTCTAACAGACTGAAGTTTTCATTGATGTCAACAAGTGTTGTGCAATGGAATTTGATTTACTCACAAGGAGAACTTGATAGTTTGGGCATTGGAACACTAGGTGGCCCAAATGGTCCAAATGAAAGTTGTCCTTCTACTGTAGAAACTGACTAACACTGTGCCAACAAATAATAACTTAGTGGAGCATCGGGTCTATTAAAAAAAACAAATTGGCTAGAGTCATTGTTGTCTAGAACCTATTGTTGTAATTACTCTGGTTTAAATAAAAAGGTTGTTAAATGCATTCGTAAGGTACATGATCCGAAGAATACAACTGATATATTTAGCCTCAATGTTAGTTTGTATCCCCCCAAAAAGGATGCATGCTTACCTTTTATGAATTTATGGCCAGATGATTGTTTCAGAGTATGATTGATCTCTCTAGTTTTGGATATGGTTGATAAAGAAAACCAGTCTCAATCCATGCTCAATCAATTGAAACTATAGCAAATGTGCCGAAACTGCATGAGTCGGGCAGTACAACGGACGAACGATTCCATGCACATTCTCACGTTACGCTTTCAATGATGGAAGGATTGATTTTTTATCCTGGAGACTCCATAGACACTTTGTGTGCTTGTTAGAGAGGGACTGGAAGGCAGCTGATGTATCTTGTTGATCGTTTTTATAAATAAAACACTTCTTTCAGATAGGGTACCCCTTCACCCAAACCCAACAGATTTGTAACAAAAAATAACATTTTAAATCTGAGTAGAGTTGTGAAGCTTTAGCAAAAAGAGAATCCTTCTCTAACTCAGCAAGGATAATTATTAATGCCATTACAACTTGACCCGCACGTAAACAACCAAGAGCTATTAATGCCACTACAACTTGACCCGCGCATAAACAACCAAGAGCCAATGATGAAAGTTGGCATTAGTTTCGCGGGTGTACAAATTAGATAGCCATATATCGTCGATATAGAGATGGGCATTCATTGAAAATTAAAAACGTCGATATTTCCATGATTTTTCTGAGATGATAAACATAATGAATTATTAATCCATGAATGTTCAAAACCTAGAAGTATTTCGTGGAAAAATCCACCCAAATGTATTAGTGTAGCCATGATGCCAAAGCATTAGGATCTGGGTCAATGAACCTATTTCCTTGATACATTCCCCTGAGGATAGATGATGCTCCTCATGTAACTATTATCAATAATGCCAAGTGTTCACTAGTTAAGCTAGTCATCCCAAAGGGCGTCCATGTGACGACATAAATCCTGTTGAATCTGAAGAAGATGGGATTCACAAACCATGATCTGTGGAAGTTTGCTGAACTCACCATGTTGCAGTACATGATCTTTGTGTGAGAAGAAGAAGATGGACCTATTCACCTCATTCCAATAGAGTGAGCACGAGGATTGGAGAAGTAGGGCATATTGTTGTTAATGCACATGCCCCATTTTGGTTGCACAACAAAAGTCAATACGTGCATCAAATAATTGCTAGTTTTCTTTGGAGGCTGCCTCTAGTTTGATCAACGAATTTCGGTGGATGCCAACCTGGTAGGTTCAATCATTGGAACGAATCTTGCAAGGTTCGACCCATCACTATTCTTTACTGAAAAGGAGCAGGAACTCGGCCTAGTCAACTAGATGAAGGATAAATACGACCTAACCAAAGATAATATAGGATTTCCATTATCTCTATCAATGATACTCCTGTTCGATTTTCATCGAAAGTATTATCCATCAAGTTTCTCAGGAGGATGCGAATGAACCAGTGTACTACTAGAACCATTGCTGCAACAAAATAGTGTGATGTGGGTGTCCAAATGAACTAGTTGACCTACCTACTGAATGATTTGTTAGTGTTAGTTTTTCAACATTAATCTAGCATTATGTTAGAATCTTTATTGAGAGAACAACAAGTACAGCAATCAAACACAAGAGACAATGAACACAGTGTTTTTCATCAAGGAAACCATAAATGGAGAAAACCCCACAACTTCCTCAGAGATAGAATTAGCACAATATGTAAAACCCTAGAACAATAAGATGCACTCTTGACAGCAGTAATCTTCTTCTTGTCTAGCCCCAGTGTCTTCTCCTTCCTCAACTATGTGCTACACTTGAGTGTGTGAGTGATGTGTTCTAAATAGAGACCCTAGCTCTCTATTTATACTAATACCGACATGACTAAAACACTACTAGGTCCGAACTCTACTAGGAGAGTCTAATAACCCTAGTGCCCCGAAACTATGGGGACTTTAATCCATAGACAATCGGAGGGTTACCCACTATGACTTGACATGACTTGTTTACATTATTGATTCTTCCAATCGGAACATCAGGGCATGACAACATGACTCAATTACATAATAAATACATCCTGGAATAAACATCGGGTTGCAATACATAAGATACATAGATGAATACATTCCAAAGTTACAAATACATCAACACTCCCTCTTAACTAGGAAGGTATTCTTTCAACACAATTTTCAGCACTGGTCTTCTTCTCTGTATCAACAGGATCATCTCGTCATCTGCATCTCGAGTATTCTGAGTCTTCAAGTCATCTTCATTCTTCGAATCTGGATCATCATGGGAAATCATCACTGGATCTGGATCGTCTCTCAATCTGGATCAACATCACTGGATCTGGATCATCACTCGATCTGGATCATCATCAATGGACTGGATCTGGATCATCACTCGATCTGGATCATCATTGTTGGATTCATATCATCACTCGATCTGGATCTCTCAGAGTCATAATAACTGGATCTGGATCATAGCTCGATCTGGATCTCATCTGGTCATCATTATGTGTGATATCTCGTCATAGGAAGTTCTACAAAGCCAACCTTCTTTCATGCTGGTTGTAGGCCTAGCCATCAGGTAATTCTTCGCCCAACACTTGCATCTGACCTACTTGTCAGAAAGGAATGCACAACACTCACATCTGATCATGTAGTAACCTACAATCACATCAGAAAGGCCCAACACTCACATTCACCAGCATGATAGGACATCACATCGCTAACATCTATGAAAAGGATTCAACACTTATATCTGACCTGGAAGGAAACAAGTCCTCCACCCTCGCTAGAAAGGCTTGCACTCACATATGACCTGGAAGGAACTAAATCCTCTCACCATGATAGAATGCCCCCCAATTTCAGACTGAGCTACCTGGTAATGGACCAGGTGCCTCCATTTTCCTGGAGAATGGTAGTTTCCCTTATATCTGACCTGGTAGGAAACAAGTCCTACACCCTCTCCAGAATGGCCTGCACTCACATCTGACATGGAAGGAGCTAAATCCTCTCACCATGACAGAATGGCCCCCAGTCCCAGACTGAGCTACTTGGTAATCGACCAGGTGCCTCCACTCTCTCAGAGAGTGGTAGTTTCCCTTAAATCTGTCCTACTCGATAGAATGGCGAGCACTCATATATGACATGGAAGGAACTGAATCATCTCACCATGACATAATGGCTCAACCATTACATCTGACCTACTTGTCAGAATGGATTTGGATCTTAGCACTCATATTTGACATGGAAGGAATTGAATCCTCTCACCATGACAGAATGGCTCAGCCCTTACATCTAACTTGCTCATCAGAATGGATTTGGGACTCATCACTTTCCCTTAGAGGAAACCTCATTCTGGATAACACCAAGCTTCTCCCTGAAGTACTCGAACTTCACTCTGGTGAATGGCTTCACCAACACATCAGCTATCTGTTCCTTCATCACAACATACTATAGCTTCATTGATCCTCTTGTCACCATATCCCTGATATAGTGATACTTGATCTCAATGTGCTTCGACTTGTCATGGAACACTGGATTCTCTGACAACTTCACGCAACTCTAGTTGTCACAGTGTATACAAGTAGCATCCATCTGGAGATCAAATAAATCAGACAGTAGCTTCCGCATCCATACTGCCTCACAACTAGCTGAACAAGCTGCAACATACTCTGCTTCAGCGGTACTCAGTGCCACACAGGATTGCTTCCTACTAAACCAGGAGATCATACCTGATCCCATACTGAAGCAACACCCTAAAGTGCTCTTCCTATCGATGGCACTGCTTGCCCAATCTGAATCAACATAACCCTCCATGTTAATCTTCTGATTTGCATCGTACTTGATCCCATAATCAACTGTACCTATCAGGTACCTCAGAATATGCTTTGCAGCAATCAAGTGAAAATTTCTTGGATCTGTCAAGAACTGGCTCAAGGTGTTCACAGCAAAGAAAATCTTTGGTCTCATGTTCATCAGGTACATTAATGATCCAATGATTTGACGATACATCATAGCATCAACCGACTCTGATGAAGCATCACTCAATAGCTTTAGGTTTGATTCCATATGTGTGGCCATATTTTTGCAGTCCACATCCCAAACCTCTTCAGGATCTCTACTGCATACTTCCCTTGTTCAAGGAAGATTCCATCCACACTCTGCCACACCTCCATACCTAGAAAATAATGCATCATACCCAAGTCCTTCATCTCGAACTCGGTAGCAAGCTTTCTCTTCGTATCAGTAATCAACCCATCCATACCTGTCACAAACAGATCATCTACATATAGTAGAAGCATCACTGGGTTTCCATCTTCAACCTTGTAGTAAAGGTTGGAATCTGCTTTACTCTTGGTAAAGCCCAAACTAGATAGAAAGCTATCAATTCTGTCGTACCATGTCCTGGGTGCCTATTTCAAACCATACAGGGCTTTCTTCAATACGCATACATGAGACTCCCTGTCATGTGTCTGAAAGCCAAGTGGCTATTCTACATACACTTCCTCTTCCACTACACCATTTAAGAAAACAGTCTTGACATCCATCTGGTGTATCTTCCTTTTCATCACTGCATCTAGAGCAAGTACTGATTTGATGGAAGTGTATCTGGCTACAGGTGCAAAGGTTTATTTATAGTCTATTCCCTCTTTTTGAGAGAAACCCCGAGCTACAAATATTGCCTTATATTTTTCAATGCTACCGTCTGCAGCATGTTTGATCTTGTAGGTCCATTTGGAAGTTACAACTGACTTCCCGTCTGGCCTTGGGACAACATCCCAAACATCATTCTTCATGATCGATTGGTACTCTTCGATCATAGCATCCTTACATTATTTCCGTTCTGTCGCTTCTTCATAATTGAAAGGTTCTTTATCAATGAAATCACATAGTAAAGCTACATACCCGAAACAGGATCTGGTCCTCTTTCTTTCTCTGTGATTCTCTTCTAGAGCCCCATATCTTTCTGCACCTTGGATAAGTTCTCATACCCAGGTAGGTTTCCTCTTATGAGGATTCTTCTCGAGAGGTGGATCTACAGGTCTTTGTGGTTCTTCAAATTCTTGATCTTCTTCTCGAGTTTCTTCATTCACGGTTGTATCATGAATTCTGGGTGCTTCTACTTCTTTAGGTTCTTTAGTAGGTCTCTTTCTGGATTTGTTGTAATCTATGTCTTCATCAAATGTCACATACCTTCTGATGTCAATCTTCTTGTATCCTGGGAAATATATTCTGTAAGCCTTCAATCTTTTAGAGCATCCCACAAATATACCCTTCTTTCCTGAAGGATCTAATTTAGTCCTCTTCTCTTTTGGAATGTGGATGTACACATGACAGCTGAATATTCTGAGATGGATGACTTTTGGTTTCTTGCCGGAGAAGACTTCTTCAGGAGTCTTGTTCTCGAGTACTCTATGTGGAGTACAGTTCTGTACATACACCGATGTTCTGGCAGCTTCCACCCAAAGATGCATAGGAAGGTATTGATCATGAAGCATTGCCTTTGCAGCTTCCATGATAGTTATGTTCTTCCATTCTACAATCCCATTCTATTGTGGATTATAAGGAGTGGACAACTCCTTCTTAATATCTGATTCTTTGCATAGCTCTTTGAATTGATTTGAAGTGAATTCTCCGCCATTATCTAATCAAATAGTCTTGATCTTCTTTTTAGTATGGTTCTCGACCAAGGCTTTGAATTCCTTGAACTTACTGAATACTTTGTCTTTGTTCTTCATGAAGTAAACCCATGTCTTCCTAGAAAAGTCATCGATAAAAGAAACATAATATGCATACCCTCTTAGAGAGTTTGATGACATAGGACCACACGCATCGGAGGGGATGATTTCCAAGATTCCTTTTTCTTTGCTTTCACTACTTGGAAATGTCTTCTTTGTATTCTTTCCTTTCGCACATCCTTTGCAGACCCCATCATGTTTTGCTTGGATTTCTGGAAGACCTTCGACAGCTTTGCTTGCAATAGGTAGTGCTCTGTAATGAACATGTGCAATCCTTCTATGCCAAATTTCACTTGGCTCTATTGTGTCATGGACCAAGACTTGTTCTGTATGGCCCTTTAATTTGTACAATCCTCCTTCTTGTTCTCCAATCACTACTGCATCATTGATAGTCTTTCCTTTTGGCCACATGATGACTTGACCATCTATGAATGCAACTTGCATTCCTTTTGCATCTAATGCTGATATGAATAGAAGGTTCTTCTTGAGTCCTGGCACAAACACTACTTCTTTCATTGTTAGATATTTTCCAGAGTCTAATTTATAGGAATATTCCCCACTACCTTTTATTGGATATTGGTAGTCAACTCCTAGCTTTACCTTGCGAGGTGATTCATGTTCTGACAGTCTCACAAAAGATTCCTTGAATCCAGTCATATTTTTGGAAGCCCCACTATCTATAATCCAATCATCACTTCCATGAGTAATGTTACCTGTGAGAGAGGATATCAGAACATATTCATCCTCGCTTGAAGAATCTTCACTTTCATATTTGGATCTCTTCCTGGATGGTTCATCATCCTCTGCAACATGAGCATGATGTTTTCTTTTGTTTCTCTTCTTCATTATATTATGTTTGTTAGGAAAATTCCTTGCATAGTGTCCTGCTTCATCACATGTATAGCACATGATCCTAGATACATATTTTCTAGTGTTATCTTTGTGTGAGTGCTTACCTATGGAGCTATGAGGTCTTCTTTTGTTTGACTTGGAGTGAGACTTGGAGTGTACCGTGAGAGCTTGGTCTTCACCTCCCATCTTCTCTTCTCGAGCTGCTATCCAAGATTCTTCTTGAGAGCATTCTTCCCATAGTCTGCTGAACTTGACTAACTTCTTTCTAGCACAGATTCCTTGGATGAAAGAATCCCATGACCTAGGAAGGCCTTCAAGGTAGTCATTACAATCTCTTCATTTTCCACTTCTTCATCAACTGCTTCTAGTTGCTCTTTGATCTGAGAAACTCTTGTGAATTAAGATTGGATTGTTTTTGCATTATGAATCTTCAAATTCTTTAGTTGGTTTCTCAGGGTCATCTTTCGGTTTATGTTCTTCCCTTCAAACAATTTGGTTAGGGCATCAAACATAGATTTAGGTGTCTTGAGAGAGGACACCTATGGGATAAGGTGATCCTTGATAGAATCAGCAATGATCCTCTTTTCCATAACCATCTTCTTCTTATGTAAGGCCTTTTCCTCATCTCGCTCTAGAATTGGAACCTCCTCATGGATGTAGGAGTCTAACTAATTTTCTTCCAGGACTAGGGAGATCCTATACTTCCAGGCTCAGAAGTTATAAGCTCCCTCAATCTTTTCATCAAGCTTGGTATGATGAGACATATTAACTGAGAACCTCAAATGGAAATACAAAATATTTTAGATCTTACCAGGTTCAAGATGTCGGATCTGAAACTTGAGCTGAAATTCTGCAGAGCTAGTTCAGGAGCAAATTAGGGTTTTTATTTTCCAGAGTTCTGTCCACCCAAATTCCTTGAAATTTGTCCCTAACTTTGATTTTGGGGAGGAGATCAATCCATGCCTGGGCTCACTGAAAAAATTACTCTTCTATGAAAAGTCCTAATTTCTCACAGCATTGACAGGTCCAAAACTGAAAAACCTCAAAATTGGATTCAGCTTCGACAGAAAGATGCACCCTAAGGAGGAGAGTTATTCCATTTTAATTTTGCCGAAAATATGTGGAGGAAGATCCACAAACTAGGAAGCCATAGTTCCCACAGCTGTACAGTGTCTTCTTCTCAGGTTAGCTCTAATACCATGTTAGTTTTTCAACATTAAGCTAGCATTATGTTAGGATATTTACTGAGAGAACAACAAGTACAGCAATCAAACACAAGAGACAATGAACACAGTGTTTTTCATCGGGGAAACCATAAATGGAGAAAACCACGCAACTTCCTCAAAGACAGTAAGTTGCACTCCTGACAGTAGTAATCTTCTTCTTGTCTAGCCCCAGTGTCTTCTCCTTCCTCAACTATGCGCTACACTTGAGTGTGTGAGTGATGTGTTCTAAATAGAGACCCCAACTCTCTATTTATACTAATCTCGACATGACTAAAACCATACTAAGGCTGACCTCTACTAGGAGAGTCTAATAACCCTAGTGCCCCGAAACTGTGGGGAATTTAACCCTTAGACAATCGGAGGGTTACCCACTATGACTTGACATGAATTATTTACATTATTGATTCTCCCGATCGGAACATCGGGGCATGACAACATGACTCAATTACATAATAGATACATCCCATAATAAACATCGGGTTACAATACATAAGATACATAGATGAATACATTCTGAAGATACAAATACATCGACAGTCTGCACATGCAACTAATGCTAAGGAGAAAGGTAATCCCTTTACCTATACGTGGTTGTTTATTTTGATATCGTTTGTCACATGGGCCATGTCACCAAAATACTAGGGGTGGACGCAAATGTTCCATGTCAAGTGGAACGATACCATAAAATATGGCATGATAAGGATAATCTACACCAATAGAAGGATAGCGACATTTAGTTCTACTTACATGCTTATGCACTGAGGCATCACATTGGGAACCTAGCAAGGATTGATGCAGAGACTATCCAACGATTTCACAATATTATCATATTTTCAGTTGGGGCTCACCACATACATACATACATACATACATACATACATACATACATACATACATACATACATATATATATATATATGAAGCATTGAAAAGACCCTGAGAACCAATGGTTGACCATTGAATTTCATATACTAGATGAAGAAATTGAGAAACTTGTTTGAGAGTGGCTCGAAAAGTGGAGACAACCTGTCATAGATGATCAAATATCTACTAAAATTGACCTGCGACAGGATGGAACATCAATAAATCAGGGAGGATATCAACAGGGAGAATAAATCCCGTGAATCTCCCCCTATTATAGAAAATAATAATATATCATGAACTCAACAAATATGGAACTAGGTGATAAGCGCAAAGATCCAAAGAATCAAAGAAGAGTCATAGGAAACAGAAGGCTGGTAAAACATCTGGAGCTGGTGTCCTTACCAATGATGATTACAACCTCATTTTTGATAAAATGGAGTAAGTTTCCAATGAGACTTGTAAGAAAATTGATGAGTGCAACACTGACTTAGCAAGAGGCATTACAGACTTACTTTAGACTCTTTGTGTTGCAGTAAAAGAAGTTAAAGTAGAGTTAATGCGGGAACCATTCCAGACTGATTCGTAGGAAGAAGCCATTCCTTTCAAGGATCAACATGTTGAGGTACCCTCGATTCCCCAACACATAAAGATTCAAGTGTCTCATAAGGAACATTATTTTGGCATACCAGAGCATAATACCATGATTAAAGACATTGGTGATGTAAGTGTTTATTTTTCTATAATTCCTATTTGTTTAATGCATATATTCAGTAGGTTGTAGTAGATGAGTTGAAGGAAAGAGAGACTCTGTAGTTTGAAAAACTCAAACATTCAAAGAATACCGTCACATCATTAAAAAACAAAGTGAAAGAGACAGAGCAGAAATCATAGACATGGAAGAAGGATAGACAGAGATTGGAGTTGTTGGGACCAGAAATGGCCCCTTTTGACCATCCTTATTTACCTCTTTTTTCCCTATCCTACCCCATTGAGCATGCCAAATAGATGTTTTTCCCTCACTCTGCTCTTCAAGTCACCAAGGTATGATTGATTATTGTCTTATTTTATTAATACTCATGATTGTGGTAATTAAAGCTTTATATCTCTCAATATGCTAACATATGATGGTTTATAAAGGTATTTTTAAATATATAGACTGCAGGAAGATTAGGATGAACATGATATGAAAAGGATGGGCATTCATCGCTCAAGCTGATCACCATCCATCCTACCATTTCCCAAGGAATGCGGTCCCAGGATATTATTCCAGGCAAAGCTGTACAAAGATAACTGCAATAGAATGCGTCAGAATTGGAGGTCAACAGTGCGTTGTTGATCATGTATAGCTGTGATCTAAAGATATCATTACTCCTGGGTCGATTAATATTTTCCCTATATTTCCTATCTTTCATCCTGCCACGTTTGTAACAGCTGTTGTAATTTAGGGCGCCTAAAGATTAGAGATCTTCATGGCTGCCCAATAATAGGGATAGGATGTGATTATTTATGTTGTATAAATATGGAGAACTGTTCTGAGCCAGGGGTTGAACCCATAACCAATTCATTGTATTAGCTGTGACCAAGAGTTGTGTAATCGATCTGCCTTTTTAATACAAGGAGTTACTTCAGATCTAAGGGTTTTTAACGTGTGTTCATCCAACATCTCTGTGTGAAGGCTGGGCCCACCTTCCCACAGGGATTGCTGAGTTAATTTAGGAATTTTACTTATTCTGTTATGTTAATTTTATTTCCTCATGGGAAGCTGTAACAGTTGTGGATTTACAGTGTGTTATTAATTGCATTTCTTGGAAATCTGTAGCAGCATGGTGTGATAGTCGAATGAGTAGGTAATTATTCTTTACGCAATTTGTGTGGTGGCTGTAACAACTCTATTCATCCTTAGATCCTTTATTTGTTGTTTCCATGAATCCTTGCAGTTTGTTCCTTACTTTTATGATTGCAGAATTTCATTCCTGTATGTTGAATTCATAGGATAGCTGAACTCAATTTCTGTACTTTGAATCCCTAGATTAACATTCAATTCATGTCTTTTTATTTCTAGAATAATCAGATTAAGATAGTTGGGTTAATCATTAAGTGATTGGAACAGGATCTCCTTTTCTGCAAAAGTAATCTAGATGTGATTTCATCTTTCAATTTCTAGATTAAGAATAGCAGAAGGTAATTGTGACTGTATTCTTTAGAAGGTAACTAGATTAAGAGGATTCTTGGGATGAGCATAGCCGAACAGAGGATAGGATTGTTCATTTACAGCAATTAAGTGTTTAAACATATATTGTGCATGTTATCCTTGAAATACAAGACTTCCCTGGGTTGAAAATAAATATTGCACACTCTGTATGTTAGCTGTAATTCACTTGCATATTGGGTGCCCAACATTTTGGCGCCATTGCCGGGGAAGGATAAAAATTAAACAGTATAATTAGTTGCATCCTGTAATTGTTTCTATACAATCTCTTTTAAATTTTCGTTGGAATGATTTGGGTTGTATGAATATAAGAAGGGTAAAGCGTGATCATCTTCCAACTCCCAAAACCCTACAAAATACTAATAGTGCAGGTGGTCGAGGTTGTGATCGAGGTCCACATTGGGCAGAAGAACATTCATTGACGATCTTGTTGACATAACTGATTCTTCTACTAGGGATTTCTATCGGGAAACACCTATCAAAAGAATCCTTGCCGATCTTGAGGTGTCAGCGTCAGGATCCATAGTGGAGACCACACGAGCAGCCGCAACATCCTCAAATACCCTTGCAGAGGAGGACAAGGTTGGTACATCAGAATCTATTGATCGAAGTCCAATCTATCACATTTACGGAAAGGTTGTAATTGAAGAGGAGTGGACACAGTTCCATCAGAAAATTGTTGATCAGTGGAAGAACAAAGAGAAGAGCAAAGAGAAGAGCAAAGAGAAGAACGAAGAGGAGAAAACAAAAGAAGGAATGAGTAACAAACATGAATTTGACGAGGAAGAGGTGATGGGAAAAAACCATCATCTTGAAGATCATTCCATACCTGAATGAATAGTGGCTACACTTCAGTTCCCAATTCAACAGCTGGAAGGGACAGCCCCTATGAAAAATATATCGCCATCCGTGTTGCCTCGCTTTCATGGAAAAGCGGCAGAGGATCCAGATGAATTTATTTTCGAGTTTGATATCCTCTATCGTAGCTATGACTATATCACTGATGCACAAAATATGAAGCTCTTCCTTGCCACTCTGAAGGAAAATGCATTACGCTGGTTCATGAGCCTAGGAGGTGGAACCATTACTAATTGGGACAGGATGAAACATGTGTTCTTGGAGAAATATCAGGAATATTGCAACACCAAGGACAAGAGAGAAGAATTGTTTAAAATGGTGCAGAAGGAGGACAAAAGTCTGGAATATTTTGTAGAGAGGATTTTATATAATGTGCTAAGAGTTGGATAGAAGAACATGGGGTTAGATGTGCTCAAGATAATACTGCTTTGCGGGATTAGGGATGACTGCCTAGATATGTTAAACCTGTTAGGAAAGGGGGATACCTCCAAGGAGTCTTTCAAGAATATTGTGAAATTATGTAAAAGATACTCTAGGGGGTCTTCCAGGAATAACAGGTGGGACAAACGGGATAAGCTAGAACGCAATGTCTTCGACAGAAATTAGAAGTCATCCAATGGAGGAGCCACCCGTGCAGAGATAGGAAACCTCCTTGAAAATTTCAAAACATAAATGATGAGCTCTATCTCCTCAGAAATCGACATCCTGAGGGCAAATAAAAAATAGGCAGTAGAGGATCTCACACTAGGTGTGTTCTACCGTCAATGTAGGAAGAACCACCCTCTGAAGGAGTGCCCGCTTGACAAGGTATACGTGTGTCAGCTATGCGATCTAAACCACAACACAAAAGAATGTCTGTCACTTCCCCAAGTGAAGGTTGTTCTGCAGGAATCAACTCCAGAGGTGGAACTGGCCTACTTCATTGCACCAAAGAAGCCCTGGCAGCCCCGAAACCAAGGTATGACTCCAAACTCATTTCCATTTTTGAATAACATGAATAATTGGAATAATATGAAAAATGTGAACACACAATTCCCTTCATCTTATTCTCAATGGAACCCCTCTCAACCTTTAATGCAAAATTATAACTCTTGGAACCCTTGGGTTTAGCCACCATAGCCACCACACTAACCAACTTCTTGGTCTCCTGGATGGAGGAATTTCCATCTAGGGAAGCAGTTTCCTCAAAAACCTCCACATCAATAACAACCATAACCTCCTCAATATCCTCAATATCTGCAATATCCTCATCAGTAGTCACAGCTGCAGTTGTAGAACAATTCTGCCCCTAATATACCGATACGACCTCAACTTCCTGCTCAACCTAATCCTAACCCAAACAATAAAATAGTCCATAAATTTGAGACTATCAACATGGCTGCCTACTCCCTTTCTCCTGTGCCTTGCAACGATATATGCTTACGATCAGGAAAAATAGTAGAGCCTGCAATCATTGAAGATGTTCCATCCCCTGTACATGAAGAAGAAGCGAATCCACAACATCTATCTAATATGACCCCCATCATTGAAGATGCTAAACATCCCACTAATGGGTCAACTAAAATACATCATGATATATCTAGCGATACACAGCCTACCCAGCTGATTAGGAAACCACCGTATCCTGAGAGATTAATGCTACCAAGGGTAGGGGGACAACCTCAGTTTAACTTCTTAGGAGAGTTAAAGAATATTTATGTTAAAATTCCCCTCCTTCACGCTCTTCAAGATGTGCCTATCTATGCTAGAACTGTTCGGCATCTGTGCACAAAGAAACCAGGAAGGAAACCCAGAGATCCTTCCATTGTTCATGTCATAGGGAAATTATCTGCATTGATAATGGGAAAAACCGTTTTGGCTAAATATGACGATCCTGGGAATCCCACTATTACTATACAGATTGGGCATACACAGATACCCAACGTACTGGTAGATTTAGGAGTGGCGATTAATGTCATGACAATTGAAACTATAAGAAAACTTGGGCTCACTAATCTTAGGCCAACTCCCACCATTTTAGAACTGGCAGATAGATCCACCATTAAACTTGAAGGAATTTTGGATGATCTTGTCATCTCAGTTGATTCTTGGGAGTACCCTACTGACTTCTTGGTTTTACAACCTAAGTCGTAGCTAGGAGGACACCCACTGATCCTGGGAAGGCCTTGGTTAGCCACAGCTAATGCTTGCATCTGCTGTCGATCTAGGTCTATGACCATATCAGATGGCACTGAGACAAAGAACCTAACTCTCTACCCTCCAGCTTGACCGAGCCTAGAAGCTGAAACTTATTTATGGAGGGAGCCAGAGGAAGAAGAGGGCGTTCAACCATTATTAACTATAGGGAAGGCCTTAAGTTTTAAAGATGAAACTCAAGATGATTCCATTAATAATTTCATCAGTGAACCCACCTCAGTCAATAAAGAAGTTTATCAAATCCTAAACATTACTCTGGGTAAGGAAGAACAAGAAAATCTCACAGAAGAAGCACTAGTCGATGACACACACATAATCCCAGTATTGAAAAGTTTGAAAAGTATTCCCATTGAGGTAGAGTCTGGAAGAACCCTGAATATTAACCCCAGCCTTTCCTTAGATGAACAGAAGCACCTGATCAGTCTCTTGAAAGAACACAAGGGGGCATTTTCCCGGGAGTATACAAACATGAAGGGTATTCCCTCTAACATGTGCACCCATCATATTTATATTAAAAGTGACTCATGGTTTGTGTGCCAGCCTCAACGATGAATGAACCCCAATATTAGGGACATACTGAAGGAATACATTTAGAAACTCTTGGAAGCAGGATTTATATATCCTATTTCAGACAGCGAGTGGGTCTCATCGCTCGTAATTGTACCCAAGAAAAATGGTAAATGGAGAGTCTATGTCGACTATAGGGAGCTGAACAAAGCCACACAAAAAGACCATTTTCCCTTGCCCTTTATCGATCAAGTACTTGACACCTTATCAGGGAAGAAGTTCTTCTCCTTCCTAGATGGGTTTAGCAAGTACAATCAGATTCAAATTGCTCCTGAAGACCAAGATAAAACTACCTTCACCTGTCCCTGGGGAACGATTGCTTACAGAGTGCTTCCCTTTGGTTTATGTAATGCACTAGAAACATTTCAAAGAGTTGTAATCGGCATATTTTCAGAATTAGTTAATGACAGTATGGAAATTTTTATGGATGATTTCACTCTTTATGGCAAGGATTTTGAAGAAGCACTGGAAAATTTGAAAAAGGTTTTAACTCGCTGTGAATAGACCCAGCTCTCTTTAAGCACTGAAAAGTGCCATATGATGATGAGTGAAGGAGTAGTATTGGGGCACTTCATCTTTGCTGATGGAATTTAGGTGGATCCCTCAAAAGTCAAGGTAATAAAAAATATACCTACTCCTGCAACTCAAAAAGAGGTGTGAAGTTTCCTAGGACATGCTGGATACTACCGAAGATTTATAGAAAATTTTTCCAAACTTGCTTCTCCTTTGTTTTCACTGTTAATGAAGGATGTGCAATTTGTTTGGAATGAAGCATGCCAAACAGCGTTTGTTAAGCTTAAGGAGAAGTTGTCCATAGCTCCTATCTTAAGAGGGCTCAATTTGACCCTACCTTTACACATTTCTTCAGATGCTTCTGATGCCACTATTGGAGCAATTTTAGGACAGCAGGATGGTCAAGTACCTTATGCAATTTATTATATTGGTAAAATCTTAGCCCCTGCTGAATTTAATTATACTGTCACCGAGAAGGAATTCTTAGCTATTGTCTACTCCATTAAGAAATTTTGACACTACATTACTGGATATCCTACATTTGTGCACACTGACCACTCTGCCATTAAATATCTAATGAATAAACTTGTCACTAATGCCAGAGTGACTAGATGGATCTTATTATTACAGGAATTTGATATTACCATCATAGATAAACATGGAAAAGAAAATGTTGTCGCTGATTTTTTATCTCATTTCACTAACAGTGATGATAATTTTCCTGTTGAGGACTCTTTTCCAGATGAACATTTATTTGTAGTTTCAGCTCATTCTCCTTGGTATAAAGATGTCGCTAATTACTTGGTTGCCGGAAAGATTCCAGCACATATGTCCAAAAGAGAAAAGAGAAAAATCATCCAGCAAAATGCCAGGTATTGTTGGGTAAACGGTCACCTCTTTTACACAGGTCCTGATCTTGAAATCAGAAGATGTGTAAGGGAAGATGATGTTGGTTGTGGAGCCTAATATTCCAGATCTAGAGATATTATTCAGTTGTGATTGTAACCCAGGAGTACTGTACACTCGTTCCCCCTGCCTTGGGGTTAGGGAGCGAAGCCCCCGATTTTTTTTTTTGCGATGTGTGTTGGCCAACAGTATTGCGGACCTATGGTATTGGGTTAACCCTAGAATTTTCCCATTGTATTTCCCCTATAAAAGAAAGCATTGTAAATCGACTAGTTATGGTATTGTCTTGTACTTGAAGAGAGACTGTGAGAGCATGAAGAGGAAGTGCAGCGGTTTTTCTGCAGGGTGTATCCCTTCATCTTTCTGGACTGTAATAAAAGGACTAGAAAATTTCTTTGTGGATGTAACCCATCATTTGTGTGAACCATGTTATATCTGTGTCTCTCTGTAATGTTTTAATGTGTTTTGCATCTTGTTTATTAATTTAACTATATATCTATTATTGCTCTACGGTCCTGTTTACTAACGATTGGTATGAGAGCCAAAAGGTCTATTTGGTTGGTAAATTCGCAGGAAAGAAGCGTTCCTGGTTTGAGTGGGAGCAATGGCGGAAGAAGGACAATTTAGGGTCGAGAAATTTAACAGCCAAAACTATCAGTTATGGAAGATGCAAATGGAGGACTATCTGTACCAGAAGGATCTGTACCTATCATTGGGCGAAAAAGCAAAACAGTCAACGACTATGAAGGATGAATAATGGGATATTCTTGACAGAAAGGCACTAGGAACAATACGGCTGTGCCTGGCTTCATCAGTGGCCTTCAATATTTCGAAAGAAAAAACAATAGAGGGTGTGATGAGCACATTGAGTAAGCTCTACGAAAAACCCTCGTCTTCTAACAAGGTATTTTTAATGAAGTGTTTATTTAATATGAAGATGTCAGAAGGTGGATTTATTGCTCACCATTTAAATGACTTTAATACACTTACCAATCAGTTAATTTCTGTAAAAGTGAACTTTGATGATGAGGTTAGGGCTCTTCTAATCTTGTGCTCATTGCCAGAAAGCTGGAATAGCTTGGTCATGGCTGTAAGTAACTCTGTCCCTGGTTCAAACACTCTTAAGTTTGATGATGTTGTTTGTGTTATTCTTAGCGAGCAAATGTGAAGAAAAAGCACAAGTGAGACATTAAGTAATGCATTGACCATGGAGAGCAGAGGGAGACAAAACGAGAGAGGAAGGAGCCCAGGAAATCATGGCAAGTGTAAAAAGGGAAGATCCAAGTCCAGATTCAGAAACATAGAGTGCTAGAACTATTGTAAGAAAGGACACCTAAACAAAGACTGTAGAGCACCAAAGAAGAAAGGTGAGAGGAAGCAAGAGACTACCTAAGAAGCTAATGTAGCAGGTGATGTGTTACAAGATGCTTTGATTCTTGCATTAGATAATACTAGTGATTACTGGGTAGTAGATTTTGAAGCTTCATGTCATGCTACACCCCATAGGAAATTATTTTATGATTATGTTCAAGGTGATTTTGGGCATGTGTTATTAGGGGATGATGAACCATGTAAAATTGTTGGAAAGGGTAAGGTATGAATTAAGATAAATAATGGAAATGACTGGTTGCTAAAGGATTTAAGGCACATTCCTACTATGAAAAGAAATCTGATCTCAACAGGGCAGTTGGGAGATGGTGGTTGTTTGTCTATGTTTGGAGAAACGTGGTGGAAGGTCACTAAAGGATCAATGGTAATTGCAAAAGGAGATAGGATAGGTATGTTATATTTATGTCCTCATAATACTAATTATTCAATTTTTTGTAGCTTCCATAAGAAACAGGTGCAGCGTTGTGGCGTCATAGGCTTGGCCACATGAGTGAGAAGGGGATGCAGATTCTCCACTCAAGGAAACTGCTTCCAGATCTGAAGCACGTAAGTTTGGATATTTGTGAGAATCGTGTTTATGGAAAACAGAAGAGAGTTAGATTTCTCAGGGTTGGGAAACAAAAGAAGAGTGAAAAGTTAGAGCTTTTCCATACAAATGTATGGGGACCAGCTCAGGTACAATCTCTTGGTGGCTCTCGTTATTATGTTACTTTTATTGATGATGCAACTAGAAAAACTTGGGTTTATTGCATTAGACATAAATCTGATGTGTTTGATACTTTTAAGAAGTGGAAAGCTTTGGCTGAGAATGAGACAGGAAAAAGGTTGAAATGTCTCAGACCTGATAATGGAGGCGAGTACTGCAGCAAGGAGTTTGACAGTTACTATTCACACAATGGGATTCACAGAGAGAAAACAGTCCCTGGAACACCCCAAGAAAATGGTGTGTCAAAAAGGATGAACAGAAAGATCATGGAGCGTGCAAGGTGTATGAGATTGCATGCAGGGTTGCCCTTACAGTTTTGGGTTGATGCTGTAAACACTGCTATTTATTTAATAAACAGAGGGCCTTCAAGAGCTTTGGGTGGTGGCATTCTAGAGGAGGCATGGACATGTAAACAGGTAAAATACTCATTTCTGAGAACTTTTGGTTGTGAATAATTTGTCCATATTGATAAAGATGATAGAACAAAGCTTGAGGCTAAATCCAAGAAATGTACCTTTATTGGATATGGGGTTGATGATTTTGGTTATCGCTTATGGGAAGTGCAGCAGTTTTGCTGCAGGTTGTATCCCTTCATCTTTCTGGACTATAATAAAAGGACTGGAAAATTTCTTTGTGGATGTAACCCTTCGTTTGGGTGAACCATGTTATATCTATGTCTCTCTGTAATGTTTTAATGTGTTCTGCATCTTGTTCATTAATTTAACTGTATATCTGTTATTGCTCTACGGTCCTATTTACTAACAGATGAAATCTTTCATATACTGAAGGCCTACCATGATGAACCTTGTGGGGGACATTTTGCAAACAGAAGGATAGGACACAAAGTTCTGAGAATAGGCTACTATTGGCCAACTCTCTTCAGGGATGCAAAAAGGTATGTCCTGTCTTGTGATAGCTACTAAAGGATGGGTCAGCCCAATAGATTAGATCAAATGCCTCTACAACACAATCAATGATTGAACCCTTTGATAGATGGGATCTAGATTTTGTTGGCCCTATCATCCCTCATTCCAAGCAGAAATCCTACATCTTGGTCTGTACCGATTATATGACAAAATGGGTAGAAGCTATAGCCCTGGTGAAAGCGAATGACCAGGTTGTGATTGACTTCTTGTACAGTGAAATATTTACCCATTTTGGGGTACCTAAGGAAGTAGTTACCGATAGAGGACCACAGTTTATGTCTCATCAATTTGAAGCTCTGCTATGGAAATACCATGTTCAACATCGGGTAGCTTCACCTTACCATCCCTAAGACAATGGCCAGGTGGAAAGCACAAATAAATTCATTGAAGCTATCCTCACCAAGACAGTCAAGAGCCATCATAGTGATTGGGCTGACAGACTCCTGGAAGCATTATGGGCATATCGCACCATGTGGCGTAACACTATAGGTTTCTCTCCTTACGACTTAATGTATGGTAAAAGTGTCGTCTTCCCAATTGAATTTGAAATTAAGACTTTGAAGATGACCACAAAGGTAAACCTAGATGTAACTGAAGCCCAGAAGAGGAGATTGAACCAATTGAATGAACTGGATGAGAACTGGTTGGATGCTGTGGATCTGATAGTGTTAATTCAGCAACAGAGATCCAATTGGCATGACTGATTCATAAAAAAGAAGGTCTTCTATGAGGGAGACTGGGCACTATTATATGATTCCATATTCAAAAGAGAATTTAAGGGTAAACTACACACAAGATGGTTGGGGCCATACCTAGTGGATAGAGTATTTGATATTGGTACATTCCTCCTGGTAACCATTGATGAGAATCGTGTACCATTATTTTCTAATGGTCACAGGGTGCGACTGTACCATAAGCCCATTTCAAAGGATTCATTTATCTCACAAATTTCAACTGATCCAGATTACCAATTAGCACAAGGGCAGGAATTTTTATCTGCCCCTGCCAATCATTAATTAATCACTGTAAATCGCATATGGATCTTTGTACATAAATAAATTGTTTTTCTGTTATGTGTTATCCTTTTTCTTTTTCACTTGATCTATTTTTTTATTGTGTAGGAAAGCGCCTAAGAATGGTGGTCATTATCAGGCCTAGCGACCAAAAATCATTCCCCCTGTAACTTCCTGCACCGAATTTTTCTTTTCCTTTTCCTTGAATAAATTTGTCGCAGCTGCAACACCCTTTTTCTAGCAACTGCAACACCCTTTTTCTAGCAGCTACAACATCTCTTTTTCCTATAGCTACAACACCCTTTTTTCGGTAGCTGCAACATCTTTTTTTATGGCAGCCACAACACCCATTTTTCGACAGCTGCAACACCCATTTTCTGGTAGCTGCAACACCGTTTCCGACAGCTGCAGAACCGTGAAATTCCCCCATCTTCCATTTCCACAAGCTATGACCCCGTTTTACTTTTGACCATAAAACCTGTTTCGCGTAGCTGCAGCATAGTCACTTTCCATCCACTTAACATTTTCCCCCCTCTTTCGGTAGTTGCGACATCTTTTCCGGCAGCTGCAACATCTTTTCTGGCAGCTGCAACTCTGCTACATTTAGCTGATTTTTCTATCATTGAACGCCGCGCCTTTGCTTTGATTTCTTTATGGCCTACGACTGTGACTCCTATGTTATTAGTAGATCTTTTTGAAAAATAGAAACTCCTCTAGATATGGCTCCGATTCCTGCTGCCGACAATTTGACTCATAATGTAATATTCATCATATTTTCGACCATTTTAACACGATGGTTTTTGGTTCACCGGTGGAAGAGGTTATTATAGCACCCATGTAATAATGATTACACTTAATGACTACTTAGATCACGAGTTTAGCTTTTGTAACGACTGCAATCACACGCTCTATCATCCTCCAAAGGACATCCATTGCGCATTTTCGAAGGTGTGGCTTTGATTAACTACTTGATTAAGTATCAATATGATTTGACAATATCAGTCGTACCTCCCTTTTTATGCCCATTATTGCATCGATTAACTCTTTGCTTGTGCGACGTAATGACTAATTATGCTACCTAATTACCACCACCTTTCCCAATTTGGGATAAAATTTCAAATAATCTAGTGCGCTGAAACTTTCCGAATTTGCCTAACTCTCCTCTCAGCTGTCCATGCATACTCTGTGCTGTAACCTCCATTGTCGGAATATGTAATATGTTGAACTGTAATATAATTATGAAGACAAAAACATGGGTATTCCATCTCATTATGAACCTTCAAACACACGAGAACTCAGAAGAAATGCTGTAGTCTTTGCTATCTTTCAAGCTACTGGTTGGACGGAATTTTTTGAACACCTGAATAGATTTCACCATGAAGCAGCTTTACAGTTCACTTTGAATCTTACAAAAACCCATTCAGATGTTTGGGTATTGTGTATTGAAGTTTCTGAAGCCATAATGGCTGAAGTCACTAGTCTTCCTCAGGTAGGAAGAACTTGGTTCGGACGTCGAATCCCCGCTACTGCAGCAATACAGGATTTTCTAATGGAAGGGGAACAGGTTCAAACGACACGAAGAGGGATAGTGCTACAATCATTACCACAACCATGGAATCAAGTCACTATTTTTCTCAAGAAATACATCACCTGCAAAGGTAGGTACCAAACAGTCCATCATTTTGAATTCCCTTTGCTCTCTCATCTCCATCACAGGGTTCTGTTAAATATTCCATATTATTTGCTTAATGATTTACATCACATGGTGGGGTTTGTTCGAGTTGCCAAACATCCACTCTCCTCACTGACCCAACATGGCCTCATTAAATTAATAATCTTAAGGCCCCTTTCTCAACACAATATAACCTAGAAGCAATTTACAGTGCAAGTTTAGGAACCCGCTCCTTTGCCCAGTATTCCAATAGAAGAAGAGCAGGTCCATCCACAGTTGAGGGGAAATGAAGAACAACAGGAGGCTCGGAGCCCCTCCAATGTAGTTGGGGGGGAGATGAGCCTGGATTAGAGGATCAAATAGGGGTACAAGCAGAACAATTGAGAGAAGATGTACATGAAAACCCCGTGGAAAAACTAAATAGTAGGATAGCTCTTACAATAGAGGGTGAAACTAGAGCAACATTAGATGCTGTAACAATTGAACCTGAAGATGACAGTGCCATGGCAACTGAAGAAAATACTGAGTTGGTGACCATTGAATCCTCACCTGAATGGGGAGGAAACTTGATTGAGGAAGAACATCCTGAGGAACAAGAAAATGCTAGAACTAGGAATATTCCTTCTACTTCAGCTGTGAATCCAGAAACTCCACCACCACAAAGAAAAAGGAGGAGATAAAAGGATGAAATTAAGGTATCTCCACCAATAAGAAGGAAAATAACCAGGTCGGTCGCAACAGCAGAAGCAACAAGGAAAAGATGGGAAACCTTAGAAGCACAAATTGAGTTCACCATTCTTAAACCCAGACCAATTGATGCCCCACAGGGGCTGGTTGAAGAAGAACCCCAAATCAAAGGAATTCTGTTCAAAAATAGGCTATTAAAAGAGGAAGTCCAAACACTTAGAAAGGAATTGGAAAATTGGAAAGAAGCATACAGAAAATAGGGTGAAAGGAAGCTGCACACATTGGTTGAAGCTGCAGATCAAGTGGAAGGATCAGATCCTACCGAGCCTGGCAATGAGGAAGAAAGAGTGGTCTGTCCCACCTGTGGAGAAATATTTAATGAATCAGGTTACAATATTATAATTATACCTTCACAACACAACAGTATGCACCTACAAATGTGGAAGGATAGGTACAAATTGATTTGAGAGATGGTGGGACTCCCCAAGAAAAACTTCAGGAGGAGGAAGCTGCAGATGAACAAGATCCTGTCACACAAGAATCAACATCCTTGGATATTATTGATGGTGAAAATCCCCAAGAAAAAATTCAGGAGGAGGAAGCTTTAGATAAACAGGATGCTGTTACACAAGAACCAGCAACCTTGGATATTATTGATGGTGAAAATCCCCAAGAAAAACTTCAGGAGGAGGAAGCTTCAGATAAACAAGATACTGTCACACAAGAACCAGCATCTTTAAATATGCCTGTTGAAATTGCCACTAACCCTGGGACAGAGGAACCAAAGGATGAAGTTATTCTTGATTTTATGGATGAATATTGCACTGTGATCTCAGAATCCTCCCATGACACAGAAATAATAGAAGCGAAACCACAACAGCAAGACAATGATGAGGTCAAACAAGAACCAACATCCTTGAATGTTCTTTCTCACGTGGCTGCACAAATTAGGGGAGGAGAACCAGGAATCGAAGGCACTCTGGAGTCTAATGAACAATTTTGTAGTATAACTCCAGAATTGTCTCAGGACATAGAGATACTAGAATTGGAATCACAACAACAGGGAGATGAAGAAGCGAATCAATATGTTGTTACACAAGAACCAACATCCCTAAAAATTGCATTAGAAATGCAACAAGTGGGTGTCATTTCTGAGATGGATTTAGGTGAATATGAACAAGTCCAATCACAACCCTCAAGTGATACCGAAATCCTGGAGGAACAACTGCATGCTAAAGAAGACATCCAATCGTAGCAGCATGAGGAGAAAGAAGAACAGGTATTTGTAGCCTCACAATCTCTTACTGAGATAGCAGCTGATGATCAAGTAGAGAATGGAATTAAAATGCATGAGGAAGTTTCTCCACAAGAACCAACATCCTCACAGCCAACTGCCAAAGTTGCCAAAGGGAAACCTTAGAAAGAAGATGTTGTTACATAAGAACCAACAACTCTAGAAGGGGTGGAAGTTGTTGCTAAAGGAATTCCAGGAGGGGTTGTTGTTACACAAGAACCAACACCCCCAGAAGTAACTTCAGATGTGTAGAATGTCCAATGTGGCACACCAGGTGAAAAAGTGGGGATTGAATATCTTCGAAATTTCATTCAGCTGGATTCTGAAAAAGAAGAGTATCCGAAACAAGAAGAAGCCCTGGACCCTATAGCAAAAATATCAATTCTAAGAATGGAGGTAAGAAAATGGAAAAGCCAGGTGGAAGAATACCAAGAAGGGATGGTTTCCCTCACTGAGCATAAAAAGACAATCAGAAGACTAGAGGAGAAATGGGCAGAAGAACGTATGACCCAGAGACTTTGAGAAGAAGAGCTATAGAACGAACTAAGGGAGATGAAAAAGTTCCAGTCTATGCAGAAGGAAAAAGAGCAGATGTATGCTCTTTCGCAAGAACTCCTGGGCACTAGGGTACCTTCCTCTTCGTACCCTGTATTTTTATTTGAACAATTTGTTTGGTTTAAGTTAATGGCTGTGAAATAAGGGAGGTTATTTGAGATAACAACCTCAGCAAAATTTTTGGAGACATTTTTTAGAAGCAATTTTGAAGACCAAAATCTGTTGTGTGAGCTGTATTTGCATGAGATGGCTTGTCCTTTCGGCCGCCTTTCAAATCCTGTCCCTTTTTTAGGAGATGTTCAGTTGAGAGCCTTTGCTTCTTTTGTGAGAAATCATGTTCAATGGGAAAGGTATTTTCAAACCTTTTCTCACAATCAATCCCATTCTAATCTGTGGATCCAAAGCGAGCCTTAAAATCCTGGTATTTTTCTTGCTCGACACAAGAGTTTTCTCTCATGCCCCATCCAAAATCGGTACATAATGGAACTTTAGGAGGAGGTTATTTCTACCTGTACCAACTAGATCTCCACACATCAACAAACAACTTTAGAAGGCAGTAAGCACAGGTGGCAAGCTGCCTCTCCTACCCTCAGGAACAGAGATCCCTATTATTTCAGAAATTTTGAACATGCACTTTCTAGGGTTGAGGGTTATGTTGGATGTATCAGGGAGTGTGGAGCTAACTGGCTAGGCCTGAAATTTAAATTTCCTCTCACCTGGTGGCTAGCAAAACCATACAGGATGGATTTCTCACTGACCAAGGCAGAGGAGTAGAGATGTTGGAGATATTGGGTTACCCATAGAGGGTTCATAGAAAAAGAAGGAACGTCTGAGTTCCCCTACAACTTCTCTTCTCTCCATGAACAAAGCACAGTGCAAGATTCAGATTCTGAATAATGGAGGTTGTTGCATGAGGACATGCAATAGGACAGTTGGGGGGAGATGTTGGGCCTAGAAATGGCCCCCTTTTGACCTTCCTTATTTACCTCTTTTTGACCTATCCTACCCCATTGAGCATGCCAAATAGATGTTTTTCCCTCACTCTGCTCTTCAAGTCACCAAGGTATGATTGATTATTGTCTTATTTTATTAATACTTATGATTGTGGTAATTAAAGCTTTCTCAATATGCTAACATATGATGGTTTATAAAGGTATTTTGAGATATATAGACTGCAGGAAGATCGAGATGAAAATGCTACAAAAAGGATGGGCATTCATTGCTCAAGTTGATCGCCATCCATCCTACCATTGCCCAAGGAATGCGGTCCCAGTATATTATTCCAGGAAAAGCTATACAAATATAGCTGCAACAGAATGCGTCAGATTTGGAGTTCAACAGTGCGCTATTGATCGTGTATAGCTATGATTTAAAGATATCATTACTCCTGGGTTGATTAACAGTTTCCCTATATTTCCTATGTTTCATCCTGCCACATTTGTAACAACTGTTGTAATTTCGGGTGCCCGAAGATCAGAGATCTTCATGGCTGCCCAATAATAGGGATAGGATGTTATGATTTACGTTGTATAAATATGGAGAACGTTTTTGAGCCAGGGGTTGAACCCGTAACCAATTCATTGTATTAGCTGTGACTAAGAGTTGTGTAATCGATATGCCTTTTTAATATAAGGAGTTACTTCAGATCTAAGGGTTTTTAACGTGTGTTCATCCAGCATCTCTGTGTGAAGGCCAGGCCTGCTTTCCCATAGGGATTGCTGATTTAATTTAGGCAGTTTACTTATTTTGTTATGTTATGTTATGTTAATTTTATTTCTTCATGGGAAGCTATAACAGTTGTGGATTTACAGTGTGTTATTAATTGCATTTCTTGGAAATCTGTAGTGGCATGGTGTGACAGTCGACTGAGTAGGTAATTATTCTTTATGCAATTTGCGTGGTAGCTGTAATAGCTCTGTTCATCCTTAGATCCTTTAGTTGTTGTTTCCATGAATCCTTGCCATTTGTTCCTTACTTTTATGATTGCAGAATTTCTTTCCTGGACGTGGAATTCATAGGATAGCTGAACTCAATTTTTGTACTTTGAATCCCTAGATTAATATTCAATTCATGTCTTTGGATTTCTAGAATAATCAGATTAAGATAGTTGGGTTAGTAATTAAGTGATTGGAACAGGATCTCCTTTTCTGCAAAATTAATCTAGATGTGATTTCATCTTTCAATTTCTAGATTAAGAATAGCAGAAGGTAATTGTGATTGTATTCTTTAGAAGGTAACTAGATTAAGAGGATTCTTGGGATGAGCATAGCTGAACAGAGGATAGGATTGTTCAGTTACAACAATTAAGTGTTTAAGCATATATTGTGCATGTTATCCTTGAAATACAAGACTTCCCTGGGTTGACAATAAATATTGCACACTCTGTATGTTAGTTGTAATTCACTTTCATATTGGGTGCCCAACGGGAGTAAGCTATATGTTCGGGTACACAGGGTACTCCCAAAATAATGAACACCTTGAGCAATTGCTTCACATGAATAGATCACAAATCAACACATCGATGTTTGTCACGTGGTTAAAACCCTCGAGAGGGAAATAGTTCATGGCCCCAGCCAAATAGCTACTTGGAGCAATTTATTATGCAAAAGAAAGAAATTTACATGAGCTTCTCATAATCGATCAACTAGCCAAGGACCCTCTATGCTCTTTAAATAAAGATCATAGACCAATCGGGTGTTAAGCCATGGATCAATGGTAGGTATGATCTAAGAGAAGTTGAACCGTCAGATCACTCTATGTTTAGAACTTATCGTGACCGACGGATTAGAATATTTACAAATGCATACTAAAGAAACAAACTTTTACCTAACGGATATATTACACAAGTTGATCTTAACTAACTCCTAAGTGTCTAAATATCCTAACATACCCCCTTAAGAACAACTTGGGATAGGATTGAAGGATTTACAAAAGTGACACTATTAGGAGAAGGAAGGAGGCATTAGAGCCTACCCCCCCTTAAGGACACTTTCCTGAACTCCTAACACAGACCGAAGTTTAGAAAAATTCCCTTTTGTAAGAGACTTGGTGAAGATGTCTGCAACTTGATCATCTGTAGGGCAATAGAGCACTTCAATAGCACAATCATGAACAAGATTTCTAATGAAGTGCATGTGTAGCTCATTGTTTTTGTTGCGCTGATGTAGAACTGTATCTTTGGAAAGCTTGATGGCACTTTGATTGTCGCACCAAAGTGGAGTAGGATGCTACTGCTTGAATCCAAACTCTGAAAGGATCTGTCGAAGCCATAAAGCTTACTGACTGGCATTAACTGTGGCTCGATATTCTGCTTCTGCTGAAGAAATAGCAAGAGCTTGTTGTTTCTTACAAGCCCAAGTGACAGGTCCAGATCCCAGACTGAAAACATAACCTGCAATAGACTTTTGATCATCAGGATCGCCAGCCCAATTTGAATCAGTGAAACCAACCAACAAAGGTTTCCCCTCTGTACTGTAATGAATCCCAAACTGAATTGTACCTCGAATATATCGAAGTATTATTTTTGCTGCTTTCCAATGACTTCCATGAGGAGTTTGCATATAACATGCAACACAACCAATAGCAAAGGAAAGGTCACGACGGGAATGAGTCAAGTATAAAATACTACCAACAAGCTGACGATACAAGGTGGCATCTACTTCAGGGGAAGTACAAGTGGCAGAAAGTTTGACTCCAAACTGGAAGGGAAAAGGGGATGGTTTACAATCTTCCATGTGGAAGCGACAAAGAAGGTCACAAGCATACTTAGACTAGGAAAGAAAGATTCCTTCTTTGGTTTGCAAGACTTGGAGACCAAGAAAATAATGCAAATGTCCTAAGTCTGACATTTCAAAATTTTGCTTAAGACTAGATTTCACATGGGTTATAAGTTTAGGGTCACTACCAGTAAGGATAAGGTCATCAACATAAAGAAAAAGTATGATGAGATGGTTTCCTACTTTCTTGGTATAGACATTGGGGTCAAAATGGCATCTAGAAAAACCAGTGTCAAGGAGAAAGCTATCCATTTTGGCATACCAAGCTCTAGGAGCTTGCTTAAGGCCATATAAGGATTTCTTAAGGAGACAAACAAGGCTAGAGTTCTTCTGAACATATCCAGGAGGTTGTTCAATGTAAATTTCCTCTTGTAAATCACCATGTAAGAAGGAAAAATTGACATCCATTTGATGGAATTCCCAGTTATGTAAGGCTGCAAGGGAAAGAACAAGGCAGATGGAGTTCATTTGTGGCTATAGGGGCAAATGTTTCATTGTAGTCAATCCCTTCAACTTGGGAAAAACCTTTGGCAAATAACCTTGCCTTAAGTCTTTTAACACTTCCATCTAATGCATACTTATTTATGTAGACCCATTTACATCTGGCAAGTTTTCTTCTTTTTGGAAGAGGAACAAGATCCCAAGTATCGTTTTCCATAAAGGAATGATATTCTTCATCCATAGTTGCATCCCACTCTATATTTCCTGAAGCTTCTGCAAAAGTTTTTGGATCATGATTCTCAGAAACTTGATCCAAAAGGGAAGAGGCTCGCTGAAACTGAGAACATGTTCGATGTTGATCTCTAGGATAACCGGCAATATCACTAGCTGCTTCACATGTTTAATGGACCCATCGAGGAGGCATTGGTGCTGGTGCAATTGGAGGAACATGAGAAGGTGGAGGTGGATTTTCATCCTCGCTGTCATCATCAGAAAATGGATTTGGAAACCTATCAAGGAAGTTGGAAGAAGAAGAATAAGAAGGCACAATTGTCAAATCAGGATTGCAAGCCAAAGATAGCACACCCGCCAAGTTAGGCTCGCAGGCCAAGAGATTTTCATCAAATTTAACATCTCTTCTAATGATTATATCATGAGAATGGGGTTGAAGAAGTCTATAACCTTTTACATCTTTTGAATATCCAAAAAATAAGCACTTTTCACTTTTAGGCTGTAATGCTTTCCATTTTTCATCTGGAATGTGAGCCCTTGCTTCACAACCAAACACACGAAAGTGACTCATGTCTGGTTTAATTTTACTCCATGCTTCTTCTGGTGTTATACCTTGTAAAACTTTAGTGGGTGTGCGATTAACTATGTAATTTGCACAATTTATGGCCTCAACCCAATATTGAAGACTTAGTCCCTTAGATTGGATCATACAATTAGCCATTTCTTTTAAAGTGTGGTTCTTTCGTTCAACTACACCATTTTGTTGTGGTGTATATGGAACAGTGTGTTGTTGTTGGATTCCTTGTTCAGTGCAAAACGTAGTGAACTTGTTGTTAACATATTCTCCTCCATTGTCAGATCTTAACTTAATAATTGGATGACCATATTGTTTTTCAACAAGGGCCTTGTAGGCCAAGAACATGTTAAATACTTCGCTCTTAAGTTTTAGGAAGTAAACCTGAGTGTGTCTAGAGTAGTCATCAATGAAATTTAAGAAATATTTGAAACTAGAAAAGGAAGCAGATGGAAGAGGGCCACACAAGTCACTATGCACAAGATCCAAGGGAACTGAGGCTTGCCAAGAGGCACATTTGTCAAAACTATCCCGATGATGTTTTCCAAGTACACAACTGGAACAAACACCATCCTTACAAGATACCATCGGAACACCAGTCACCATATTGTCTTTACATAGTTTTTGCAATGAGCGATAATTTAAGTGACCAAATTGCTCATGCCAAATTTTGCTCAAGTTATCACTATGAGCAACAAAAACTGAAGGAAAAGGTGATGACCCAAAGTTGTTAAATTTGTAAAACCTGGTAATATCATCAATAGTTCCAGTAGCAAGGACATTTTGAGGATTTTTAAAATCCTTGATTATAACTTGGTGAGGTGTAAACATCACAGTTTTACCTTCACTTGAATGAGTAATTTGATAGACTGATAACAAATTGTAGGAAATTTTTGGAACACATAGTACATCACTGAAATCATTAGAGAAAATTTGGGGTTTAAAATGGGCCTTATAAGAAAACATGCCAATAATAAATTTTGTGAGTTGGAATTCAAGAACCAATAGAATTTCAATAAAATGAGTCAACCATAATGGTTGAATTGACATATTTGTCATACAAGAAAACTACTTTTTTGTTCGTATTTTCGACATGTCTCCTTGTGTTTTTACTCAAATTTCAAGAAGGGGAGCTCGTTGGATGTGGAATTTAATTCCGCATCCAACGAGTACCCACACGACATACTTTTGATGGACCCCGCTACCCCCAAAACAAGAAATACCTGAAAAAAACGTGATGATGATGTCATCATCACGTTTTTTTAGGTTTTTCTTGTTTTTGGGGTAGCGGAGTTCGTTAAAAGTATGTAGTGTGGGTACTCGTTGGATGCAGAATTAAATTCCACATCCAACGAGCTCTCCCACTCAATATTTGAGTAAAAACACAGGGAGATATGTTGAAAATACGAACAAAAAAAGTAGTTTCTTTCTTTCTTCCTCCAAAATTAATAACTATTATTTTAATATTTTAACTATTATTTTATTATTTTAACCATTATTTTATTATTTTCCTTAGGAGGCCCATTTTAGACCTCAAATTTCCTCTAATGGTTCATTTTCTATTGGAACTGTTCCAGATCCTACAACACTTAAAGATCTATCATCACCAACAAATATTTGTTTGGTGTTACATTCATGCATAGTAGAAAATATGGCTTGATCCTTAGCCATATGATAAGATGCTCTAGAATCAATGAGCCATTCAATTGAAGTAGAAGAAGAAGATGTAGTCTAAGAGTAACCAAAATCACAAAGTGCATTTCCATGAGAGGTAGATTCTGAAGACGAATCTAGGAAGATGTGGTGCTTCTTCATTGCTGCTTCCAAGGTTGCCATCTTCTTAAAACACTTAGATTCATCATGATTATTTTTCCCACAAAAATTGCAATGATGCTCAGTCTTATTTCCTTTTTGCTTGGATACTTTGTCATTTTTTAAAGAAGGAGTTGACTAAGAGGGTTTGGGACCTTTGTTGTTTGGATTATTATTGCGAAAATTTTGTTTCTTGGGAGGCTTGGACTTTTCTTTCTGTTGGGACAATAAGACTTTCCCAGATGTATCTGCATTGTTAATTATTCCAAGATGAATGAGCTTATCTTTCTTTCTAATTAAGGAATCATAAAAGGATTCAAGACTAGGTTCTTGATAGCTAACTACAATCAATGATTCTTTCATGGAGTAGAATGTAGATACAAAAACATAATATGCAGGTCCAAGTTTGGAAAGAATATGATAAATACATTGTTTGTCTTCTTTCTTAATCTTGCATTATGCACATAAGAGTCTAAGAGTTTTATACTTAGATAAATAGTCTTGAATGCATGAAAAATCATTTGTATTCAAGGAAATCAACTCATTCTCAAGTTGATGATCCCGAATTTCATTGTGCTTACCAAACACAGATTCCAACTTTTCTCAAGCTAAATCAGGTTCACCAATTCCAGATATGTGGAATCGCAAATCAGTAGAGATTGACATCCCAATCAATCCATGAGCTTCATCATATTTATTTTCCCATTTAATTTTTTTATCATCATCAGTGGGTTCTATTTATTTCTCTGAGGTTATCCTGAAAAGTCCGCTACTTCACAGAACATCCTCCATACGATATTTCCATGAGAAATAGTTAGAACTTGTAAGTATAATATCACAAGGTGAAGTCATACTGTAAACTAATGGCTGAAAGAACATAGAATAACTATCTGAATGCAAAGAGCTCAAAAAAATACGCGGTTTTAAAATAATGGCACTGAAAACTTCTGAATGATGAAGTTATGCTTGATCAAAGAAAATGTTGAAGATGTCCCCAATAGTGAAATGGCAGATATTAACTGGACCAACTAAAAAAAGAACCCCCCTCTTTCCAAGATCAACCTTTGACAAACACTTTACAATAAATTTGCTTTGAAGTGAATTAGTTTTGTAGAATAAGTGAGGTTCACTTTTACAATAATGTTACTTTTAAATAGTGCGGCAATAAATTAAAAAAATTAAGTGACTCACTTTTTATTTTATTTTATTTATGTGAGATGTACTTTTACAATAAAGTAACTTGAAAATAGAAATTGCATGCACTAAAAAGTAGCTTAATAAGACTTGAACTCAAGACTTATTAAGGAATAAGGAAACTTTGGAACAAGTGAGCTAAGTTTAAAAGGAACATAAAAGAATGGAAAGAGGAGGGTTTTTTTTTACTCTTCTCTCTTGTTCTTTGTGCTTGCCTTTTTTCCTGCAAATCACATAAAAAACGAAAAAAAAAAATTCCACACAAAAGGGTTAGATCTTGGTTAGCTTACCTGGAAAGTCTACATTTTCAAGTTTTGTCGCTATTTCTGATTTTCCATGATCACACAAGGTGCACGACAAAGAGCATACAGAGCCGAGAAGACAAGAAAAAAAAACTTTCCCTTTCTGTTTCTGATTCGCCGCGATCGTGCAAGGCGCACAACAAAGAGCATATGCAGCCAAGGATGGCAACAGTCCGAGACTAAAACAGTAAAGATCTAGTAATAAAAATGATAAAATATAAGAGATTTTTAAAAAAATCAAACAAATCCATCACTTTAACATTATACCTTCAAATTTTCCGAAATGGGTGTTTCTAGAACAAATGAAAATGGTTTTTAGTGAAACGAAAACTATTTTCCAATGGAAATGGTGCTTCGAACAAATGGAATAGCTCCCACAGGACACAAGTGCACAGAAAAATGCAAAACCAGAAACCCTTTCAAAGTTTCAGAAACACTGGTTCCAGATCTTGATCAAAATCGAAAGCAACTCTTCATAAACGTTGACCTGGTCCTGATGATGAATCCTGATATGGATCCGAAACGTCGACCTGGTCATTTCGATACTATGGTTTCTCCGACAACATCATCAATAATGCTCTAATACCATGTTTGGGTACACAAGGTACTCCCAAAAGACCGAACACCTTGAGCAACCACTTCACACAAATAGATCACAAATCAACACACCGATGTTTATCACGTGGTTAACACCCTCGAGAGGGAAACAGTCCATGGCCCCATCCAAATAGATACTTGGAGCAATTTATTATGCAAAAGAAATAAAGTTACATGATCTTCTCATAATTGATCAACTAGCCAAGGACCCTCTATGCTCTTTAAATAGAAACCATAGACCAATCGGGTGTTAAGCTATGGATCAATGGTATGTATGATCTAAGAGAAGTTGAACCGTCCGATCACTCTATGTCTAGAACATATCGTGACCGTTGGATTAGAATATTTACAAATGCATACTAAAGAAACAAATTTTTACCTAACGGATATATTACACAAGTTGATATTAAATAACTCCTAAGTGTCTAAATATCCTAACAGTATCGTGCTTGCATGCCATGATTTCTATGAAACAAAAGTTACAACTGAAACACTCTTGGAGGCCCAAGTTATTCAAATTGGGGAGGTAGCTTCCGAATTCATCCAACTAATTATATATTTAGAAGTGAATCTGACTCTTAGTACACCCCACGAGGTACTTGAAGCACGATAGAAGGAAGTAACTAAAAATGTGCAAAATATTTAGGAGGATGAGGCACTTTGTGCCAAAGCATATGCACATGTTTCTTAGTTGTGGGAAGCCTTTATTGATGATGTGAAGTTTAAGAAAGTTACAAAAAAAGATTCACATCACATAAGAAAATCTAACCAGGATAAGAAATGAATTGAAGAAATTGTTTCCGGTCGAGAAGATAAGTAAGGTTGTTGAATTAAAAAAATTACAATGATAGGTTTCTAAATTGTGGACACAATAGTAAATACGAACAGAACGTGTTACATAGATCCAAGCCGAATAATAGAAATTTACAAGAATGATCCACCTGGTTCATGACTGGGTGCGACAAGCGCTGGAAGTGACCGTATTTGCAACTTCAAAACATATGAGTTCTGAACTTGTCAAACAAATTAAAAAAGTAAAAGAAGATGTGCAAAGAGAAGCAAAAAAAGTGATGAAGATCTAACAGGATATTGAGAGTAAACTCGACGTGAAAGAAATATTTGGTTGAAGTGGTTTGGGACAAGCCATGAGTGAGTTTTGGGGGCATATTGGTCCTAGGAAAGTACATACCGGTTTTGGTCGAAATTGTGAAGAATCCGGCCACAAGACGAGGAAGGTCGCGATGGGAAAAGGAGAAGAGTAAGTCGAATCCAGGAATTTGAAATATTTTGAGGAAATAACAAATGTAACAATTTTGGGAATTTGCATGATTGCAACTTGGTCCATTAGCACCTTTGTTAATGTAACGATATTTATTGGGGTAGTTAAAACAACCAACTGACTATCAGTTGAGAACTAGTCGGCGGTTGGAACAAGAATTGTAAGATGTATATGGGGTCGATCCATGCTGAGTGTGGATGACTTGCACCCTAGAAAAATGTTTGGAAATTTTTTACTACGATCTTTTATGACTCTAATTGGAGATAGAGCTCACTAGAGAGGTCGACAAAAAGAAGAAAGAAATTATGAGACCATGAGAAAGATAGAGAAAAATCATACATTGTAAATAAGATTATTAGAGAATTCTACAAGCTATGTATGCAGACCAAAAGCATTCCAAATATTACTCATTCCATATGAAGAAAGATTTGGTGAATTTTCCCATATGGGTTTCCAAGTTAAATATATGTGTCTTTGATGTCTGTATGTCTTATGTTTGAATCTTTACGAGTTTTTCATACTTATATTGTGGAATGTTGACAATAACTATGGTTTAGATGTGTATGTTTTATATATCCTGCATGTGTCGGTAGTTCTATATATTTCTATATGTTGTGAATGTGTCAAATAACTAACCTTATTTCTTGCTGCGTCAATGGTAATCCATCCCTCTGTTTTGGTTTAATGACTTGTTACTTTTGACATGAAGAAATCCACTTCCATAATTGCAGAAACATGGTTCTAGGAGTCCCCATATATATCTCAGATGAGACCTGACTTGCATTGCAGGTGTTACTGACAAAGTTATAGTACGCTAGGACAATATCTTGGGCTTTGTTCAATAAATAAGGAAATCTGAACCTGGGTTAGTGGAATCAATGCCAACAACAGTTTTTAACTCCTGAAATGTATTAGATTGGATTATGTATAAATTGTAAGTGTATTTATAATTATGAGAGTCAATTCATGTTAGCTTAAATAAATAAGCTCATGTAAAAAATATTCTAATACATTACCATGGATTCCTACAGTGGAGCTTAAGGATAAGGATCAATTGGTGAATGGATAGGCATGTAGGTGATGTAAATATACTTATATGGGATGTGTGTTGGGTTTTCCAAAATGAACTCAAACTATTTAAATATCAATGTTGCCGTATAATATAATAATGGTCCAAGATAGCTATAGAGAGTATAAGAGGGGATATAATTCCACTAGAGTAGAAGGATAAGTGGGGTCTATGGAAAAGAAAAATATATATGACAAAGTGTTAACCTTATATATCATCTATTTTCCACCATGTCACTCAAATGAAAGCATCCACCTCACTGACTTATAAAAAAAATTATTGAATGCATGTAAGAGTTTGGTGGGGAAGTCTTCTGATGTAGTTATGGAAACATGGGATAAGTAGAAAAATCATGAGGAAGGGTAATTATCTTATATTCCTCTTATAACTGAGTAATGCCAACAATAATTCCTTTTAATTCTCTCATTCACTTTATCATTCATCCCATCATTCTCACATTCATTCCCTAGAATCTACATGTGTTTTTCATTGCTAACAATTGACAAATATGGAAATTGACCAAAACAAACACCACAAAGAGGATATTGTAGAAAGATGGATGGCTGTAGATGAAAATACAGTCTACACAAGTTAAGAATCAATCACCCAATATGAATTTTGTTATTTTTTGGATGCTTAAGATGCAAGAATTATTCTTGCAATAATTTCCCAAAAAGTATATAATAGGTTGTGATATTTTTGTCCACATTGAATCAAACTCAAATGAAGAATATTCCTAATCGACTATTGACTAGATAAATGGATGATAATGCTTGTGCTGTGTCGAGAAGTAGAAAAGATTAATATGGTTGTTTTGTGGATATATGGGTATGCCACATATAGAAAAGGATCCCCCATAAAGGGAGACATAATACAAGTAGGGAAGGATCCTCTTGAGAGTTCATATAAAAATGAAACTCCCAACCACTTCAACCCTTCACAAATAGACTATCATTCATGGATGTCATAAGAAGAGTGGCAAAAGGAACAAGTCAAGCTTCCCATGGACACTCAAAATAAATAATAACCACAACAGGGGGGATATTTAATGTATATAACCTAATAAAATCCACCAAGGGGGACACAACCAACTATGTAGTTGTGTCCAACTCAATGTCCAACCCTTAAGGGGATCCTCTTCATTTCCAGATTATTAGTTATTGTGTGTAAGCATGAGTAATTAGTTAGTTATCATTCTAGCTACATGCATTAGTATTTTATTATTTTGTCTCATTCAATTGACCTATATGAATTCTTAGGTCGACCCATTGTAATCCTTTATAAAGGACATTGTCCAAGCATAATAAGAAATCCACCTTGCCTTGATTTTTCTTATTTCTCTTGCATCTTTGTTCTTAGTTTACTTATTGTCTCATTATTTTATATTTTTTTGGGTTGGATATCAATATTATTTTATTTAATAGTTCCTACTATGAGGATATTGGATCCTCACCTTAGATTTACATTAACTTGTAATAGAGAATCGATTTACAACTATGGTCCTACTCTCCCACTTAGAAGATCATTCCTTTCAACACTCCAACTTTTCCCAATAATAATTTTTTTAAACAAAACCTTTTGGTTCCCTACCTTACTTGTATATACACATCATTATCCTCTATACTATAAAATCCACCTGCAACTCTTTCACTTCTAGATATGTATCCCATTTCTTGGTTGGCATACTTGTTAGAATATATTAAACCCACTCACAACTTAGGATAAAATAATTAATCATTATTTGATTAATTATTCACCCACTAGCTTAATTAGGTGGCACCTTAAAGTCAATGCATGCCATCTATATCCTAGGAATGAGTTATTTCTGATTCTGGGTTCATCTAGAATTAGTATGTAGGACCTTATAGCAGATTCTGCTTTTTTCTGCTTTTTTCTGCTTTATCCTGCTTTTCTATGGATAAGATAAAATCTAGTCAACTAGGAAACTGGGTGCTTTTGTTTCCAACCCATCCTCCATTAGTTTTTCTCCATTTTCTAGGATTAGCATGTTACTTCCATCTCCTTGACAACTCACTCATGCTTTTGCCAACTCATGAGGTCCTTGATAGATTTAGCAAGTGCTTTATCCACCTATGGGGGTTTGCTATATTTGGGTAAGTCAGCCTTTTTGAGCTTTATGAGTTGTTACCATACAATTCGACTTTCCTATGAGGGAAGATCTATTTATGTACTCTATTATTCATAATTATTCAATGGAAGGATACACACCAATATTCATCTCTTCATTCATGTGATTCAGTCTCTTTTCTTCTCTCTTATTTTCCTGTGTATGCTTGTGAGAATTCTTAGTAGCAAGATCTATTTCCTGTGATTCTTCTTAGCATCATTGCACATAGCATTGATCTATTATTTATACATGGTATCAGAGCTACAAGGTTGATCAAGTTCTACAAAGTTGAGGAGCGCTTCCAGTCTCCTATCCCTCTTTGAAGAAGAGCTTGTCTAGCTTACAAGATTTTCTCCGAGTTTGTTTTTGCAGGTTGCAGAGAGTATCTCCTTGATATTATCAACAACTTCAATATGGATTCAAAAGTTCCTCTACTATATCCTTTCAACTATGCTGATTGGAAGCCAAAGATGAGTGCATACTTGAAGAGGCAATGTCTCTTTGATGTCTCCATTGCTGCATTGAGTGAACCTGAGTCTTATGAAGAGAAGATTGATTGTCTTAATAATTGTGATAGAGCTTATGGAATTATGTGTTTGGGAATGTCTCCAAATATATATCATCTCATAGATTCTGCTGAATATCCATTTGAGCTTTGGAAAATTTTGGAAAAAGCTTTTGGTTTGCAGGAAATTGAAGATGAAGCATGGAGAGAACCTAGCATCTCCTCTTGTTCTCTCTCTCAAGATTTCTTGGCCTCTAAATTCTCTGATGAAGTTGATCATGATGAAGAATTTTCTCATACAGTTCATGTTGCTGCTGCCCTCTTTCATTCGAATGCTTCCTCCTTCAATGAAGAATCAAATATTGAAGAGCCATCTTTTTCTGTGTCTCTTGAAGGTGATTTTTCTTCTTGTGATACTATTGATGAAAAAGAAGTAACATATGGAGCTGCTGCTGATATTGATTATGATCCTATAACCCATTCATTGTTCTCTCAATATCCCATCTTAGATTCTGAGATCTATGTGCCATATTCTTCACACCTCTTGCATGCCTCTCACATTGATGGTGCGCAACCCAGTGACTTCCAGGATGTTTGCTTAGCCACATCAAGCCTTATTTGTGTCATACCACTTACCATACTTGATCTAATGTGCTTCAGCATATCCTTCTTTGATCTTGGCATCAATACTCAGAACCTTCTTGAAGATTGTGAACATCTCATTCTGCCCATCCATCATTCAGATTTTTACACCTATCAGTTTTTCCCAGTTGCTCATAATTTTCCTAGTCTAGCCCTATATCCGATGGAGCCATTGAAGACTTTGTCCTTGCTGTTCCATATGTTAATATTTCTGATATATCAGAGTTTTATCAGCCTCATATCAGATCTATACAGGTGCTACATCAGATTGAAAGATTGACATGTGATTCACATCACAATTTTGCAGCTATTCAGGGAATTAGGTGTGAAATAAATTGTCTTAATTTTTGTACTCTTTGGAAAGGAGTATGCACAAATATCTTTTCCATTTCAGATTATGTTTGCAGATCAGATTTTGACAGGAGCAAGAAGTATTCAGATAATGCTCCTACTTCATCAGATGATGAGATACAAGGAGTCTCTCCTCTTCCTTCTTGCGAGTTCTACACTCCAGCGCATGATCATGGAGTTCATGATTTCTTCAGCAAGTACTTCATCCAGAAGCAGTTCAGTCAGCTCATTAAATTGAAGATGAAGATATGTTGAAGACATATTTCAAATTGTGTGCCTTGTCCTATCTTGAGGGATGATTTTCCCCATGTGGTTTTGCCTCTTTCCTCACTTTTCTAGACATAATAATTGTAAAAGGGTGACCATAGCCTTGTTGTTGGGCCCTATATGCATCCATACTTT
>LPNX010675795.1:166100-219013 GCA_001517045.1 Pseudotsuga menziesii
TACTAAGATCCTCAATCCAACATCTTATGATTTTCTCTTTTTTTTCACATTATCCAACTCATGATCTAGATAGTCATTGGGTAAATGATATTTATTCAAGATTCATGATTTTTCAAGGTTCCATGTTCAAAGAAAACCTCAAACCTCACCTTGTATCAGCTGTGTTGTAATTAGAGGGGTCTAACACAAGTAGCGCATGCAATTTTTGTTTTGCATCTTGAGTAATAAAGGAATTGATATATCAAATACAGATTCACTATTATGATATTCAATGACTCCAACTTTTATGGGCTCATATTACTTGTTAGTCCATTGATAATTTCCTCTATCATAAAAATACGATTTCTTTTCAAATATGAGATATATAATAACTCTAGTGGCCCCAATTGCCAACAAAACCCTAGACTTTCAAGGATGGATCAAAATTTGAAGGGTAAGGTCATATCTCAATCATAAGGGATCTTATTGTTTTGACCCTTCTATATTGACAAACTAAAATAAACACTAATTTTCACTTGATAATAAAAAACAAAGATCCATTTCATCAAATATAAATTAATGACACCTAAATATTACTGGTTATCCTTATATTGAGAATAGTGTTAAATTATGCTATCACTGTTTAAAACTTTACCAACATATATTTGAAACTTTATCAACAAGTCATTCAAGTTTAAAACATAGTATATTGAAACATATTCTAGTTGCTTGATTTTGAAATATAATTGTAAAATGAGATGAATGTATGCATAGTGGTTTGGACAAAATAAAGTTTTTTTTTAGTGTAGGGATCAATAAAAGAGATTGAGATTCTTCAATTCAAACAACTACAACAAAAATATCAAAATACCATTGATATTGGTTTCTTTAGTCTTTCAAACATATACCTAATAATTAAAATAGTTAATTTATGCTTGAATGAAACAATCTTGTGTCTAACCTAACCAAAGTACAAACATTAGTAAATACCATAGAACATTTTTCACTCTAGATTTTTAAGAGGTTTATTTGAACAATTTAGGGAAGACTGTGTAGTCTTAAAATTTAGTAATAACAACCATCATGTGGTTTCATAAATACGCCCTAAAATATTTCATAATTAGAGCCTCAACTAGATATTCATCTCTTTTCATGGGATTTGTTGAAGATACTATAATTTGAGCCCATTATGAGTGGCCAAAATGGTCAAAGAGAAGATTAATGTCATTTTATTGTCTGATTTTTACATTGATGCTCATACTATTAATAAAAAATTATAGTTGTTGAAAAATATGAAACTATTTTGTGGAAAAGATGCCATTTTCTTATGTAGCTATGATTAACTGTCACAAAATAAATTAGACACACTCTTCATAGAATTTGGTTCCCAACCGATTAAATGAAAAATGGAGTTCCTACTATACCAAATAAATTATCCCTAAATTATTATGTCAATAACTACTTACAATTAGTTACTAGTATGATATGCCAAGAAAAAAATGTTGCAAAAACAATCATTGCAAAAAAATTCAATTGAACGAACCTTTCTTCAACATAATTTTATAGTTGTTCAAGAACAAATTAATACTTAGAAAATCCTCTTGAACATGTTTTACAATTAATGTATACATGGAGATCAATAACCATAGGTGCACCAATATAAGGTGCACCAATCTATGGCTAATGTAACCACAGGTGTACCACTCTATATCCATGGAAAGCTAAGATGAAAAAATTGTAAAAAGAACTACTATCACTTACCAACTTCTATGTTCATGTATTAGTAATATAGTATGCCACTTTGAAATTGATAAAAGACAATTCATCTTGAGTTTCAAGTAATTAATCTTAAGAATGAACTCTTGATAGATAGTAAGAGTGATAGCCCTTCGTTTGCAATGGTATGGAATTATCCTTAATTCAACTATGCCATTTCCTGCTTACAGAAATGTTTCTAGGTCATAACCACATTATTATTATCATTTCTCCATTAACATTACACTCAGTTTGATTCTTGTCTTCACCCAAGTCCCATCCTTTTTAGGGGTACTTTATCACATGTGTGGTACTCCCTTCTTTCTCATCCAAAATATATTTCTCTTATTATTTTCATGGACATATCCTTTGGCCACCTGTTTTCAATTTTCTAGCAACCCTAGGGTTTACACCAACATCCACATTTCCTAGATTTATGGTCTATGTTGTATCATCACTTCAATAGATAAATTGTATCCACTATGGGAGCACTTGTTGAGAATATAGTTGTCATTGATGTCAAAGGAATTCACGAATGACAAAGGAATAACCAATAGACATGGTAGTAGGATGAAATTAGTTAAAGGAAAAGGATCCATTACATGGATCATCATTGATGTCAAGGAGTTCAGTAATTACAAAGGAATAACCAAGGATACGATGGCATGTCAAAGTTAGTGAAAGACAAAGGTAGTGATGACATGGCATGGATGATGATATGGCATATATGATGACATGGCATGGCATGGATGAAGATATGGCAGATATGATGGCATGGCATGGCATATATGATAATGTGGCATGAATTTGAAATAATTGTTGCATTATGACATCATTCTAGAGAAATATGGAAAATTGGTGAAAATCAAGAAATTGACCAAGTATGGAATAAATAGTCAAAACTGGTCTAAGAGGGTCTAAGAGAATTCCCTCCATAATTAATGGGTTGAATGAAATTCCTGCACCATACTACCAGGCTATATATTTTTATCATGGATACCTAGTCATGATTTCATTTTTATTCTACCACTTCTGATGAAAATTTTCTAGGTCTTCCAAAGGAGAGGTTTGTGCCAGAGCAAGCAAAAATGGCTAAGTAGCCTGAGAAAGACGCCCTCCCTAAATTATGGGTTGGAGTAAAATTCTACAACACATAGGGGTATTGTAGAATGGGTTTTTTTCTACCCGACCATGTTTTCATATTGTCTTGGAAGAATCTAAAGGAAAAGTTATGGACCTGCCAAAACAGTGTTTTAGGTAGATTGGACCAAATTAAGAAAATTGGTTGTCTTAGAAAAAGATATTGAGAAGCCATTTTGAAATGCTTACCAAAGGTTGTGCGCTTGTCAGTAAGATTTAAATATGGTATGGTCTTGTTCACTGTTGAAATGGATTTCTAGCCTTTCTCTTGGTTTTCGTTATGGTGATCAGATAAGGAAAATATCAGTTTGCCAAAATGAAGAAAATGTACTTTAGGTGCTAAAGATAGAAATTTTACCGTGTCAGATTCACAGGGTTTAAAGAGGCATTTGGAAATGTACACCAAGGTTTATCTGTATGATGATAATTTCATCAGAAGAAGTAGGCATGTTTCCTAGTGAACTTTCTACCCAACCATGAAGTTAGATTCTCACTTTGCTATGACACGTGCAAATTATCAACCTGCCAAAACCAAGAAAAATATTAGTTTGCATGCTGAGATTAAAAAATGGCTAAGGGTTAAAACAAAGAAGAAAGAGGAAGGTGTAATGCGGAAGATGATAAATCAAGGTCTAGAATAACATGGGTTTTCGCAGCCCGAAATTTGCCAGTGAAACGCAGAAGGAAAAAAGAGGAAGGCGGAAAGAAGAACAAAGAGAATCACGAAAAGACTTTAAGAAATGTCACTGTTCCGCAACCTGAATTCCGTTAGCAGAATGCAAAAATAAGAAAGAGGAAGGCAAAGAATCACGAAAATACTTTGGGGAATGTCATGGTTTCACTACTTAGAATACGGAAGATCGATGGCGTGAAAAACATCTGCATAAGATCGACGATGTGGAAGAAAATTGGTGCAAAAAAATAGAAATCTCAAAATGACATGTTGAAAAGGACACAAACCCGCAATCCACAGTACATAATATCGATGATCAAGATGACACTCTAATGAGATCGACGATGCAAAAATATTGGTTCAAAAAGCAGAAATCGTGGAATGATTTTTGGAAAAGGTCACATATTCGATATTCGATTTCCACCTCAGATCACTGGTCATAAAAATATTGAAGGAGATCAACGGCGCGAAATGATTGAGGTAGAAATATAAGTGCAGAAAGACATTTTGAAAAATGCCATAGTTCAGTAATCTGCATACCACATCCTACCTTAGATCTACAGTCAGGAATAAGATCGATATAAAATGAAGGACTCAGTATGGTTGCGAAAATGGAGAATGCAGAATGTCATGACTGGAAGATTCATGAAGAGACACGATCAATGAAACAACACAATGGTGAAAAGGAGCATCTGTAAGAAGTGATAAGGTATTCATTGACAGAATGATTGAAGGAAATAACTCATCTCTTTGATTGCAAATGACATAGTCCAATAAGTGAATAATAGACTGATAAAAATCAGTCTAGGGTGGAAGGGTGGTTCCAGGGAAGACTATAAGTATGCAAAGGGTGTTTTAGCATCCTTGTCTATTGTAGCAGGAAGAAACCTAGGGTGTCAGAGCATCCTTGTCTATTTTAGAAGGAAGAAACCCAGGGTGTTGGAGCATCCTTGTCTATTGTAGAAAGAAGAAACATAGGGTGTTATTGCATCCTTTATGTTACAGCATATAAAGCAATTTTGTAGATTTATCTTATTAATGAGTTTCAATTGGTGGTTTTATCTTCAAGTTTTCCACAATAAAATATGTTTCTTAACCTGTTTGATTCATTTTGTGTTTTTTTGAAAGAAAAAGACAATACCAATTCACCCCCCCCCTCCTCAATATTGTGGGATAATCCAACAATTGGTATCAGAGTGGGTTCCTTCACCACATTTTAACCACTGGAAGGTAGATACAATTTAAAACTGCTATGGATCAACAAGAAGGTTTAGCCACCAATAGAACTCCATTACTCAGAAGAGAAAATTATGCATACTGGAGTGTGAGAATGAAATGCCATCTGATGTCCCTTGGATGGAAGGTTTGTGCAGCAACTGAAAAGGAATATAAAATAGATGACCAAGTACCTACAGATAGTGTGGAACTAGCCCAATATGAAGGTAATTCCAAATCCCTAAATGCAATCCTGAGTGGGTTGACAAACTCTGTATTTGCAAAAGTTATGCGATGCAAGACTGCCAAGCAAGCCTGGATAAGTTAAAAATTATGTATGAAGGAGCATCTAAAGTTAAATAATCCAAGATTTAGACATATAAAGGGTAGTTTGAGAGCCTTAAAATGAAAGAAGAAGAAAATATTGGGGAATAATTTCTAAGAGTAGATGAGGTTGGAAATTCTATTAGAGGTATTGTAGGAAAATTAAAAGAAACAGAAGTGGTGAGCAAGGTACTAAGAACATTTCCAATGAGGTATGACTCAAAAGTGTCCACTCTAGAAGAATGGGATGATCTTGATGACATGACAGTATATGGACTACATGGGATCTTCACTACATATGAGATGAGGACAGGACATAATGAACCCTTAAGAAAAAAGGAAGCATTTAAATCCCTATCCAAGAACCAATTAGAGAACCTAGATGATGAAGAAGCTCTTTTCATCAGTAAACTTGAGAGAGGTACTAGGAAATACAAAGGAAAGCTACCCTTGAAATATTTTAGTTGTGGAAGAATTGGAAAATTTTCCAATAAGCGTCTTTACCCAAAACAAGAGGAGAATGATCATGAATAATCTTGTTGTCATAAGGATAAGACCATGGGTAAGAATAAATTTAAGAAAAACAATAAGAAATTCTATTCCAAAGAATATAGTGATGATGAAAGTGAATATGCATAAATCCTATTTATAGGGACAACAAATATAGATGAGGAATCATAAGTGGACATAGAATCTCAATACATGGATGTTGTTGATGAAATTGAAAAGTGTAGGAAAAGAAACAAAGTTTTGAAAGAGAAATTGTCAAATTACCAAGAAGAAACAAATCAAATTATTGTGGAATTGAATAACCAGCTTCAAGAGGCCAAGAAGACCGAAGAAGATCTGGTAGTTCTCCTCAAGGAGAGAATCCAAGATTTTAAAAAACTTGAAAAAGAGATTATTCAACTTAGAAAAAGGATTGATGAAAAATATATCAAATCAAAGTTTGAGAACAACTCAAGGATCTTTGATGATATTTTAAGTATCCAAAGACCATAAAATGATAAAACTAGTCTAGAATATGACAAATTAAAGGAGCCGGAATATTCGTGTGTCACAAAATAAGGTGGAAATGAAAGAATATATGGTGCACTAAAGAGTCTCATTAAAAAGGAAGAAATAAAGAAATATGTCTCATATTTTCATGACAAAGACATAACTAATGAAGTGTCTAAGAGGCCAATGGAAAATAGATATCAGCAGATCTTTTTGGGTCATTGTTACTCTTGTAATAATTTTTGTCATAAAGACCTTTAATGTAGAGCTTATGGAAAGGTTTATGAACATAAGAAGGATACGTCTAGTAAACCAAAAGAAAGAAATCATAACCATTTTGGACCTCTTCGAAGGTATGACATAGAGTGTTACAAATCTAATGAATTTGGACATATGGATAGAGAATGTAAACTAAGGAAGAGTGTTTAAGTAGAAGCTTAGAAACAATGGAAGAACATGGAAGTTGTGAAGTAAGAAGATTAGAGATTCCTTAAACATAAAGGGAAATTATATGGATACTGTCATTGTTGTCATAAGTTTGGTCACAAAGATGTTGACTACAAAACCAAGGGAAAAGATGAAAGTTTGAGAAGGAAACAAAACACAAACACAGAAGATGATAAAGGTCAAGTAAGCAGGATACCTCGTGGGAATTTATGGAGGAAAAATTCAGATTGCGAGAACTCAGTAGAAACACAAATTTCAAACATCAGTGAGGTCTCCAAAGATGATGAAGAGCATAATAGTGCCATAAATAAGAATGACATCCATTATGAGGAAAATGAATATGGAGATGTAAAAGAATACACCGATAAAGATGAAGATAAAGGTGATGAAGAAGGATATAGTGATGATTGTGGGATTCTTTTCGAAATATATCTCATGATTTAAAGAGAACCCTGAAAATAACATTCGGAGGGATCATATACTCAGGGGGAGTTAAAGTCAGAAAATTTCAATTGGTATATAATGTTGAAGTATGTTGAAATATTTCTTCATCAAAGGCAATAGATGATCAAGGTTAAATGATAAAATTGGTGTATGGATGACATAATGAAATTGTAACAGCTATGAAGTAACATGAGAACAACAAAATGTGTGATTCATGAAGACCATGATGTCTACAATCAAAGAGAAGATAAATATTTTATGTTCACTTAGAATAAATAGTTAAGACTGTTCTAAAAGGGTCTAAGAGAATTCCCACCATAATTCATGGGTCGACTAAAATTCCCACACCATTATACCCGACCATATATTGTTATAGTGGCTAGCTATTCATGATTTTAATTTGATTCCATCACTTCTGATGAGAAAGTTCTAGGTCTTCCAAAAGAGGGGTTTGTGCGAGAGCAAGCAAAAATGGCTAAGTAGCCTCAGAAAGGTGCATGGCCTAAATTATGGGTTAGAGTAACATCTTGCAGCAGATAGGGGTCTTGTAGTCTGGTGTTTCATCTACCTTACCATGTTTTCAGATTGTATTGGAAGAATCTGAAGGAAAAGTTATGGACCTGCTAAAACAATGTTTTAGGCATATTGGATCAAATTAAGAAAATTGGTTAAGTCTTAGAAAAGGATAATGAGAAGCCATTTTGAAATGCTTTCCAAAGGTTGTGTGCTTTTTATAAATATTTGAAGATGATATGGTATTGTTCACCGTTGAAATGGATTTCTATCCTTGATCTTGGTTTTCCTTATGGTGATCAGATAAGGAAAATATCAGTCTGCCAAAATGAAGAAAATGTACTTCAGGTAATAAAGATAGAATTTTGACTGTGTCAAATTAACAGGGTTGAAAGAGGCATTTGGAAATGTCCACAAATGTTTATCTATGTGATGATAATTTCATCAGAAGTAGGCATGTTTCCTAGTGAACTAGCTACCCAACCATGAAGTCAAATTCTCACTTGGCTCTCACACGTGCAAATTATGAGGCTTCCAAAACCAAGAAAATGTTAGTTTACATGTTGAGATTAAAAAATGGATAAGGGTTAAAACAAAGCAAAAAGATGAAGGCGGAATGCGGAATATGAGAAATCAAGGTCTAGAATAACATGGGTTGCTGCAACCTGAAGTCCACCAGCGGAATACAGAAGGAAGGAAGAGGAAGGAGGAAAGCAGAAGGAAGAGAATCACGAAAAGAATTTAAGAAATGTCACACTTTCGCAACCTGAAGTCCTCCAGTGGAATGCGGAAAGAGGAAAGAGGAAGGTAGAGAATCACGAAAAATACTTTGGGAAATGTCACAGTTCTGCTACCCGAAAGCTGGAAGATTGACGGTCTAGAAAAAATCCGCATGAGATCGACAGTGTAGAAGAAAATTGGTGTGGAAAGAGTAAATCTCGAAATGACATGTTGAAAAGGTCACAAACACGCAATCCACAATTCAGAAGATCGAAGATTAGTATAGCACTCGAATGAGATTGACGGTGTGGAAATATTGGTTCGAAAAGTGAAAATCGTGGAATGATATTTGGAAAAAGTCACATATTTGATATCTGATTTCCACCTCAGATCGACGGTCACGAAAAGCTTGAAGGAGATCAACAGTGCAAAACGGTTGAGGTAGAAATCTAAGTGTGAAAAGACATTTTGAGAAATTTCATAGTTCAACAATCCGTATACCGCATCCTATCTTAGATCTATAGTCAGGAAGAAGCTCGATATAAAAACAACAGACTAGGATGGTTGCAAAAATGGAGAATGCAGAAGGTCACAACTGGAATATTCATGAAGAGGCATGATTAATGAAACAATGCAATGGTGAAGAGATGCATCTGTAGGAAGCGAGAAGTTATTTCTTGACAGTATGATTGAAGTAAATATCTCGTCTCTATGATTGTGAATGACAGAGTCGAAGAAGTGAATAATAGACTGATAAAATCAGTCAAGGGTAGAAGGGTGGCACTAGGGAAGACTATAAGTCTATACAGGGTGTTTTAGCATCCTTATCTATTGTAGTAGGAAGAAACCCATGGTGTTGGAGAATCCTTGTCTGTTGTAGCAAGAAAAAAACCTAGGGTGTTGTTGCATCCTCTTTGTAGTAGCAGATAAAGCAATTTTGTAGATTCATCTTATTAATGAGTTTGAATTGGTGGATTTCTCGCTGAAGATTCCACGATAAAATTTGTGTCTTAACCTGTTTGATTCATTTTGTGTTTTATTTTAAAAGAAAAAGAAAACACTGATTCACCCCCCCTTTCAGTATTGTGGGACAATCCAACATCACTTTCTAGTGCTGTTAAGTTCCAATATTAAGGAATTACTAGCATGCATTTTCCCATCCCTTTGGCGAGATTATCAAGTAGGCCTTGATTCTTTAATGAAATATTACATTTAATCCCTACTTTAGATTCCCATTGATATCAATTTGTCCCTTATTTATATATTGATTCATAGGTTTGTTTATGATAACTTATACAAAAATGAGATGCACAAGTTGTTTTGACCTAAGTTGTAATGATTGGTTGTTCTATTATAAATCAAGTTTCAAAGGGAATTGAGAGAGGATGTAGTTCTAGATCAATTTTTTTTTTCTCATTTGAAGAAAATGAAATTGGAAATAGGAAAGATAAAAAATAATTCCTTGTGACATGAAATGATTCTACATTCTATTTCATTTTGTTTTTAGTCTAGGCTTAAGGGAGACCTTGTCTATATATCCATGTTTTCAAAATTAATGGGTATGCACCATGTGGATGAAAATGGGAAAGATAATTCATATTATTTATATGATGTCCTTATTTTTGATGCACCTATGTTCTCTTTTTTAAGATTTATGGCATACCCTAATTTTAAATTTACAATAGGCATAATTCTCTTAATATTTTTTTCGCATGATTTGTTTCATATTGGAGAAACCTCCCTTCCACATATTGATTTGTAGGGAGGTGGGTGACAGGCTTGACCATCTTGATGCTAGAATTCAAAGTATACCCATGATGATATGATAAGTAAATATATTTGAACACATGAAATGTGGTTGAGATAAGTGTTATTAATCATAAGTTAAAAATAAATAAAAAATTGCCACATATACATCCACATGGACTTTGAGTTTCAAATTAAACAACTTATGTGATGTAGTAACATATAATATGTAAATATCATAAAATTATATAATGTGATAGGTAGCTCATAATTATAAAATTGGGCACATAGATATGTGGATCAACACACAACTCACAAGATAGATCAGACAATTTTACTCAGAATTAAAGAATGCAACAGTGAAAAAATGTTTGCAACTGTGTAATGCTTTCATTAATCAAAAGTAATTGTATAGTTAATTACAATGTAATACAATGGTATTAATAACCAGTATTTTTGAATGCATGAGAGAGGAATTAGAATTGATTGGCTCTATCTAACTACATGGATAACTAGACATGTCTAAATCACTATCAAATCCTAACTAGTTAGCTCCAGTTGTCTAAATCAGTGCACCAGTAAGTTAGAATCAGTTAATTAGTCTAACTGAATGTGGTAGGTGAGGAATTATGCATTCCCACATGCAATCAATCAATGACTGGAACTAACTGGATGTAACTAAATGTAAGTAACTCCTAACTAGACTCAACTAGTCACTAATTGAACTCAACTAAAGGAGGTTGGTACTGGCACTCCCAATGGCTCCTAAATTGTAGGGATTGATCTAGGAGGCTCCTAAAATGATGCCTGCAAGTGCAGTCTGCCACATGTCCCAAATTACAAAACATTTTATGTTATATTTTATTATAAATTTTGTAATTAATGACCAAGTGGGGTCAAGGATAATTGAATGTAATTGTTGGATATTTTATTAATTAATAGATGAAAGATGAGACAACAGCTTAATGAGGGTGTTAAATGAGTGTTTTACTAGTCACTTGGTGGAGTAGGCTAGGTTGAGAGCATATTGACACTTGGTAGCATCCTCAAACTACTTCTAGTTGTTGCAAGAGGAAACTTCCCTATTTTTGTGGTCATCTTCACCAAGAAAGTGGAACAAGAGCAAGTGGCTCATTGAGTGAAAACTGACCCAAAAGACCTAGGCATGCTAATAAAACTTCCCATTGAAGACAACTGAGGCTGCTCATTCTTGACTTGTGAAAATTTTGAGTGAATGAAGTGCACAAGAAAATTCGATAGAGGGGGCTAGCAGAAGTTTGTTTTGAGTGAAAAGTGTTGAAGTTCTGAACTAGTGCAGCTATTCTAAGCTGAGTTCATATTGATGCAAGAAGAACATATTTACTACTGAATACTCAGTAGAGTTGCAAAGGATTAATAAAATAGATCTCTCACCCAGTACTTCTACCAGGTGGACCCAAAGACAAGCTCAGGGGTCCTGAGATTTGCAGCTCAGCTATCTCCAGTAGTTGGTTGGGAGGAACAGGTTCCTTAAGCTGTTGTCACCTGTTATACATTACCAGGTTCTACATGATTTATCTAGCTTCTAATTGCATATTTTGGATGAAGAAGGATTGAATTTAAGAAGAAGAAAATGTGTTATGCTTCTCGTTCTTCCGTATTTAGGATTTTTTCTATGAAACCTTCTACTGTGAAAATATAGTCAATGTTGGATTAGATATAGATTAGGGTAAATGATTAGAAGAATTTCTAGTTTTACTCATAGATTAAAAAATACCTAAGTGTATTTTTACACACCTTTTTAAAGGAAGTACTCTAGTACAATAGGTTAGGTTAAATTCTGATAAGTATTGAATGAAGTATGTTTGAATGTGTTTATTTACCTTCTACAAGTTTCATAATACTTAATCATAAGTAATTATTCCTTTCTATTTCAGATGTTTTACTTAGACAGAGTATAGTATCATAATATAAACAAATCTCACTATAGGAAAGATTTAATATATATATACTTAGTCGGTGTATTTATTTACACAAGAGATAGATTATTTACAATAAGTCTATTACTATAGTAATTAAAAGACATTATAAAAACATAAAATAAATAAGCAGGATTAATTTAAAGAAACAGTAAAATGAGGCTAGAAATCACTTAGATAACTTCCTCATTAATCTAAGTAAAAATGTAACTTGAATAACATTATAATCAAATATTAAACTCTGTAATAATTTAAAAGTAATTAAGGTTTAAAAATAAATAAAACCTATTTTCAAAGAACTGTCAAATATAACTATCATTACCTCCTCTTTTACTAGGAGAGGGGTTACCCAGTTTCACCCATAAACTAATTAAAGCATACATACTTCATTTGTATAACCATTATTACCTAATAGATGAATATATAAAATCAAATACATTATCCACAGGAAACAATATTAAAAATGTATGGTAAATATAAACTAAGAGAAACTAAGTAAAAGACATTTCAAAATATTCTAACCGAGGAAATACAGTAAATACTTAGGTTGTATAATCAACCTTTCTTCTATTTATTTACTGAAGCAATTGTTTACTAACAGTAAAAATCAAATTTTGTTCTAAAAGAAAAACTGTCTGAACATTTCGTTTAAAAAAAAAAAACATAACCAAAATAATTATCAATTGCAGTAACAATAACTCCGTTTAGGTTAATTTAAAAAGAATTGAAGATATAAAAATCTCATAGCATGCCATTTTTTTTCTTAAAAACCATAGTAAATATATATTATAAAATATATAAGTTACAAAACAGTAATCCTCCAAGATTATTCAAAATATAAATAGCATCTAAACCCTAACCATTACTATAATCAGTTATGGTCTCATGGATTTTTTACAACAAGGTCACGGCTTAAAACTTGATCAGAAAAATAACATACTTTGTAATCAAAACTATTGTTGAGAAGGCCACATAAGTACTTATCAAGTCACGGCCGTGAAGGACCAAAGTATTTCCTCACGATATGGCCGCTAGGGCTTCAAAATAATCTTAACAACATATTACAGTCTCGGCCACATGGCCTTTCTAAATAGACATAGCACATATGTTAACCAAAACTAAAGTCTCTTTCCGATGGGACTATAAAAAACCAAAACCCCATACAACAATTGGAGGAGAAAACATCAGGAAAGACCGAGGCTTACCCAGATGGACAAGAAGCCTGGAATCCTTGCGTGGCATTTTTATGGCATAATCTAGCTCAGAGTATCCACTTCAAAACCTGCACAAGTATATTAAAAAACTGAATGAGGAATATTGTGCAATGACAAAGTTAATGGCTTACGAACAAGTGTAAAATAGTTATAAAATACAAAGAAAATTGCTCACCTAAATAACTTGACCTCGGCCCCGAACTCGATAATGAGAACAGACCGAACTCGATAATGAGAACAGACCCTAGCCACCAGAACATTTACGCTGAGGAATGGAGAAAGAACTATCAAGAAACCCTAACAAGAAATTCCAAATCAACACCGAAGTAAACCAAAAACTAAGCTCACACTACAGATTTTTACCACCACAACAGCGTCGAAGGATAACTCACACAGAGGATAAATAATGATGAGGAAGACTACACTCATACAAAGAAATGGTAATGATGACAGAGGGATCTCACACCAAACGAAGGGCAGTGGCCACATGAATCTCATATCCAGAAGAAAAATGAAATGGCAAGGAGGCTTATATAGAGTAAGGGGAGTGACAGTAAGGCCATGTGGCCTTGAGCCTACAGCCCTCCCATTCCAGAGCAATGATAAAAGTTAGGTAAATGCAAATTTTTAGGGTTTAGGAGAAACTTATGTGGTGAAACCCAAAGGTCAAACCGTAACCAGCAACCATCGACCACGTGGCTTTAGTTATATTTGTGAAATGTGGGTTTTGTATTATAGTTCAAGTCCTATTTGGAGCAGTCTACACACAATAGTGTTTGATAAATAAACTATGTTAAAACCTTGTTCGTAACTTTCAATATCTTTCATTATATTATGCTTATTATAACCCTAACGAATAATGTAGGGAGGTAGTATTTACACTAGGGTTTATATTATGTTATATAATCTTAGAAATGGGTAAAAACTTATGCAAAGAAATATTCAACTTTGATTAGCATAATAAACAACACCTTATGATAAAGCATAGAATTATGAAAAGATCTTGTAAGAGAATTAGGAAGATACAACGATTAAAAACGTTTATGTATGTATGGTTGTAAGTATAGAAAGATGCATAGTTGGATTCATAATCTAGGTATTAAATTAGTATCATTATAAGATACTAATGTTTGTCTTTTCCTTTTCCTCTTGTGAGATAAAGGATCTTACAATGATTAGGGCGGATAGGTGTTGAAGAAGATAATCTTTTCTTTCTTTACCCAAATAGCAGTAATAGTATAGTAACGTTACAAAATTCGTATTATTGCATCTTTACCTGATAAATACTGAAACAATAGTAGACTGTCTTCTACACTAAGTTTTAATTTCCATGTGTGAATGGCAACCATTATACTTATGACTATACTTGGATTCATGTTTTTCTAAGTTTATCTAATTTGAGTATCGTTGAAATGAGTACCCTTGCATTACCAGGGTGTTAAGTAATAAGGTAATAAAAGGATTTGCTATATTAATTATCATTCACTAGAATTACATATAGGACCTAAACTAATAAAAGATAGCTAAAAGTTAGATGATCAAATTATAGTTGAAACAAAATGGAAGGACAATTGGATTATGTCAGTTTTTCTAAGCACTTATATTTACCAGAAAACAAATTAAACATAAATATACATATCAACGATACCTTGTTCAATTTGATAACGTTGTAAAGTAAATAAATTTACTAACATTATATTTTATGCTAGTTTAGATAATAATATTGATCCAGAAACTGGTTACAAACGTCTTACCTATATAAGACTTGTAAAAGAAGCATCACTTCACTGCATTAGCTAAAAAGCTAAGTAAGCCTCGATCTCAACTGCAGTTCCTTCATATTTTCACAGAACTGTAAAAAAAAACTTAACACTTAGTATTTAAATAGATGTATGTTTTCAATTCCTGTTGTTCCAAACCATAACTTGATAAATCAAATCCTTAACAATGATTTATGAAAGCAAAAAATTAAGTATGCAGAAATAGAAATGAACAAGAATCAGTTCTAGTTTAATCCTTTTTAGGTTAACCATTAACATAGTAAATGTTCCTTAGTAGTGACGATTGCAAACATTTAATGTCATATAAAAAAATTTAAATTTTTATGAATTTTTGGAGTATTACATGTGGTATCAGAGCACAAGTTGAGACACTAGGCTTGAATGCGGCTCAACTTGCATAGATAAACAGAAAATTAAATACATGCATATTGATTATTATTTTTCTATTTTGAAATGTGATTTCCAGAAAATTTTTCTGAGCTAAATTGTAGGTATGGAAAGACTCGAGGAATATGGAGATGAAGAGTCCCCGTTTAATGAACAAAGTAATTCTAGAAGAGAACCAACTAAGGAAGAAATGACTAACAACTCTTCAAAATTATTACAAACTGTTAAAGAATTAAGAACTGAGATGGAAACAGTAAAAAAAAAAATGAAAGAGTTCGTAGAGCTCGAGAGGAGCTGAACCAGATCTTGATGAAAAAATTTCAGAATGAAGAAAAAGATAAATAGGCAGGATCTGAAGATATGCCTTACCAACACAAAAGTAAAAATTCTGAACAGTCTAAAAATGAGAGTAGTTTGTCCTCTGAAATTTATGGCGGTCTACATAGGAAGAATTATCAGTACACTAGTGATAGTAGCAAAGATAATTATCATTCAAGAAAAAGAAAATTTAAGCCTTATGAAGAAATTTCAGGAGAATTTAAGAAAATAAAACCACCAACTTTAAATGGTGAAACTAGAAAAGGAGAAGAGGCTCAATCATGGCTGTCTAGGATGAAGAAGTATTTTCAAATCTACAATTACTCTAATCAGCCAAAAGCAAGAATGGCCATTTACAACCTAACTGGGAAGGAAAATATTTGGTGGCAAGACCTAAAATGAGTAAAAGGTATTAGGGAAAAGAACATTAACTGGAGCACCTTTAAGAAATACTTTAAAAATAAGTTCTTGTCAGAAAAGTAATATGAAGAGCGAACTAAGAAATTTTATGAACTAAAGCTAGGAACAATGAACATGAAAGAATTAAACAGTAAATTTTCAATCTGCTACATTGCGTGCCTTACATTGTGGATGAGAAGCCTAAGGTTCAACGGTTTCTAATTTGTTTACCATTTCACATAAAAGACATAATTGAATACAATAATCCAAAAACCTTAGAGGAGGCAATGTGAAAGGTGAATTTTTGCTATGAGCATAACCGCAAAAAGGAAAGTATGTCAAACTGGAAGGATAAAAGATCTAATAATTTTGAACATAAGAAGAAAGGTTTCCTACCTAATTGCAGTTTTAGGAAAATAACACATATAATTTTCCTAATAAGAATTTCCAAGGGAATAAAGGTAATTCACAGTTAAACCCAAATGGTCCTAGAATTAAAGAACCTGCTAATAATCACGGAAATTACACTAAGAATAATGAACGTAAATAACCCGTAAAATGTTGGGAATGTAATGGTCCTCATTATGCATCAGTTTTCCCTAACTAAAAGAAGACTGTCAGCAACATACATACGGTGCAAGAGGAGATGAATGTTGGTGATTTAGCAAGGACTGGAAAACAGGTAGGCGGATTATCAAACTTCCATGGTGGAAGTAGAAGGTAAGTTGAATCAAACACCTATATCTATCTTAACTAACCCAGGAGCTAGCTTAAGTTATATTTCTCTTGATTTAGTAGAAAAATGCAAGTTATTAGTAGAAAAGTTTGCAAAGTCATGGTTAGTTCAGCTAGCTACTGGAGCAAAAAGAAAAGTGATTAGTTTTGTAAAAGATTGTATTGTAAACATGGATAAGTTTGAAACCTTTGTGAAGCTTAATGTACTTCCTTTAGGTTCTTATGATATGTTGATTGGCATGGAATGGTTAGAACAACATAGAGTAGTTATGAATTGTTTCGATAAAACTTTTACTTGCGTAAATAATGAAGGAGAAATAGTAACCGTAATAGGAATCCCTAGGAAAACAGCTATCAGACAAATCTCTGCTTTACAATTCAAGAGAGTTGTTAGGAAGGGTTGTAAAGCCTTTACTGTAACTTTAATTAACGAAGAAAATACTAATAACGAAGATAAACTAAAAATGGAATATATTCCAATCATGATGGGGTATTCGGATGTATTTCTGGAAGAAATTCTGGGACTGCCTCTGAAGAGGAAGTTAGACTTCACTATTGAGTTGGTACCTAGTGCAATATGCAGCTCAAAAGCCCCTTATCAAATGAATATACTGGAATTAAATGAATTAAAATCACAGTTTAAAGAACTTATTGATTAAGAAGTATATCAAACCCAGTGTGTCTCCTTAGGGAGCACCTATTATTTTTGTTAAAAAGAAGGATGGTACTCTATGTTTATGCATAGATTTCCGTCAACTTAATAAAATAACCATTAAAAATAGATACCCGTTTCCCCGCATAGATGATCTATTTGATAGGCTATGTGGAGCAACTGTATTCTCAAAGATTGATTTACGATCTGGTTATCACCAGGTCGAAATCAAAGATGAAGACATCTTTCAAACAACTTTTAGGACCATATATGGTCACTATGAGTTTGTTGATATGCCATTTGGGATTACTAATGCCCCGACTGTCTTCATGTGATTAATGAATAATGTGTTGCATAAATACCTTGATAAATTCATGGTGGTATTCATTGACGACATTCTAATTTATTCTAAGTCTAAAGAAGAACACGAGGAGCACTTAAAAATTGTTTTATAGGAATTGCGAGAACATCAGCTTTATGCTAAATTTAGTAAGTGTGATTTCTTTAAGGATAAAATACAGTACTTGGGCCATGTAGTAACTAAAGAAGGGATCTCAGTTGATCCAGAAAAGATAAAATCAATTGAAGAATGGCCAGTCCCAAAGAACGTGACTGATGTATGGTCATTGATGGGGATTACAGGCTATTATCAAAGATTCATTGATGGGTTTTCAAGAATTGCAAATCTCATAACTTCTTTGCAGAAGAAAGGGAAGAAATTTGAGTGGAGTCAAAACTGTGAAGAAAGTTTTAAAAAGTTAAAAACACTACTAACTACTGCACCAATCTTAAGAATTGTTGATCCTAATAAAACTTTATAGTACGCACTGATGCATACAACGATGTTCTAGATGGATTTTTAACTCAAGAATGACACGTAATTGCATATGAGTCTAGGAAGCTTAAGATTCATGAGAAAAACTATGCAACCTATGATTTAGATTTGGCTACTATCATACATGCCTTGAAGATGTGGCGCCATCACTTAATCAGAGGAAAATTTATATTAATAATAGATAATAAAGGATTAAAATATTTGTTGGATCAACCTAATTTAAATGCAAGGAAAGCTAGGTGGCTGGATTTCCTTAGCAAGTACGATTTTGAAATCCAACATATTAAGGGGAAAGAAAATAAGGTTGCTGATGCTCTAAGCATAAATGCAAAACTAAATTTTCTAGTAGCAATCAGCACTTATAAAATAGATTTGGAAGAACAGCTAGAGGAAGGAGTGAGATTGGATGAAAATTATCATAAATTATAAGCAAACTAAGAGAAAATTTAACTGAAAGTTTAAGTACAGGGTATAGTATAAACGAAAAAATTATTATTACTATATAAAGATAGACTGTATATACCTAATGTACCTAAGATTAAGTTACTAATTTTAAATGAAATTCATAAGACTCCTTACTCAGGACATCTTGGTTATCAGAAGACTATAACCATGTTACGAAATGATTATTTTTTGCCAAACATGAAGAATGAACTGGCAGAATACATTGCCAAGTGTTTTGAATGTCAACAAGTTAAGAATGAACACCAGCATCTGGCCGGATTACTACAGCCATTACCTATCCCTAGCTAGAAGTGGGAAATAATCAGTCTTGATTTTATTACAAATCTACCTAGGATTCAAAATATGAATGACTCGATAATGTTAGTCCTTGATAAACTTAGTAAACCATATCATTTTATACCTGTAAAAACCACTTACAAGGATGCTAATATTGTTGATATATTCATGAAACAAATATTTCGTTTACATTGGATACCGAAATTAATAATTTCTGACAGAGACCTTACGTTTATGAGCAATTTTTGGAAGTCTTTGTTTAAAGGTCTGAATACTACTTTAAATTTTAGTACCTCTTTTCATTCAGAAACGGATGGACAGACTGAAAGAGTAAATCAAGTGTTGGAAGATATACTGAGAATGTATGTTAAGGAACAACCAGGTAAATGGGAAGATTACTTACACCTAGTAGAGTTTGCTTACAACAATCACTACCAAGCTTCAGCAAGATACAGTCCATTTGAAATTTTGTATGGAAGGAAGTGCAATACCCCCATATCATGGAGTAATCCAGTTGACAGGTTAGTATTATGAACTGAACTACTAAAAGAGATGGATTTAATTGTAAAACAGGTGCAAGGTAACTTGAAAGTTGCGCAAAACAGACATAAAAGTCAAGCAAATCTTAAACGAACTCAAAAAGAGTTCCAGGTGGGTGAACATGTCTTTATAAAGGTAAGGCCTAAAAAGAGTTCCTTAATATTAGGAAGTTGTGCTAAGTTGGCACCTTGATATTGCGGACATTATGAGATATTGTCCAGAATAGGACAGGTGGCATATCAATTGACTTTATCGCCAAATTTGAAGGTTCATAATGTTTTTCATATTTCTATGTTAAAAAAATATGTACATGATACTACTAATGTTATAAACTAGAATGATGTGTAGGTAGAACCCGAAGGAGATTTTCTGGTGGAACCGGATTATATCCTCAAAAGGAGAGAGATCTTGCTTCGGAATCGGACCATTGGTCAGGTGAAGGTGCAATGGAAGCACCTTAGGCCAGAAGAAGCCACCTGGGAATTGGAGAGTCATATGCGGGCTGCATATCTAATTTTGTTCCAGGAAAATTCTAAAGACGATGTTATAATTTAAGGGGGTGTGTATGTCACATGCCTCAAATTGTAAAACATTTTATGTTTTAAGAAACATTATGTTATATTTTATTATAAAGTTTGTAATTAATGACCAAGTGGGGTCAAGGATAATTGAATGCAATTGTTGAATATTTTATAAATTAATAAATGAAAGATGAGACAACAGCTTAAGGAGGCTGTTAAATGAGTGTTTTACTGGTCACTTGGTGGAGCAGGCTGGGTTGAGAGCATATTGACACTTGGAAGCATCCTCAACAAACTACTTCTAGCTGTTGCAGGAGGAAACTTCCCTATTTTTGTGGTCATGTTCCCCAAGAAAGTGGAATAAGAGAAGGTGCATCATTAAGTGAAAACTTACCCAAAATAACTAGGCATGCTAATAAAACTTCCCATTGAATATAGTTGAGGCTGCTCATTCTTGACTTGTGGAAATTCTGAGTGAATGAAGTGCAGAAGAAAATTTGATGGAGGGGACTAGCAGAAGTTTGTTTTGAGTGAAAATTGTTGAAGTTCTGAACTCATGCAGCTATTCTAAGCTGAGTTCATACTGCTGTAAGCATAACAGATTTACTACTGAATACTCAGTAGAGTTGCAAAAGATTACTAAACTAGATCTCTCACCTAGTACTTCTACCAGGTGGACCAAAAGACAAGCTTGGAGGTCTTGAGATTTGCAGCTCAGCTATCTCCAGGAGTTAGTTGGGAGGAACAAGTTCCTTAACCTGTTGTCACCTCTTCTACATTACCAGGTTCTACATGATTTATCTAGCTTCTAATTGCATATTTAGGATGAAGAAGGATTGAATTTAAGAAAAAAAAATGTGTTATGCTTATGGTTCTTCTGTATTTAGGATTTTTTCTATGAAACCTTCTACTGTGAAAAGATAGTCAATGTTGGATTAGATATAGATTAGGGTAAATTATTAAAAGAATTTCAAGTTTTACTAATCGATTAAAAAATACCTAACTGTATTTTTCCACACATTTTTAAAGGTAGTACTCTAGTACAGTAGGTTAAGTTAAATTCTGATAAGTATTGAATGAAGTATGTTTGAATGTGTTTATTTACCTACTACAGGTTTCATAAGAGTTAATCATAAGTATGTATTCATTTCTATTTCAGATGTTTTACTTAGACATAGTACAGTGTCATCATATAAACAAATATGTCTCTAGGAAAGATTTAAAAATATATATATACTTAGTCTGTGTATTTATTTACATAATAGATAGATTATTTACGATAAGTCTATTACTATAGTAATTAAAAGACATTATAAAAACAGAAAATAAATAAGCAGGATTAATTTAAAGAAACAGTAAAATGAGGCTAGAAATTACTTAGATAACTTCCTCATTAATCTAAGTAAAAGTGTAACTTGAATAACATTATAATCAAATATTAAACTCTGTAATAATTTAAAATTAATTAATGTTTTAAAAAAATTAAACCTATTTTGAAGAAACTGTCAAATATAACTATCATTACCTCCTCTTTTACTGGCAAAGGGATTACCCAGTTTCACCCATAAACTAATTAAAGCATACATACTTCATTTGTATAACCACTATTATCCAATAGACCAAAGTTTGGTCTCAGGGGACGTTAACCATCATCATCATCATTATCTAATAGATGAATATATAAAATTAAATACATTATCCACACGAAACAGTATTAAAACTATATGGTAAATATAAACTAAGAGAAAGTAAGTAAAAGACCTTTCAAAATATTCTAACCCAGGAAATACAGTAAAGACTTAGGTTATGTAATCAACCTTTCTTCTATTTATTTACTGAAGTAATTGTTTAGTGACAGTAAAAATCAAATTTTGTCCTAAAAGAACAACTGAACATTTCAGTTTTTTATTTTTATTTTTAAACATAACCAAACAGTAACACTAACTATGTTTAGGTTAATTTAAAAAGAATTGAAGATAAACGAGAACAGATAAAAATCTCACAGCATGCCATTTTTTTTCTTAAAAACCACATTATATATATATATATATATATATATATATATATATAATCAAATAGATAATTTACAAAACAGTAAGCTTCCAGGATTATTCAAAATATAAATAGCATCTAAACCCTAACCATTACTGTAATCATATCACTTACAGCCTAATGGCCCTTTTACAACAAGGTCACGGTTTAAAATCCTAATCAGAAAAATAACATACTTTGTAATCAAAACTATGGCTGAGAAGGTCACATAAGTATTTATCAAGTCACGGCCGTGAAGGCCCAATGTATTTGGTCACAATACGGCCACTAGGGCTTCAAAATAATCTTAACAACGTATTATAGTCTCGGCCACATGGCCTTTCTAAAGAGACACAACACATATGTTAACCAAAACTGAAGTCGCTTTTCAATGGGATTGTAAACAACCAAAATCCCATACAACCTTTGCAGGAGAAAACCTCAAGCAAGACCGAGGCTTACCGGGATGGACACGAAGCCTGGAATCCTTGTGTGGCGTTTTTATGGCATAATCTAGCTCAGAGTATCCAGTTGAAAACCTACACAAGTATATTAAAACACTAAATGAGAAAGATTGTACAATGACAAATTTAATGGCTTACGAACAAGTGTAAAATAGTTATAAAATACAAAGAAAATTGCTCACCTGAATAACTTGACCTTGGCCTCGAACTGGATAATGAGAACAGACCCTAGCCACCAGAAAATTTATGCCAAGCAACGAAGGAATCACTGTCAAGAATCCCTAACAAGAAAATCCAAATCAACGCTGAAGTAAACCAAAAACTAAGCTCACACTACAGAGTTTTACCAGTACACCAGTGCCACAGGATAGTTCACACATAGGCTAAATAATGATGACGAAGACTACACTCATACAGAGAAATGGTAACGGTCACAGAGGTCTCTCACACTGAATGAAAGGAAGTGGCCACATGAATCTCATACGTAGAAGAAAAATGAAATGGCAAGGAGGCTTATACAAAGTCAAGCAAGTGCCAGTAAGGCCATGCAACCATAAGCCTATGGGCCTCCCACTTTAGAGCAACGATAAAAGTTAGGTAAATGCGTTTTTTTAGGGTTTAGGAGAAACTTATATGGTGAAACCCAAAGGTCAAAACCCTAACCAACAACCATTGACCACTTTGCTTCAGTTATATTTGCGAAATGTGGGTTTTGTATTATAGTTCGAGTCCTCTTTGGAGCAACCTACACACAACAGTGTTTGATAAATAAACTATGTTAAAACCTTGTTCATAACTTGCAATATCTTTCATTATATTACTCTTATTATGACCCTAACGAATAATGCAGGGAGGTAGTATTTACACTAGGGTTTATATTATGTTATATAATCTTAGAAATGGGTAAAAACTTATGTGGAGAAATCTTCAACTTTGATTAGCATAATAAACAACACCTTATGAGAAAACATAGAATTATGAAAAGATCGTGTAAAAACATTTATGTATGTATGCTTGTAAGTATAGAAAGATGCATAGATGGATTCCTAATCTAGGTATTAAATTAGTATCGTTATAAGATACTAATGTTTGTCTTTTCATTTTCCCCTTGTGAGATGAAGGATCTTACAAATATTAAGTCGGATAGATGTTGAAGAAGATAATATTTTGTTTCTTTACCCAAATACTATAGTAATGTTACAAAATTCGTATTATTGCATATTTACTTGATCAATAATGAAACAGTAGTGGATTGTCTTCTACACTAATTTTTAATTTCCATGTGTGAATGGAAACCATTATAATTATGACTATACCTAGATCCAGGTTTTTCTAAGTTTACCCAATTTGAGTATAGTTGAAATGAGTAGCCTTGCATTATGAGGGTGTTAAGTAATAAGGTAATAAAAGGATGTGCTATATTAATTATCGTTCACTAGAATTACATACAGGACCTAAGCTGATAAAAGATAGCTAAAAGTTAGATGATCAAATTATAGTTGAAACAAAATGGAAGGACAATTGGATTATGTCATTTTTTCTAAGCACTTATATTTACCAGAAAATGAATTAAAACATAAATATACATAACAATGATACCTCGTTCAATTTGATAAAGCTGTAAAGTAAATAAATTTACTAGCATTATAGTTTATGCTAGTTGAGATAAGGTTACAAACGTCTTACCTGTATAAGACCTGTAAAAGAAGCATCACTTCACTGCATTAGCTAAAAAGCTACGTAAGCCTCGATCTCAACTGAAGTTCCTTCATATTTTCACAGAACAGTAAAACAAACTTAGCACTTAGTATTCAAACAGATGTATGTTTTCAATTCCCATTGTTCCAAACCATAACCTGCTAAATCAAATCCTTAACAATTATTTATGAAAGCAAAAAATTAAGTATGTAGAACTAGAAATTAACAAGAATCATTTCTAGTTTAAGCCTAATTAGCTGAACCGTTAATAGTTAAATGTTCCTCAGTAGTGACGATTGCAAACATTTAATGTCATATGAAAATTTTTAAATTTTTACGAAGTTTTGGAGTATTACACAGTCAATGGGAGTTATCCTCAACTAGTTTTTCCCACACTCTAGTAACTAGTACATGTGGCCTAATTAAGCCATGTTGACCCAATGATTCTAGTGACTACATATAGACTGAAAATATTCCTAATTTAGACAGAATTTACCAAATTGCACAAGGGACGATTATAATCCTGAAACCCCCCCTAAATGATAACTTGGAAAATTTGTAGGCCTTGGTAACTAAGACCATATGTCACCCATTACATCTAAAGTAAAGCAACTGCTTAATACAAGGAAATGGGGAAAAACCACATGGGAAAAAATCCCCCCCCTCAAACTAAGCAGGTAGAATCGGGATCAATATTGTTCTTCTGTGCACGGGTATCTTGGGGCCTGGAATGTATACTTCTCCATCTTATGTCTGGAAGAATATTCCTATTTGGAAGAATAATAATGTGCTCAACTGAATCAGGAACATAGACAACTGCTGGATGAAAACTGGACCCATGTAGAGAAACTGAAATCAACTTATAAGAGAGTAAAAGTGCTTGAGGATTTGAGCCTTGCAAGGAAAAATCAAGCAACTGATATGTTGTAGCCTTGAACATCAAACCATAAGTGGTAAAATCATCCCCAAGTGTTAGGACCAAGTGTCCAGGCGGATGGAGAATGTCTTCCTCTTTACTAGTTCTGTGAGGAGATGAGCATGTGACCAAAGTTAGAGAATCCTTGGGACTATGGAGAGCAAATGCTTGTGCTCCATAATCTAATATATCTTCAGAAATAACTAATGATTCAAAAAATTAAATATCAGCAACCTCATAAGAGGAAATTAACACCAAATCCCCATTAGCAGTTTTGAAGAAGACTTGCGGTACTTGATTTTTCACACTGAAATTGGTGAGAGCAGCTACAAGCATGACTGAATGATCTTGGAGTCTAAAATTTGAACCATAATATCAGATCAGATCCAAATAAGATCATATCAGATGCAAATAAGTTCATATCAGATCCAAAAGTATGGTCCACTGAGACAGTAGATGCACAGTTTTCTCTTTCTTCAAAATTATGAATATTGGTGCATGCAATCTTGTAGGAATTTGTTGGAAGATATAGATCAAGGAGAGTGAATGGATCACTCCTACAATTTGATGCTTTTTCCAAAATATCCAAGGTATTACTTATCTGCACACCAACAACAACATTAGTGGGAGAGAAATCAAATTCCTCTTCACTTTTGGAAGCAATCACTGGAGAATGTTTGCATAGAAGTGCAGTAGTGTTTTTATTCAATATAAGAGATTTGGATGTCTTCTTTTGTATCATCCATATGAGAATATGAGATATCATAGATCTTATAAACTTCCGAAGCATCATGAGAAGGAGTCACTTCAAGGAGACTTTCTTCAATTCGAATTGATTGTGTAGAAGATTCTGCCTCTTCTTCATCTTGAACAACTTCATTAGAGAGAGTAGAGGCCGAGACTTTTGGATCAATAAATATTGTGGTGTTGGGTGTTCTCTTGAAAGTGCTATTATGATCCTCATTATTCTTGCCAAAGGTTATGTCCAATTTTGTCCAGAGATCATTTGGGTATTGAATAGATTTAGTGAGGTAGTGCAAGCTGGGAGAAAGGGCCAGACATATTGCTCCAAAAGCTCCATCACCGTCATTTAGCTAGTCATTCTCATTCTCATAAGACTCTTTTCAAAGTCCAATAAACACCTCATATATATCTTGTCTCTTCAGAGATGCAATTATATTCAACTTCCATTCTAAATAGCTTGTGAATGGGGTGAGAAGAGGAACTGATGAATCCATTTGAAGTTGTACCTGCAAAAACAAAAAAGGGGCACCATAAGGTCAGAAAGCCTGCACTTTTCAAGTTTTCATCACACCCAACTTAGTTAATGAAGTAACTCTTGATCAACAATTCCTTTGATTAGGATTTCTATGGTAAACTTGTCACTTCTAGTGCAAAGCTGGAAGGAGCAATTTTGCTCAAGAAATTTGATCTAATAGGAGATCTGTAGAAATGAGAAGTGTCTTGTCCTGTCGAGGCTCTAATACCATATAAAATTGAGCACATAGATCTATGGATCAACACACAACTCACAAGATAGATCAAGCAATTTTACTCAGAATTGAAGAATGAAACAATGCAAAAATGGCTTGCAACTGTGTAATGCTTTCATTAATCAAAATTAATTGGATAGTTAATTACAATGTAATACACTAGTATTAATAACCAGTCAATTCGAATGCATGAGAGAGGAATTTGAATTAGTTGAATCTACCTAACTGCATGTATAACTAGACATGTCTAAATCACTATCAGAGCCCAACTAGTTAGCTCCAGTTGTCTAAATCAATGCACCATTCAGTTAGAATCAGTTAACTTGTCTAACTAAATGTGGTAGGTGAGGAATTGCACCTTCCACATACAATCAATCAATGACCAGTGCTAACTAAATGTAACTGGATGTAATTTGAATGTAACTGAATCCTAACTAGGCTTAACTAGTCACTAATTGAACTCAATTGAAGGAGGTTGGTTTCGACACTCCCAGTGGCTCCTAAATTGCAGGGATTGGTCTAGGAGGCTCCTAAATTGATGCATGCAAGTGCAATAAGTGGCAGTTAGCCTTATCTAATGTTCTCCACACTCTAGTAAGTGGTACATGTTTCCCAATTAGGCCATGTGGACCCAATGATGCTAGTGACTAAATATAAACCAAAAAGACTCCTAATTTAGACATAATTGGCCAAATTGGACAAGGGAGGATTATAATCCTAACAATAATTATTATTCACATTAAAAATATATTTCTCTACATTCAATACACAATAAATGAATTCAATATACAATCTACTTCCATTACACAATAAAAATAATTAATCAAAATTTCACATCCAATACATAAAATAATTGTGTTAACACACAATATTGGATCCAACCACAAATAAAATTATTACTCACAATTACAAAGTTCTCCGGAAAATATATTATTATTTACTTTATAGGTCTCTCTATAAGGAATTTGATGCCTTAGATGGCTATGAATGGTAGTTATCTTTTCATATCCAATATTACAAAATGAAGTAAAAACAAAATTAATCAACTATAGAAGCACATAATAAAATGCCATGACCATACATAAATGTTGAAATAAAACATTTACATATTACTATTGATTTCCATCACCCACATTATCTTCCTCATTTTGCATGATAACATTGTTATTCTCCAAAATATGTTTTGATCTTAGATCATGTCTTTGTACAAACCACCAATTCCTATCCAAACACATATGGGTAAAACAACACTTGGTTGTAGTGTTTTAGGTAAGCATAAGGATCCTTCTTTTCATCCCACATACTTTTAGAGTTTATATATATTATCCCACTATCATGATCTTCCTTTACATTATTATTGTTGAAAGTATCCCACTACTTGCACCTAAAAATGACACATTGAAAATATGAAAACCCCACATGTATGATATCTTATATATTGCCTACATAACCTAGCTTTCACTCTATTATGTTTTGATCATGATGGCTAGCGCAACTAGAATGAACAAACTCGACCCCCACTCCATAGTCAAATGTGGCACGTCCATCATTTGATCCTCGGTGCAAAAATGATGTCCATATGCTTATATAGATGAGAACAAATGCACCTAAAAATATGTGAATAATGGAAGGTGTCATATATTTAGTAAGCTAAGATTTAATAAAAACATAATACATGTTATAATTCAAACACACAGGTTGTGCCTACAATAACCTTCCATATAAGTTTTTGTTTGCCTCAACATAGGAAACCCATTAACCCCCCTCACAATTAGATTTTTTTTTCTTTTTCTTTATAATGCAAAAGTCCTTAACATATAGCATAGTACTATACTTGCACCACGCCACAGACAGAGTTACATATGGAGAACTATTATGAAACACAAGAGGGGGACAATGCATTGTGACATGGAGCTTCGAGCACATAGTAATGAATGAAAACCTATACTCTAACACCATGAGTAAAACTATGACCCATACTCTGGTCATACTCATGCAACCCATTGTCAACATTCATAGCGCACATTCTTAGGCCACAACCCTATGATAAACATTTTTTATATCGTTGCACCGAGAGGCGCTCTACAGCCCAGTATGGGGGAGATCTTGTAACGTGATGTAACGTTAGTAACATGTCTGCAAAAAATAATAGTGATAGTGAATATTATGGGAGAGACATGTTGGCAAAAAAAAATAGTAATAGTAAATATTATGGGAGAGATTTTGTAACACAAAATAACAAATAATATCACTTTCGTAAAGTTATTTTTATTAATAAAAAATAAATTTTCTAATAGGCCAAAATAAATGTCGGGCACAATATAATATGGGGGAGATGTTGTAATATTCCTACCTAAGAAAACAATAAAAAAGTAAAAATTTAATTATCCGTAAAAAAATATGTGGGTCAAGAAAAAAAACACAAAATTGAATTATTCCCCAAAAAATGTTGGCCTTGCACATGGTTTTAAAACCATGTGCAAGGCATTCTAAACAACCCATGGTTTGATTGTACATGGTTTAGGAGGCTTTGCACATGGTTTTTAAACCATGTGCAAGGCCTCCTAAACAATCCATGGTTTTATTGTACATGGTTTAGTAGGGCCTTGGAAATGGTTTTAAGACCATGTGCAAAGCCTCCTAAACAACCCATGATTGTAGGAGGGCCTTTCATATGGTTTTAAAACCATGTGTGGGGAAATGATGCAATGTTTGTTCCTAACAAAATAAAAAATAATAAAAAATCGTTTGATAGAGCCTAGGATTTGGATCTACGCTAGTTGCATTACAACCCAATGCCACACTATCGACATACCATGCAAATTTTCCAAGACACTCAAGTTCATATATGCCCCGCAGTCTTCACCATTCGTGCAACAAGATAAATTCTACTTGAAAATCAATATTTCTTATAGGACTTCGCTAATCTCTAGACCATTTGTATTTTTTCAGGTAAGTTTGATCGGAATCCGACAACACGATTTGTTATTGAAAATGAGATCTTTAATGTTAAAATTGCAATTTTTATTGTAAAAATGGATTTAGCATCCTCAATTACCTTTGGGTCCCCAGTTTATACAATTCCAATCACTGAAAACTATCTTTAAGCACTTTCCCCCAGATTTTGGCCAAAAAACTTACCGAATTTCAAATGCAAATAATTGAGAGTTTAGCTTACTGCTTTCCTATATCTGCACGAGACAAAGCCATGCTAGCTTAGACACCTCTGTAGGGAAAGCTGTCATCCATTTAGCATTGTACTTCACTGCATTTAATGGGAATTGATCACACATTAAATGTAAATAACCTTCCCGACTGCAACAAATCCTATCACTAGTTCCAATGTTCTCAAAAAAGTGCTTTGCCGATTTTCAATTCTTATATTTTGAATTCAGGCCAGAAGTTGGTGTAATTACTATTTTTATTTTTCTTCTCACAATTGATAGCACAATATTTGAAGCACCTCGTATGTTTTTGTTTTTTGATGAGATGCCAAAGCTATCATTGTGCAGAGTTTTTTCCCAGAAGCAGGTGGAGGACATTCGCTCGCCATTTCTAGTATAGGGATGGACTTTATTAGACAGTGGTGTAATGACGATATTTGAACGTGATCTGAATTGGGAGGAAAATTGGAAATATAACAGTTTTTCTCCATTGGGGATTTCCCCAATGACGACAGTGGATATGTGTATGAAAAAATCCCTAAGAGATATGTGTACTCCATCGAATGAAGGATAGTCTTGATTCCTTACAATGATGCAAATCACTGGTTGTTTTTCCACATTGATCCACATAATGGAGTGGTGATGGATGCAGAAGGAGATGTAATTGCCTCGTCGAGGACAACTCTTTCCAGCAGATGTTTAAGCGAAAAGACCTAGAGGTATAAATGGACCAAGCCTTCATTGGGAAATTATGTAGTAAGAACCCTAATTCGGTCAAACTCATAAAGGAGTGGGGGATCGAGGATCATGATTTCTGGATCATGATTTCACAGAAAAATTCAACAAGAAGTATACAATACAATATTTCTAGAGGTTGTACAGGGTAATGATGGCGATGATATGTCACTTGTATGGCTAGGAACATTCAACACACTTCCTGTTGGATTGGACACTCTTGGTGCATCATGTGACAAAAAATGGGCAGGTATGCATTAACACTCTTGGTGGACTTGAGGTTAAAAAACATGTATGTTCAAGCTATCCAACAATGTATGGACAGAACAAATGGCATCAAATAGGAAAGCACTCATATAAAACTTCAATAGGATTTGGTTAATAAGTACCTCTTTTACAGATTTTAGGCATGCTAAAAGATTAGCAGACATGATGTTCACCTAATTGAAAGCGGCCATCCTTAAGAAACATGTACATTCAAGCCATCCAAAATAGGACTTCGTTGTTGGTCAGTTGGATGGCTTGAACGTACATGTTTCTTAAGGATGGCCGCTTTCAATTAGGTGAACATCATGTCTGTTAATCTTTTAGCATACCTAAAATCTGTAAAAGAGGTACTTATTAACCAAATCCTATTGAAGTTTTATATGAATGCTTTCCTATTTGATGCCATTTGTTCTGTCCATACATTTCCCTCCATGAATTGGAAATGGAAGGAAGACTACTTACTTGGTTGTCTAACTATAAAACCCACTCCACTTTGATGACATTTGCACACATTTTTTCGCCCCATTGTATTCCTTGATTTTCAAAAAACCTATCCCAAGATATCTAACCAGCCATGGAATTAGCCCTATCACAAATTGGTGACTGGTATAGCCTATAGTTCTTTACCTACATTCGAGTCTTTGGTATGATTGTGTGCCCCCATTTGTTGCATGCCTATGTCTCTGACCAGTTGCTTGCCAGGGAAATTGCTTAATAAACCATCACAAAAGGCATTGGAGCTCAATTTTCCAACATGAACAATAAAGTGTGGTCAAATTTCCCATTTAGTGTTGGCCTCTTTACCTTATCCAATTCTCAGCATGCTCGAAAAGAAGCTAATGTATTGGAATAATTGAAACTTGGGTTAGCAACTTAAAAAAGGCATGGCCCTAAGAGGGTTATTGAAGGACATTTTATGTCATTGAGCATGCATTTGACTTTTATACATGAGGACCCTGAAGAACTTTTGTTTCACGAGGATTTGTCCTTCAACGAGTTGTTGAGAAAATTCTGGAGGTAGAGAAAAGAGTGAAACTACATGAAAGTCAGTTGGCCCTTCAGAACAATGTCAAGGATGCGACAAGGGTTTCCTTCATAGAAAAAGTAGAACAAGAAATGAAGAATAAGGAAGAAATAGAAAGGAGAGAAGGCGGCATAAATATATTTTATGTAGAGCAGGATAGGTTACGTCAAGTGCATACATAAATCTCGTCCTAGCAGCACAATTCAGGAAATGAAGCTCAAGAAAGAGCCTGATGAGAGTTCATTGCCAAATTTGTGCAACAAGCAACTAAAACTCAAAAGGTCATGGAAGAAGAACAGTGAAAGGCCGCAGTCGAAGCTCAAAAGGACGTGAAGGAAGAAGGATACAAGGCCATACAAGAATGTCACAAGGCTGCAAAAGAAGAACATTGCAATTCCACGGTCGAAGAAGAAGAAAAGAAAACGGAAGAGGAAGAAAATCACAAAGTCGAACAACAAATAAAAATATATGAAGAAGAAAAATTGAAAAAAAATGGATGAACAACAAAAGGACATGTAGGTTTCTTTGTCAATGTCCCCAATTAACCCAAGGATGCCTCTAGCCATGAGGTCTAAAGGATACATTCAACCTATGGAGGTTGATAACATAGTAATTTCATTGGGACATTATTTTCCTGAGTAAGGAAGGAAAAGTGTCAGCAAAGGGTTGTCTAAAAGATAGTATACCGAAGGGACAACCAACAATATAACATTTTTTGACATGGAAGTAAAAGAGATAGGAAAAATTACATCTGATACTTCCTCCTTAATAAGGGTCTTGGAAAATGTAAATGTTTCCTCAAACAAAGACCTAATCAATTAGGTGCAACAATCTAAGGAGCAAGTCGAGCAATGAAAGGATTTATATGAAGAAATGAAAAGTCATTTTGATGATGTTTATCATGGATCCTTCATGGAGCACGAAGACCTGAAAGAATCACATGAGATTGATCTGTCTCTGCTAAAATAAGAGCATGAAGAGAGCTTGAGGGAAATGAAGTTAACTAAATAGCATGTTGAGTTTCAGCTTTAGGTTTTTCAAACATAAAACAGGATTCCTTTGAACTAATTAAAAGTAGAGGTCAACAAAATCAATATGAAGCTTATGGAAGCTCAGAAATTTTTCTTTCACCGGATCAAAGAATTCTAGCAATACCATGACAACTTAACAAGGCCAACTAATGAAGTTGAATTGTTTGAACATGAATAAAAAATGATTCAAAAATATGCAAACGAAATCCATGAATGGAAACAACAGTATAAAGAGGTTCTCATGAACCTTCCTTAATCGATAAGAAAGAGTTTACAAATATAAAATCCTGGAAAAAATCCCGGGATTCTTCTCAAGTAGAAGAAGATAAATTTATTCAAAAAGGTGAAACATAGATGCGTCAAAATTTGGAGCTCCACAGACAATACAATGGATAGGTTCGATATGCCATCCCTTGATGTTTACCAAGTGGCAAGATCAATCAGAACAAAGATAGTTGATATTAGAAAATATAGGGAACAAATCAGGTAAGTAATTAAGAAATTGACCAAGGTTGATTTTGACTTCTTCAACAACTATATTTATCAACCTATAGAATGACAGTCTGGATAGATGCCTTCTAAAACACAATCATGATAGATTTAGACAGAGAAATCAAGCCAAAATTCCCGAAGGTTCAAATTCAATTCATATATAGGATGGGCATATAGACATGATCAAAGGTTGGCATGTCCAATGGGAAAAGTTTAAGGAATAAACAAATTTAATTTCTTTATGTTGCATCTTTGTATTTGGTCATTGTTAAGTTGTTGATTAAAATAGATAGTTATTTTAATTTTGAATAATTAAATCAATTGTCCCTTACTTTTGGTTATAAAAGAAGTATTTTTTTTGAAGCCTAAAGGGGTGTGGTGAGCAACCAATCCTACATTGAAATTTTGTGCATTATTGTATGGAGTAGATGGAGTATGAGATCCAACCAGAGTTTTCTGAAAACACATTTTGGTTAATGGAATGTTGTTGACTATTCTACAGAATTTCTTGGTGATGTTATCATTATTTGTTTTATATTTTCGTGGTGATGTTATGATTATGTGTTTTATATTGTTGATAAGAAGAACTATTTATTTATATCTTATTATGAATGCATGATTCAGTTTTTCAGTTAACTCTTATTCAAATTGTAGAAAACATATATTTAGTTATAGTAACTTTTTGCTGAAATCTGAATATATGTGATATAGACCTAAATTAGAATAAGAACTCTTTGTCTATCTTATGTTATGTACTGGATTCTATAATTTTCCATTTTATTTATTTAAATGTATAGGAAATATTAATGAAATATATGGGAGAAACATTATTTTCCTTTAGTATATTTTACTATATTGATGTGTCAATTTGTTGTTTCATCTAAGAATTGTTTCTTGGATTCAAATAACAATATCTTATTCCTGCACATTATGCTAGTTTATAAGTTTTCTCCCATCATTGAAACTATGTGTTATATTCTTTTACTTATTGTTTTTTATAGTTTAGGTTAGATTAATACATTAAACATAAAAGCAAAAAATAAAATAAACAAATAAAACTTATAAACTCAAGTGGCAACAGGGCTCTTAACTAGTTGGAGGCTCTACCCCAAACACGACCAAGTTTAATTTGGAATCTGCAACTGGTTTTCAACTTATTGTTGAAAGGGTTGTTCACATCCATCAATAATGGATTATAAAATGAACAATGTTTACTAAAAAAAAATATTACTAAGTTGTTGCATCTAATACCCATTTTAGTGCATCATCTTCTCCACCCATGTAACAACTATACACTCCATATTTCTCTTTGGTCTAGTCATTCATCCAACTATTGGGACTTATCGTTGGGATATTTCTCTTAAATGATCAAGATAAGGGATGATTCTACCATTTAATTATCTCTATTCTTTCATGTCATTGTCCCATTACCTTCTCTTCTCTTCTTTTCAGACAACGCGATCCATGGTTGCATTGCATTTGCAGTATAAAGAACAAATTTAATGAGGCATCAATTTGTGCATTCATTGATGTATTCATGAAATAGAAATGATTAGTATGAGATTAAATATATATCATCAATTTCACTATAAGCAGTTAGTGCGTAGAAAATTGACAAAATCTAAGTGACTTAATCTTTATCATGCACCTTTTTTTGTTCATTTGGAGTATCTCCCCCCTTTTTTTAATGATCTCATAGGGAATCCTAGAACACTCCTCCTCATGTGTATTCAATAGTGTAATAGAATGACACATATACTATGTACCCCTCCTCCATAGAACCCTTGGGTTTTTTCCTATGTTTGACAAACCCCTTCAACTTTTTCATGTACCTCTCTAAGAATAAAATCTAAGGACATGAGACCATCCAACCTATTTCAACCTCATAATATAGGTGAGTTAGAAGATGGACCTACAAGTCCATGAAACTTGTGGGTAGTTCCTTCTCAAACATACAAACAATCTCAATAATCTCTTGACACCATCATTGAATGTTGTCCATGTGAATCTCCTTTGATTTAATCCAATGTACAAATGCATATAATTTATATATGTATTTTCATTTATCTAGGGGGAAGTCATGGTTCACACAAGCATACACAAGCAAAGGATGATGACACTACAAAATAAACATGTAAAAAATTAACTGGCATAAAATTGTGAATGCAAATCATATTATAACCTAAACTACACAAAATAAAGCATGTAATTGACATACATACCCTTAGAATATTCAAATGATCATATGATTTCAATCCGGACAATTCTCTTCTACTATGAAGTAGAGTCGTAGAGTCAACCCATACATTGAAGGAGTATTCACACTCAATATAACATCCTTTTCCAAAGAAAATATTTCTTCAAAATAACGGGACATCAGCTTATTTAAAATATCAAGAATTTTTGGTCTCTCCTCTATATTATTTTCTTTGCCAATGTTTCATTTTAGTATTCAAAAAATCAAGATCTCTCCTAATAGCCAACATGTCATTTTTTTTATGATAAGTGCCTCCATAGAGAAGATGAAACACTTTTTAATATATGCATGGGATTCAATAAGTGGAAAATATTAAGATTCGCCTAACATGGAAGCTCATAAAACACAATTTTCCTTTTCATCCCAACATGTATTTCTCAACGTAAGTGTCAAAAAAATCAGGATCAACGGACAAGTCTCCCTTTTGAATCGAAAATTTATATGATTTATTTCTCCTTCTCTATGTTATATGATCTAAGCCAATGTATCAATGCCATTATTTGAAGTATTAGGGTTCTCTTTGGTTTACCATTGAAAGAAGGCATTTCTATTCTATAAGGGTGTTTTTCTCGAAGGAACACCCTTGAGCAATCATACACTCTATTTCATAGGTTGTTGGACCACCTATCTTTTATTGAAGGTCCAAAACATTTACAACTCATGATATCCTTTTGTTACAAGACCTACAATGTTATTGTATATAAAACACGTTAGTGCCAAAGAAGGAAGTTGAACCAAATTAAGTTTGTGAAATAACATTACGAGTATAAGCAAACCAGTCAGCATGCTTACCAGAGAAAAATCCTAGTCCTAGATAATCATGCCCGGTGTATGCATATGTGCCATACAATGTAAAAGAATTCTCCACCAAGGTCAGTTTTGATATTACGTATACATGTATCCCTTCCCATAAGTGCTTTAATTTTTCTATTAATGGTTGGAGGTAGACATCCATAATCTTCACTTGTCTTCTACCAGGAACTATAAGAGACAACATGAGATGTTTTTTATTCATAAAAAACCATGGAGGGATATTGTTATTAATCACTATTGCTGACCAAACATAATATTTGGTGTTTTAACCCCCCGAGGTGTAGACCAATTGGAAACCATGCACTTGTTAAGGTGTACGAGCTGTTAAGCAAGTCAAGGGTTCAAACCTCATTGCAGCCTGAGATGCGTTGTGGGGGTCAACGTATTCTCCTGGAGGTTATAGTGGTAGTAGTCGGAATCGACCCCGTGTCATGCGAGTACGAAACCGGCTGGTTGTCGATTACTCTAGATACAAAAAAATAATAATTGGTGTTTTGGAGGGAATATAGGTTAACTCCATCCATGGCTATGATCAATCTAAGGCTTCGTACTTCATCCTTGAATTTATTATGCAATTTATCCTATATATGATTCATAGCTATTGAATATTTACAAATCTACATAACTCCCAACTCATTTCTATCCAAGGAATGCCACCCCCGCAACATGGCTAATTATTTATAACAATGAATCCTTTAAATCATTGGGATTATAGGCATGCACTTAAATATCTTATGAGGATGGTCATGTGTTGTACCTTTTTTTTATACATGGTACTTGTCATTCCCACATTTAGGACATATCTCTTTGTGCATGTATTCACCTTTGTGTAAAATAAAACCATTCAGACAAGAATGATATGATATGTACTCAACTCCCAACTTTTTCAGTAGTTTCTTTGCATCTTCACATGGCTATCCAAGAGGACATTATCACTTAGAGATACAATTTCTTCGAGTGACTTGCAATTAGTGGGAAATATAAATGTATTCTATCATTAATCATGCAACAAATATATTTCCATCACTAATTTAATGGGGAATTGATCATTAGTTACCTCAGTAGTTCCAAGAATTACACATCCAATGTGTACCATACATTGCTTCAAGTTGTATAATAATATTTTTTCCCTAAGTGGGTAGACCTTTATTCATTCCCAAATAGAGGGGTGGTGGAAGCAGATTTCACAATTTCAATGAAGGCATCGACAATATTAGCATCATTCCCAAGCTCATCTTGTTGGAATGCATTCAACAAAATTCCCTCTATTGCATGAGTATCCCATAATAAATCATCCATACCAACCTCTATATCATTGTTTCCATGCTCTACCCATAAATAACTTGTGTTACAATAGATTTTATGAATTGGTGACTCAGGATGTAGTGGGAATTAAATAGGTGGTTGATTCAACAATTCTTTATGTGCTTCCTCTACGATATCTACACATTTAGTGACATTCTATGGATTTGGAACCATACTAGGGTATAATGGTAGATGGAGAATAGGTTGATCGTCATTGGAATCCCGGTTACAAAAATATTGAACATTAAATCAATGATATTAGTAAACACAATGTATTTAGTATGTTTGAAACATTATACAAACATTTATTAGAAGCATGGGAATTTTTTTCCAAACGTACTCATGGAATCAACCACTTTATAAAACAAATGTGGAATCAAGCAATACATTAACATTAATTCCAATGAAAATCCAAAACTACAGTTAATCAAATATTTTTTTCTTATGCCTCAAGGGGCATATAAAGGTATCTCCCATGCAAGATATTTTTTATGAGCATTTAATAGTCTACAAAAGTTATCATTTATTAACAACTCATCACTAGGTGGCAAACTACGTATTGCATGCACAATAACAAATATGGATGCATTATTTTTTATAAAGAACTCTTTGTAGTTGGAGTGTTCCTCAAATGAACAATTTGAATTGAATAATGAGAACCTACATTTATTTATAAACCCTGCAAATCTCCCATGAGTTTGTGGATTACCATTGATATATATGAAGTTCTTCCTATTAAAGTTTCCCGAAGCACAACCATTCATGCACATACTATACATGGAAATACTATGTTTGCATTTAATAATATTCGAGTAATCATATTGATTATAAAGAGGACTACAATATGGAATAAGTGCTACTGACTATTTGGGAGGAACAAAGACATGCGAAAGGATAAACAACCCAAGATTTGCATAATTTATTTTAGACTTTTCTATCATGTGATTGTTACCACAATAAAAGAATTTGGTGCCAACATTAAGCACAAGCAAGGAATATGGACGGACCATACAAAGAACAATTGTTAAACCAGTTTGGTATTTACTTTGTAGACATATGGGAAAAGAGAAGCCATTTATACCCTCCAACGATTGAAACAAACTGTTTCTGTACTTGGAAATTTTTTTCTCTTAGCTCATACAAATTTTTGGATCTCCTTGAAGATATTTTTTTGGTGGTATTAATATCATATGATGGCTCACTAGAACTCTCAATTGAGTCAATAGAAGGAGATGGGTTGGTCAATATTGGACGAAACATGGTTGATTTTCCTTCCAACTTTTTAAAGACTGGGTATTTGGAAGTGTTCCTTTGTATCTTTTTTATTTCACCTATTGGATCATTGACTGCAGTGGGGGTTATTATAACATCAACTTGGGGTAGTCAATAAGTAATATAATGCAATAGTGTGACATGGTAAGGGCTTACATTAGGCCCTTTACATTTTGAACAATCACATACTCTTGGGGTGTCATAAAAGAGATATAGTTCTTGATAAACTACTATTGTCCCATGATGGTTACTAGATGATGGAATGCCACAATTGGTGTGGCAAAGTGTCCTTCCATTTTCATCTACCATATTTGTATGTTACGTTTCTCCATATAAGACCTTGTGGATTTTTCAAAGTGGTGGAATATCACGTGTATACAATGTTTATCCGGAATTAAGATCTTGCAAAAGTCAATGCACAATTATTCAAATGCACATGAAAAGAAAACATAAATTCAAATATATAATCAAAATATAAATAAATATGGACATACTAATGACGAAAACAAAGAACTTGAACTTGGGACAATATGGAATAAGATGGAATTTAAAGAATTGATCATTTGATTTATTTCTCTTTTTCCCCTTGGAGTTGAGTAAAAATACAAGTAATACATGTCTTCATTCTTAAAATAAAAATTGGAAAACAAGAAACATTCTATTTTTTTATTAAGCAATTGGTGCATTGAAAACTATATTGGTGCACTAGTGCACCTTAACAAGACAAATGCATAGGTGCACTATTTCCATATGCACAATGACTAAAAAATTTGAAACCACCTCTACAAAGGACAAACCTCCACATAGTATTAATTTATAGAAGTTTATGTTACATCAGTGCGCTTATGTTAGTAATATGTGCTAGTGCTCTATTATCTACTCAGTGCACTATTATCTTGGAAAATAATTGTGAAAGTTTATATTTTTCATTTTTTCCTTATGTTTATTCGATGCTCTTATATAATTATAGCACATTGGTGCATTGTTATATGATTGGCTCACAGAAATCCCGATTTGAAAAAAAAGATGTGTGTGTTTATCATCAATGGGTCAAAATATCAAATGAAAAAAGAGTGGGACTTTAATATTAAGAAAGTGAGCTTATAGATAAAATAAAACCCTATAAAAAATTGAGCTTAACAACGACCTTAACAATGACCTGCGACATATCAAAGCGTTAGAGCTCCCATTTCATATAAAAAAAATACAAAGGTACCCAGACATTTCAACACATTGTCTCAAATATTAACTATAAATGTTTTTATTTATGTGCTTTGGGATTTTGTTTTACATCCTCTTCCACTTCTGCCATTTATTTCATTTTAACCAGAGCATAGACAATTAACAGTGACAAGCAGTAGATCAGAGTGTTGGAGCTCTCATTTCATATCAAAAAAAATTGAAAGGTACCACCGCATTACAATGCATTGTCTCAAAAATTAACTCTAAATGTTTTATTTACATGCTTTTGGGGGTTTTAGACCTTAAATCCTTTGCAAAATTCTATGAGTCTAGATTTGTGGGACCCGACATGGTGATATTTTTTGTATTTCCATTATGATTTAATTAATATTCAATTTATGCATGTTTGGTTTGTTCCTCATTTTAAATTTTAAAAATATACACTGATTCAATCCATGGAATGCATTATTTCTATGTCAATTGTTTGAAGGATAAATATATAGCGGATTTCTCTCCCTTTTTCCAATGGTCAATGGAAAAAACATTTTGGGCTAACCTTCATTGTAAACTACATGAATTCTCAATCGAGTCAAATAGATCTCCTTCAGTTGGCGGGATTAAACAAAGGATAGAATAAACTGTAGAATTGTATTGCTTGTTGGAATACTTTAGGTCTGTTCCATCAATTATAAAAAAATTATGCCCAATAACAAAATATCCACCATCTACTATCAACCTATGTGGGGGATCTATTCGTATTCCCTCCAACCCTAAACAATAACCAATGAAATCCTCTTTTTCCCAATGTGATATGTTTTTCCGCATATTGGACCATCTTTTGGGTTCAATCGATCCAAGACACTACAAGAATAAGCTCAAACATAGTAATATATTTCTTAACACCAACTTGATAAAATTATAGTTCATACAAGTGTGACTGTGTAACTTCAATATCAATCTTTTTCCAATCTACAAATTCTATATAGTAGAAGGCTTCTCATATCACATACAATTTTTCTGAAACTTCAATTTCTTGGGACAACTAGCAACTAAATATATTAGGTCACATAAACTTTCATATATATGCTTGACTTCAAAAGCCCCATTTTCAAGTTCTGACTTTCTTCTCCACCAAGCCCTTTCATCTAAAGAATAAACTAGTTAAAAGTGACGTATTTTCCCACTTCCTAGTACCACTACAGAAAATAAAGAAGTCTCAGACCCACAATTCATAAGGTATTCACTTCAAGGATAAATTGAAGATATTAGATTATTGTCTAGATGATATGGGTCATGCACACTATCCAATGTAACAAATACAATTATTAATCTCACATCATCTCTATCATAATTTTACATTAGTTCAAACACTTTATTTTTACATGCCAACTGTTGTCATTTCAATAAGAGTTGTAAACAAGATATACACAAATATAGACAACTTACAACTTGATCACCATTGTGATCTATAAAACCATGATGTTGAACATAATGATGTGGAACATAAATGTAAATATTACTTCTTTAAATTGGTATGTGAAAGGATTCACTTTCCAAATGGGATACTCCACAATGATGGTAAATGTGGTCGTACGGCTTAAAAAAAAGAAACATGAAGAGGCCCCTAGTTGCATAAATCAAATATACAATTATCCAATTAATTATATTAGACAACCTAAAGTGTAGAAATCTAACTCTTATTAATTAAATACAAATATTCAATGTTTCATGTCTTTTGTTCCATAGTTTGGGATAAAACAAATAAGGGATCCTATAGAGAACCTTTGAGGCGACCAAAGTATATTGAACAACATAGTTCACAAAAGGATCCTCTAAAATTTGCCCCAGTCGATAATTATTTATCAACTCTCGAATAATGTAGGGCCTCAAACACAAAATAGGAATAATATATGGGATTATTTTCCCACCAGTGGTACACAAGCTCCATTTCAAAGTTTGATGCATAAGAGATGGTTTTCATGGAGTACCATAGTTTTGGACAAATAATACTTGGAATTGTGACCTAAATATTTTCTTTTATAATTCATGCACGATGAAATGGGACCTAAATCACCACATTGTCCTCTATAGTGTACCATTTAAAAAGGACTATGGAAACCATTTTAAGGTTTTGTGCATGGTGAATATATCTCAAGGCCACAACTATGGTCCAAGGAGAAAATATAGGAACTTGGGATTGCATCATTTATTTAGGGTTCATTGGTCATGCTTTAGGCACACATTAGCGGAAAATGAGAGATTAGTGACCACGATACCAAAATTTTTTTAAAGAGATAAATGACCAAAATTGATAAATTTAGCTGAGATAACTAAAAATGACCAATTTTTGTCACGAGATAAAAACAAAACTAAAAAAGACCAAGACAAATGACCAAATTTGGTCACTGGATATCTAGACTAAAAACGACCACATCACAATTAGTCATTTATTTGGTAATTTTTAGTCGTGTCACTCCATCAAGGAAAAAAATTACAATTTTGACAATGAATTTGTACATTTTACTAAACTCCAAAACTGTAGATAGATTAAGAGGGGGTCTTCGAATCCATCTGCAATGTTAGAATTTAGTAAAATGTAGACTACCTCATGTGTCACAGCTCATCTATTCACACAAAATTAGCTATCATGAGGATGTCTTAGCCACGAGCTATATTGTCTTACCATATACAACATTAAATATGGATTGATCCTTTTCAAACCGACTCGATCCATTCCCATTACCGGTGGACATCATTACACTACATTATTTCTAATTATATTTTTAATCAATTTATATTTATATGAGTATTTACCTTTATTTAAAATCACACTATTATACATTATAATATAAGTATTTACATTATTTAAGTATGGAATTGCTTTTACCGCTCTAAAATGACAATTAGAGCGAATAAAGATTGAAGGATTTGGCCTATTTCGTCGTATATTCTAACTTAATTTGACGAGATAGATAAATCTAGCGACATTTCTCAAGGAAAATAAAATCCATTGACTGCAACGACAGTTCTCTGGGTAAACCCTCCAGCATTGGCAGTAATTCCTCCTCATTAGATAGTAAGCCGTCAAAATTTGATAGGAGATCGACCATTTGCGCTGTAGGGAAGTTTGAGATCCTTACATAGCCATTCAAAAATTTCCTTCGAATTTTAGACCAGAAAGAACACAGATTTTAGTCCATTTACCTTGAAAGCGGAACTAACATGGGATTTGGCTCAAAAAATGATGATGATGATGATATTCATTTTGCAAGACATGGGATTTCTAGTAAAGAAATTCAGCCCAAGAGAAATGACTTTGAATCCTTTGAGGCTGATACAGATGGAATTCTCATTTCAGGTACCCAACAAAATTCCGCTTTTAAATTTGTTTTGACATATATATTGTTTACAAATACTTAAGTACATAAATTTTCATTAATCATCCCACAGAAAATGAGATTTAAAAATGGAAACTGCTTTATCAAATTCTGATGGAATGTCAGTTTAAATAAATTCTCAATGCTATAGACCATGAAGGTTTCAAGGAATACATATACATATTCAAAGGAAACATTTTGATCCCTTCTCTATTATTTTTAACTAAGGATAGGTTGGCGTTATTATCCAACATCCCAATACACCAAAGTTAGTTGGCTCTAACCTAAATGAAGTTGTTCCCATATGACGTTGATAAAACAACATGCCTTCAGGGGTGGAGCATGCCTGCTTGGGTTTGAACCTAGGTTGTCACTATANTCAATGAAGAATGACGTCTCTGGCACCTATGCCAGTGCCATTACTGCCCCAAGATACAGCCATGATTGACCCAAATCTCAAGATCAATAGCCACATCAGACAATGCCAACACAAGGGAGGAGCATTACTGATAGGAGTTAAACTTGGGTTATTGTCATAAAAACCACTCCAAGTTACCATTAATTTAGAGTTGGAGGAACACCCACCCACATATAGATTAGAGCTTGATCAAAGGGATCTGACTCTTTACTGTCACAAAAACCACTCTAGGTTTCCATTAAACCACTACCAAAAAGACACCCATACACATAAATTAGAGCATGATCCCTATGATGCAAGCTCTTTACTTTCGAATATCAACCTGTTAAATGTAATGACCATAGAGACTACTACTAGTACATGGAGACTGCAAACTATTAAAATGTAAGTCTATAGTCATATTTTTTCCTTTCTTCAAACATCTTCTATTTTTCCTTTCTATTGAATGAAAGGCCACTTAATGAAATTCTTCCTTAATACTTCCATCATGGGAATCTAATTTTAGTTAACAACTGTAGTGCACCAACTTACAGACATATTTTTGTAAGGTTTTCTTACTTGTTTTCCTTCCTCTCTCTAGTTTTTTATTTGGTGTGAATATTAAGTTAGCAGACTTGACTCAAAGACACATAATGGTTGACTCTGAAAATTAAAAAAAATCTGGAAAATGACATTTTTCACGAATATAAAAGTTTACAGTGTCCTTATGTTGAAAATTAATTGTAGTAATTTGTTTCAAAGCACATAGATGATATTGAATACTTGCATAAATCCATATATTTTGGATTGTTAAGATGCTCGTTGTATTGTGTTGTGGAATTGACTAAAAAGGAGGAAAAATGGTTTTTTTTCCATGCATCTCCTTATATATGATAATTGAGCTCGATTCAAGAGCTGCAAGAGTCAGACTTGTGTAGTCAATCAAACTCATGTTTGAGCTTGACTTGTAAAGCGGAGTCCCATCTTGGAGAAGTTTTCTAAGATTAAAATAAGACTCGGGAGTTAACTCCTACTTAGAAGAGTATGGAAATATCCATATGTTTAGATATGGTAAATTTTATCCTTCACTCTTTTTTTGCATTAGTTAATTTACACTGTCAAAGGTTTTAACTTGAGAAGAAGCTCCCTTTTACTCAACTTGTTTCTTTCTCCCATTGTTGATCCATTTATGGTTTTATTTCCTATGTCTAATAAATGACTCTCTTGTGTTGCTTTCTTGGACACGTGATCTTCCTCCATGTGAAAAAATTTACAAGGATTGATAAGGATTTGGTTATTGATTTTATTTGTAGTTTCTTTATTGATATTCTTTCCTTTACTGCCTATCTTTTATGCAAATTTTATCCATGGCTTGTTTCTAGTACACTTTTTATTTTTACATATTTTAATCATTAGTAGAAATTAATAAAAAAAATTATTTCTTGTATCCCCTTCTTCGATCGCTTTTGAGCAATTGCACAAATGCCGCCAGTTTAAAAACCGACCTTTCACAAAAGGGTACATTCTCATCATTTAATGATTGTCGTTATGCAATTCTAGGAGAATTAAATTACGAAGGTACTCAGCCCATTCCACATATCCAAATCCACATGATGGATGTCGGCATATTGGTCATCTGATTCTCCTTAGATGTTTAGGAGATTACTAGCAGTTTCTACAATGCATTTCAATTGTATTTTGGTTGCAAAATAATTGTAAAGTGTCATGGATTGAAGTTTTAGGTCTAGGGATTCAAGGGAAAATGTGGCATGCGGAGAAGTCATCATTCTTATTTGTTCCAAATGTTGTTTTGAATTATCCATGCAGAATCATGAAGAGTTAATGCCAACAATCCCATTTCATTCATAATCACTTGTTTAATTTATGAGGACTATATTGTGAAGGAAAGCAAGTTGGTTGAGTCATTTACTTGTTGTTGTAGAGCTCCTATTGCCCCTAAATAGATTATTAGTAGTATTGGTCAAATATTCAATTTCTATGGTGCCTCTTTTATTTGCATTCTGCTACAACTACTCATGGTTTTGGGAAAAAACTTTAAAAGGAATGGAATATTAGTAAAGTATCTAAATTGTAAATTAAATGTCATCTTAGGTTTTGATGGGAGCCATAGTAACCTTAAATATACATTTCTACCCATAGTCATTGAACTAAGGATTCTATTGCAACCTTTCATAGTTTTCTTGAGTACTCTATGTTTCCTATGTCATAATCTTTTAACATAACATCAAATACTCATTGGAAGGCCAGAATTCTATGGTCACTTTGTACATTCTATTGAAACACTATCCCAGAACATTATCCCTCAACTCTGTAAAATGTTAAATGAAATGAATTTTGGGCTTCTCTAAAATCCTTAATATGCATACCATAGTAAAAAGATTTGAATATGTCTTAGGATATTTTTTGAAATCTTGTTGCAGACCTTGAAATGGATTTTAAATCCACCAATGGGAGTTTTACGCCAAAACTAATCGAAATCAGTTGGTCTTTATATGTAATGTATTTCCCTTTTAGTTGTAATGGCCTTGAAGGAAAAAGTGAAGGCATTGGTTTAAATAGATGGGCAGTAAAGGAATGATCTTCCATCTGCAAACATAATCCAGTTTGTTTTGGACTCTAATTCTTTCAATTGCTGACAAAATTTGTACAAATATCCTTTACTTGACTTCGAAAATCAGTCAAAGCATCTACTACAAAATCTCGACTTCCTCACCAGTGGACAAGGTTTTGTATCCAAATAATTGTGATGTTGTAGACACTTTTTCTGGAGATTAGAATCTTCTTAAATATAAAATAATCTCTTGTTTTCAGCGATATTGGATAATTCCTTAATCAACATAAATAATATGTAATATATTCTATCCTTTGATTTAATAATTTGGTTGTTATATATTCAATTTTTTATCTTCTGTCTTTATTTTATAGTTGCTCCTCTGTAGAGGTAACTTCATTTTGTTTTAGATATTTCTCTTTTCCTTGTCCAATTCACTCGTTTTTTCTTGCATACTTGGAGATATTTTGCATGAACTATTTTGCTCTCCCTTTTTCTGTGAGCTTTTATATTTGTAGTTTTTTCTTGTTGGACTGGATATTTTTTTGGGTTTACAAACTCTATTTCATAATTCTGTTGTTCTATATCTAAACATGATTGTTGCATCCCTTGAATGATCTTCCTGTCCTTTTTCTACACAATGTATCTGCAATACTGATTTCGATTTTATTTTTCTTAAAATTAGCGCTAGTTTCCATTCACATTTTTCATGTCACCTTTTATCACCCCTATTTGTAGTTTTAACATCATAACTCGTTGAAATTTTGTTCGATGACCCACAGGCCCATGCAATTCACAAACCATCACACTAAGAATAGAAAAGGGTATCTATTGTGACAAATTGTGTACAGATTGTAAACAGAGATCCTTTGTCGCGAAATTCCCTTGACCATATCCTCAAACTCCAACTCAACTTCAAAAATTTCGGTGCCCAACAGGTCTGCCGAAATAAATAAGGTATTTATTATGTGTTGATGCCGCTTCATTAAATATTCATCCACCTCATCGTTGGTGGTTTGTATTTCTCGGGCCTGCTTTTCTCAGGGGTCCAAGATGGTTTTGAATTTTGCATACATTCGCTCCATTTTTTCCTACAACTCCTCAACAAGCCTATTTTGGTACTAAATGAAAAGATAGAACGGAACTCAAAGGACAGAAACCCGTCACATAGCCATGCCAAAAATGACATTCTTGTACCGATATATCACTTGTAATGTCAGGCACAAGAAAGATGGAATTATTTGAAGAATGCAAAGACGGGCTTGGAGAAAGCTGGGTTATTTTCGAGTCAATTGTGCGTTGATTATCTTGGGAATTGTCTTTCTCTCTCTGTTGTGGAATTCCATCTTTGTAATAGTATTCATCATCATGTTTGTGGCATGGGGTTTCTGTTGTTTCATCATAGACGAACGCCTAGTAGTGTTTGGACAAACCTTGAAGGAGGAGCTAGTTATTGGGGTTTTGAGTGTAGTGAAATTTATAGCACTTATGTTGATACATGCCACCATGTCCTTCTTGATTGGGCTTCTGATTGACTTATATTCACTTGATTCAATCTTAAGGGAGTTAGGTATATACTACAAAGATGGCAATAAACATGTAGTTGTGCGTGATTTATTTATTTCGTAAACCATTGTGCATGCTCATTTAGAATATTGATCTCATTTTCCACATTCATATTATTGGAAAGTTAATATTCAAATGTTATTTTTTCTTGTTGATCTATATAATGCTAAAATAGTGTTGCCAATTTTGTAGGTGTTGAAGCATGAATGGCCAGGAAGATAGCCTAGATTTATTCCTGATCTTGTTTCTGCTGCTAAGAGTAGTGAAACAATATATGAAAATTACATGGCTATTTTGAAGGTGGGGTTTTAACAATATATATTAATAATCTGATTACTTTTATCATTCTCTTTCATACTTAAATTATAAATGTTACCAATATTTACTTATAATAGGCACACACTACTTATTCTCAGCTTCTCAGTGAATAATGTTTTCATTTTTCTCGTGGTGAGATGACACGGCAGAAAATAAAAGAACTCAAGCAGTCATTGAACATGTATGGTAATTTGTTTTATGTGTCCCTTTGAACATAATATTGTGTTGTGTTGTGTTTATTATGTGCTTTCTTGAGACCCATTGTTTCAAACGATGCATAGAGTTTTTTGGATATGAAGGTTTGATTCTCATACTTATACAACTTTATATTTCAAGTTGATAGTTCATTATGTAGTTTGTGAAAATGGAAAAATGAGTGCTAATAGAAGCCTGAATCTTTCTCTCATCACTTGATGTAGTTCAGAAGTCCTTTTAATGAAGGAGCTAGTCAATGGGTTTTATGTAAACTGACTTATCTGTATTTGGTGTTTTGGAGTGAATTTCAGCTCATACATGAGTTATATCTTTATGTATTGTCGATATCCCAACAACCTAAACTTATAAGGGCAACTTTGTCCACACTCCCTACTTTTTTATCATGGATTCCTGTTGGTTATATTTTTGAGTCTCCTCTATTTTGCATCTCATCCACTATATTAGTACTTATATGTATTCCAAACTGTTTGATCTTATGTATTATATATAATGGAAGCTAGCTTTATAGGTTGAAGATAGGCACTTTGAATTTGTTGAGAATACACTTGTTCGTAGTTTTTACCATGTATCTCCATTTTGCTACTATTGTGTAAGGTTGCTAACCATATGTTGCATTTTTGTTACTCTGATTGTTTCAGCTTGATACTTTGCTAAATGTTTTCCCTCGGGAAGCCTACAGAAACTTGGCCCTGCAATGCTTAATAGAGGCATGCCTCCATAATTCATATTTATTATTTTAATCATTAATGTATATGAATTATTCTGGTTGCTTGTGTTCATCAAATCTCAATTTCCTTTCCCATATCGTAGATGCATGTTTTTCCAAGTTCATTGGTTTTATTTATCCATATTTTATAACTGATTTGTCATTGTTTGGCTCAGGTTGCAGCGCTAAATTTCAGACATTTTTATGATGCACAATTGTTAAGCTTTATACTATCTTTACAACATAGTTGCAGGTAGTCTATTAGAATTTCATATGTGAAATAATTTCTTTTATGCACGATGTATTATTATTATTACATTGATTTTATTATTATACTATCATTTTCACAATTTTACATTTTGTTCAATTCATCTAAGTTTGTATTGATCATGATATGCAAGGGGGTTAGAACATATTTCCACCAAGGACAAATATCCCAAAGGCTTATGTGAATGGCTCAAGTGAAGAATAGGTATTCTTGTTGACATCAATAAACATTTGTAGGTGATGATTTGATCCTGCCCATAAATTTTTGTGTTGTTTCACAACAAAATACATGATTATGTGCTTTAAGAAACATATCTGAATGTAGCTGTGGTTTTTCACAGTTGCAGCCGAAATTGTTGTAATATTAATAAGATGAAACTGTTGTAATACATCATATCTATTTTTATTCATCCACAGTTTTTCTTTCTCAAAACAAATCATGTTCAAGACACTTTTGATGTTTCTCTGCAAGCCTGAGATTTTTCCTCTAATTCTCAACTTCTAATTGAGCATCTCATAGCCTTGCTTTGTATGACTCAATTGTCTTTTTCTCTATAAACAGCTCCTTCAGTTGTTGTTCAAATTGTCTTTCTTGCTCCCTAAGATTGTTTCTATATGTCTAAATCGACCTCTGAGAACTCATGAGTCTCTTTTTCAAATCATAAAGACAACCACATACCTTCTGCAGTTCTTTATCAGCGGCCAAAGCTTTTTCATTTCTTGTTGGGCAACCAGTCATGCCAACCATCCTTTCTCAAGGTTATTCTATAAAATATTTAGCTTTCCCTCTTCTTTCTTTCTTTTCTTTTCGGACATCATTAAATCATTCTCCCTCTCTACCAGTAGCAACTACAACTTCTTGATCTCATTTTGTTGCTTTGTGATCACTTGATTTTCCTCATTCAATACACTGTCTTTAGTCCTCAAATTTAGATTAGCTTGGGCTAGTTGCTCATATTTTTATATCACTTCCTTGCTCAGCATTTCCAACTCCTCTTTCGATTCCAAGGCCTCCTGCATGTCGGAAATTTCCTGTTCCCTTTTCTGAAGAGAAAGCTTAGCCTTAGCTAGTTTTGAAGACATGGCATAAAACTCATCCCTAGATTTTTTCAATTCTTCTTCAAGCATGGTCTGCAGGAAAAGAGCAATCACAATATTGTTTTCATGGTGGGACAAATTATTTTTGAATCTATTGACCTTACCCAGATCCAATTTCATGTCTCTCTCCGCATCTCCCAACTAGTCCTCTTTTCTTTCTGGAGCTTCCCCAGCATCCTGGAGATCTGATTCGAAGACACACAGATTGATATCTCTTCTTCCTATCATCTTCTGCTTAGACTTCGTCTATCTATAGAAATCTCTATAGGATCCTTGAAGGCGTTTTTATGATCATTAGTGTGTTTGTTATGGTTGTGAATGGAGACATGATAATTCACCTTCCCTCCGGCCTAATCAAGAACTGAACTAACAGACAATTAAAGCATGCTTTTTCTTATGGGGAAAAAGTGTTGGGTTTGCAATTTTCCTCTAAAACATAATTTTTGTCTCCATTCCAAAATTCTAAATAAATGTGGGCCAAGTTTTTAAGGTAATTTTCAAGGTTTTGGGTAGATTAGATGACCAAAACACGTATTGGTTCAGGGAACTAATCAAGTGGTTTAAAGGGTTTTAAATAAGTTTTATTTATGATTAATTGAATATACACGAAAAATATTGAATAATAATATCCATACGAAGGTGGATTGAGACAAATTCATTTCCATATTAAACAAAAGATTATGTCGGTACATAGCAAATAAAGAACCAAAAGATGAGGAACGGCGTCTAAATAATCTAAATAGGCATTGGTGGGTTGACCCATGAAAATTATATGAATAAGTAATTTAGCTTGATTTTGGGATCGATCCAAAGGATGTACATATTTAAACCCTCTTCAGGGCTTAAATTTCCTTCTCGTTTAAGAGAGGTCTTAACATGGCATGCGAAGAAAAAAAAACATATGTGTCCCAAGTCACAATCAGGGTTTCTTTTTTTCATATACTCCCTTTCTTGGTTTTCATTTTTACTATCTAGGTTCTTGTCAAAGTTCCTCTCGAACGTTATATCATGATTAAGAAGCAACATGACTGTGAGAAATATATATTCTTTTTTTTTTACAAATTTCTTATGTGTAAATATTCCTCATGAAAATGGTGAAGTTTGATGTTTAATAGGATAGACCTTTATATTTTTGTTTGGGGTTACTTCTATGACACAGAAAATTTTTACATCTAAGGAATCCTTATATCTAGGATCTCAGTTTTTCAACTATAATTATTTTGTTTTAAAAAAAAATCCCCATTCTCTCAGTTAACAAAATTTCTGTAGCTGATCTATCTTTCGGTGTGCCCATTTTGGAGTTTTCTTACCCGAACAAATATTAATATCATTAATTTCTGTGATTCCACCATCATATTGCTCAAATGTGTACTTAGTTTAAAACATATCAATTTATACACCCGTTTATAGTTTTACTCTCTATGTAAACATTTAGCTAGTCGCTTCTAGCAATTTTGTTTCACAAATTTATGTGTATTTAAGCGAAAATTTAGAGCCTTTTCTGTAGGTTCTCTGCACGCTTCTTTTGCTCCTTGATTTTTTTTTTCCTGCATACTTATTGGGGTTGTGTTATTTCATGATTTTCTGGAATTAAAAATATGCCTCTTAAGTTATTCATCCCTGGAAATGCATTTTATTTCTAAGACAAGTGTATCACTAACACATTAAAGAAGCATTGTGCAGTCCAAAAGTATATCACTAACACTATCACTAACACATTAAAGAAGCATTGCACAATCTGTTCAAGCACTGCGGGGTAACCCATTAAATGATACCCCTGTAGATTTAGAAAACTGGCATGTATTTCTGGTGTCAAGTACCTTTTTTAATAGCTCACTGCAGGAAAAGACGATACACCTCATCTTTGTAATAGACTGAAAGGGTGGTTGCAAGAAAAAATGATCCACATCATGATAATTATATCTTTGAAACCTTTGTCTTATCTTTTGAGGGAATTAGGGTTTCCATGCATACATTTTTATCTTGAAATAATTTTAAATGGAACGGAACCCTTTGTATACCTTTAAGTTTTAACCATTGAAAAATCAAAATTTAACCACTCATGTTTCTTTCCTTCTCTCAACAGAATTGAGATTATAGATGGAGAGAATCCACCCAAGACTAAGTATTCTTGCGATCGAGGATTCTCGGATAAGCTTCCATTGTTTATGGGCTCCTTGGGTCTTATTTGCTTCTCATACCCACTTTATATATAT
>LPNX010675795.1:219044-336461 GCA_001517045.1 Pseudotsuga menziesii
TTAGGCTTAAGCACTAGATTTCGTACACAGATCATAATAATATTGGATTTGTACTAATTAATACATGCAAAGAAATATATTGTAGACAATTTTAGTCAAACTGGTCTTCATTTTGTGTGAAATCATTTAGAGAATCTGGATTCCTGGATTGAGGTTATTGGACTATTTGTTGATGTCCAGATCTTTTATCTCCCTCCATTGTAAATAGGATTGTTACAACACGTACAATATTTTCCTTAAAGAAATTTTATGCATATAGTCTTAGAAATTTAATGAGAGATCTTGACAAATTTTGTTTGAGGCCAATATATTACCAAATAGCACATGCAAAAGCCTCACGATTTCATATAAATTGAACCCACAACTTGTAATATGAACTTGATTTCCCTGACCATGCCAAGGAAGTAGGTAAGAGATCCCAATCTCTAATGCTATAGGAATTCCATTTTTAACAGTTTGTTTGATCAGTGTACATGTGGCATGGTGTTCAATTGTAATCAGTACAGCATGAATGCAAGGGTTCAACAACACAAGGCCAATGTATATATCATATGCATGCCTCTTTGTAGTCATTTATATCATTTAATTGCAACTATTAATATCTACAATAATATTTAATTGTTATTTATCTATGTTAGAGAAGTGTTCTATAGATTCCTAATTCGACCAAAGTATCTTTATTTCTAGGATTTCTGAAATATTTTTACTAACTAATGCTGTAACTCCATTCCTATGCTGAAAAATATGTAGGTATTTGTAGGTTTTTTCCAACACTATGCATCCAATCAAAACAATAGATTTCCTGCACTTTTCTCTAGACTACTTTCATTATAAAAAAATAAACGTAATGAGGTGTTCCTTACCCTGCATTTCCAATTATTTTGTGATTTTTTGTCCATCCTAAGATCATTATGGGAGTCGGGCATTTTCTGATAAAAGATAACATTACACAACTTTCAAGTATATGATTTTACAAGAATTTCCAATTTCCTTTTAGGTTTTTATTTCAACGTTTTTCAAAGGCAGGGACTTTGCTGCTAGCAACAATTGTTGTTGTTAGCTATTGAACATTATAAATAATTTGCTTCATTATTTTTCTACTTTACAAGTGAGATTTTTTTATTGGATTTTGCAAGAGTGAATTTAACTAAGTGGGCCATTGAGTATGAAGAACCTATTGCTCAGGCTTTTCCATTGAGTATGAAGAGACTTTTGTTGAGGCTTTCAAGATGCTAAGTATGGGTAAATTGAATTTGATGCGGGATCTAAGTATGGATTAGCAGCCAAGTAGAAGTGGGATGGTTTAGACATTGTAATATTTTGAAAAGTCATCGATGTACTAGATGATTTTCATATAAAGTTATATGGAGATAGTTGTTTAAAAAACTCATATTTATTGTAATACTTAACATTTCATATAATATAATTTATGCGCTATAAAACTTATATGCTTGTACTTTATATTATTTATAAGTGTTGTAATTAACTAATTAATGTGACATTGCATAATTCACATGTGTATTAGATGATGATAAATAATGTATGATTTTTTTTAATTTAAATATAATATCATATTAAAATTTTATATTGATTAATAATGGACACCATTAAAACTACTAAAATATAATAACCACACATAAACTGACTAAAAATTGTTAGATTTTTAACATTAAGCTAGCATTATATTAGGATCTTTAACTAAGAGAATAACAAGCACAACAATCAAACACAAGAGACAATGAACATAGTGTTTTTCCTTGGGAAATCCATAAATGGAGAAAACCCCGCAACTTCCTCAAAGATAGAATCAGCACCAAAAGTAAGACCCCAAAACAGTAAGATGATCTCTCGATAGCAGTAGACTCTTTCTTCCTAGCCCCAGTGTCTTCTTCTTCCTCAGCTATGCGCTACAATTGAGTGTGAGTGAGTGTGTGATAAATAGAGAGGCTCACTCTCTATTTATACTAATTCCTGACTTGACAATAATCTACTAGGGCCGACTTCTCTAGGAGAGTCTAATAACCCTAGTGCCCAGGAACTACGGGGACTTTAACCCTTTGATCAATAGGAGGGTTACCAACAATTACTTGACATGACTTGTTTACATTATATAACCTCCCGATAGGAACATCGGGGAATGACATGACTCAAATACATTACAGACACATCCTGAAATAAACATCGGGGTACAATACATAAGAAATACAAGTGAATACATTATGAAGTTACAATTACATTAACACTCCCTCTTAACTAGGAAGGTATTCTCTTGACACAATTTATCATCACAAGTATTCTTCTCTGCATCATCTAAATCATCCTCGATTTCTCGTCATCTTCAAGTCATCTTCATCTTCGTATCTGGATCATCACTCGATCTGGATCATCACTGGAACATCATCACTAGATTTGGATCATCATTGGATCTGTATCATCACTGGAACATCATCACTAGATTTGGATCATCACTGGAACATTATCACTGGATCTGGATCATCACAGGTGCTATCTCATGATTCTTCTCATCACAGGAAGTTCTATAGATCCAACCCTTTTTCATGCTGGTTGTAGGCCTAGCCACCATGTAGGTCTTCTTCAACGCTTATATCTGACCCTAAGTCAGAATGGCCCTCCAAGCACTTACATCTACCCATGAGAGGAACAAATCCAACACCATGTTAGAAATGCATGCCCAGCACTCACATCTGACCATGCGGGAACACATCCCACAACCCTGTCAAAAAGGCCCAGCACTTACATTCACCAGCATGGTAGGACACACCTACTATCATCTGTGAAAAGGCATGGCACTCACATCCACTAGCATGATAGGAAACACCTACTATCATCTGTGGAAAGGCTCAGCACTTACATCCACCAACATGGTAGGACACACCTACTAGCATCTGTGGAAAGGCACAGCACTTACAATCACCAGCATGGTAGGACACACCTACTACCATCTGTGAAAAGAAACAGCACTTACATCTAACCATGGAAGGAACTTAATCCTCTCACCATGTCAAAAGGACACTCAGTCCCAGACTGAGAGTTCCTGGTAACTAACCAGGTGCCTTCATTCTCCTAGAGAATGGCAACAGCCCTTATATCTGATCAAGTGGGAACACATCCCTCAATCACATCAAAATGGCCATGCACTCATATCTGATCATGTGAGAACACATCCCACAGTCATATCAGAATGGCCATCAGTCCCAGACTGCGCTTTCTTGGTAACTAACCAGGTACCTCCATTCAAAGAATGGAAACAGCCCTTATATCTAATCAAGTGGGAACACATCTCTCAATCACATCGGAATGGCCATGCACTCACATCTGATCATGTAAGACTACATCTCACAGTCATATCAAAATGCCCCTCAGTCCTAGACTGAGTATTCCTGGTAAATGACCAGGCACCTCCATTCAGAGAATGGCAATAGCCCTTATATCTGATCATGTAGGAACCATTCCTACAGTCATATCAGAATGCCTTAGCACTCATATCTGACATGGAAGGAACCAATCCTCTCACCATGATAGAATGGATCAGCCCTTACATCTGACCATGGAAGGAACCAATCTTCTCACCATGTCAGAATGGCTCATGGACTCATCACTTCCCCTTGGAAGGAACCTTGATCTGGAGGACACCAAGCTTCTCCCTGAAGTACTCCAACTTCACTCTGGCTAATGGCTTCGTCAACACATCAGCTATCTGTTCGTCCGTCACAACATACTATAGCTTCACTACTCCTCTCTACACCATATCCCTGATATAGTGATACTTGATCTCGATATGCTTTGACTTGTCATGGAACACCGGGTTCTCCGACAACTTCACATAACTCTATTTGTCATAATATATACTAGTAGCATCCAACTGGAGATCAAATAAATCAGACAGTAGCTTCCTCACCCATACTACCTCACAACTAGCTGAACAAGCTGTGACATACTCTGCTTAGCTGTACTCAATGCCACACAGGATTTCTTCCTGCTAAGCCAAGATATCACACCTGATCCCATACTGAAGCAACACCCTAAAGTGCGCTTACTATCGCTGGCACTACCTTCCCAATCTGAATCAACATAACCCTCCAGGTTAATCTTTTGACTCACCTCATACTTGAGCCCATAATCAACTGTACCCATCAGGTACCTTAGAATATGCTTTGCAGCAATCAAGTGAACATGTCTCAGATTTGTCAAGAACTGGCTCAAGGTGTTCACAGCAAAGCAAATATATGGTCTCGTGTTCATCAGGTACATCAAGGACCCAATTATCTAACAATACATCCTAGCATCAACCACTTCTAATGAAGCATCACTCAATAGCTTCAGGTTCGATGCCATATGTGTGGTCATGGCCTTGCAGTCCATCATCCTGAATCTCTTCAGGATCTCTACCGGATATTTCCCTTGTCCCAGGGAAATTCCATCTACATTCTGCCACACCTCCATGCCCAGAAAATAATGCATCATACCCAAGTCCTTGATTTTGAACTTGGCAGCAAGCTTCCTCTTCATATCATCAATCAACCCATCAATACCTGTTACAAATAGATCATCTACATACAGTAGGAGCATCACTGGGTTGCCATCTTCAACCTTGTAGTAAAGGTTGGAATCTGCTTTACTCTTGGTAAAGCCCAAACTGGATAGAAAGATGTCAATTCTACCGTACCATGTCCTGGATGCCTGTTTCAAACTGTATAGGGCTTTCTTCAATCTACACACATGATGCTCCCTGTAACGTGTCTCAAAACCGAGTGGCTGCTCCACATACACTTCCTCTTCCACTACACCATTCAAGAAAGCAGTCTTGACATCCATTTGGTGTATCTTCCATTTCATCACTGTAGCCAAAGCAAGTACTGATCTGATGGAAGTGTATCTGGCTACAGGTGCAAAAGTTTCTTCATAATCTATTCCTTCTTTCTGGAAGAAGCACGAGCAACAAATCTTGCCTTATATTTTTCTATGCTACCATGTGCAGCATGCTTGATCTTGTAGATCCATTTGGAAGTTACAAGTGACTTCCCTTCTAATATTGGGACAACATCCCAAACATCATTCTTCATGCTCAATTGATACTCTTCGATCATAGCATCCTTCCATTCTTTCCTTTCCCCCACCTCTTCATAATTGGAAGGTTCTTTATCAATGAAATCACATAATAATGCTACATATCTGGAGCAGGACCTGATCATCTTTCTTTCTCTGTGATTCTCTTCTGGAGCCCCATATCTTTCCGCACCTTGGATAAATTCTCATACTCAAGAAGGTTTCCTCTTATGAGGATTCTTCTCCTGAGGTGGATCTACAGGTTCTTGAGGTTCTTCAAATTCTCGATCTTCTTCTTGAGTTTCTTCATTCATGGTTGTGTCATGAATTCTAGGTCCTTCCGATTCTTCAGCAGGTTTCTTTCTGGATTTGTTGTAGGATGAGTCTTCATCAAATGTTACATCCCTGTTGATATCGATATTCTTGAATCATGGGAAGTATATTCTATAAGCCTTAGAGCTTTCAGAGTATCCTACAAATATACCCTTATTTCCTAAAGGATCTAACTTTGTCCTCTTTTCTTTCAAAATGTGTATGTATACTGGACAACCGAATATTTTGAGATGGCTGACTTCTGGTTTCTTACTGGAAAATACTTCTTCGGGTATCTTGTTCTTGAGTACTATGTGTGGAGTATGGTTCTGTACATACACCGTTGTTCTGGCAGCTTCTGCCCATAGATGCATGGGAAGATCTTGATCAAGAAGCATTGCTCTTGCAGCTTCCATGATAGTTCTATTCTTCCTTTCTGCAACCCCATTCTATTGTGGATTATATGGAGTGGATAGCTCCCTCTTAATCCCTGAGTCTTTGCATAACCCTTTGAATTCATTTGATGTGAATTCTCCGCCATTATCTGATCGAAAGGTCTTGATCCTCTTTTCAGTGTGGTTCTTGATCAAGGCTTTGAATTCCTTGAACTTGCTGAAAACTTCATCTTTGTTATTCATAAAGTAAATCCATGTCTTCCTAGAAAAGTCATCAATAAACGAAACATAGTATGCATACCCACTTAATGAACTTGATGACATTGGACCGCATACATCGGAGTGGATGATTTCCAAGATTCCTTTTACCTTGCTCTCGCTACTTGGAAATGTCTTCTTTGTGTTCTTTCCTTTCACACATCCTTTACAGACCCCATCATGTTTTGCTTGAATTTCTGGAAGACCTTCAACAACTTTGCTTGCAAGTGGTAGTGCTCTGTAATACACATGTGCAATCCTTCTATGCCAAAGTTCATTTGGCTCTACTATTTCATGGACCAAGGCTTGTTCTAGATGGCCCTTCAATTTGTATAGACCTCCCTCTTGTTCCCCAATCACTACTACATCATTAATAGTATTTCCCTTTGGCAACATGATAACTTGGCCATCTATAAATGCAACCCTCATGCAGATATGGAGAGGAGGTTATTCTTTAGTCCTGGTACAAACAATACTTCCTTCATTGTCATAGACTTTCCAAAGTCTAGCTTATAGGAGGATTCCCCACTACCTTTTATTGGATACTGCTAGTCATCTCCAAGTTTCACCTTGTGTGGTGATTCATGTTCTGATAGTTTCACAAAGGATTCATTGAATCCTGTCATATGTTTGGAAGCCCCACTATCTATAAGCTAATCATTGCTTCGATGTGTAATGTTTCCCGTGAGAGAAGAAACCAAAACATATTCTTCATCACTTGAGGAATCATCACTTTCATGTATGATTCTCTTTTTGGAAGGTTCATCATCCTTTGCAGCATGAGCATGATGTATTCTCTTGTTTCCCTTCTTCTTGTGAGATACATTTTTGTTTCTAGGACATTCTCTAGCATAGTGTCCTTTCTCATCACATGTATAACATCTAATTCTAGACAAATCTTTTCTAGTGTTATCTTTGTGAGAGTGCTTACCTCTGGGGTGATGAGAACTTCTTCTGGTTTTCTTGGAGTGTACCATGAGAGCTTGATCTTCACTTCCCCTCTTTTTTTCTTGAGTTTCTATTCGAGCTTATTCTTGAGAGCATTCTTCCCATAGTTTGCTGAACTTGAGTAACTTATTTCTAGCACATATTCCTTGAATAAAGGAGTCCCATGATCTAGGGAGACCATTCAAGGTGGTCACTACAATTTCTGCATTCTCCACTTCTTCATCTACTGCTTCCAGTTGTTCCTTGATCTAAGAGACCCTTGTAAAGTAATACTACATGGTTTCTGCATTCTGGATCTTTAGATTCTTCAGTTGGTTTCTCAGAGTCATCTTCCAGTTTATGTTCTTCCCTTCAAACAGTTTGGTTAGGGCATCAAACATAGCTTTAGGTGTCTTTAGGGAGGACACCTGTGGTATGAGGTGATCCTTGATTGAATCAGCAATAATCCTCTTAGCCATAACCAACTTCTTCTTGTGTAAGGCCTTAGCCTCATCTCCCTCTGGAACTGGAACCTCCTCATTGATATAGAAGTCCAACTCATTTTCTTCTAGGACCAACGAGATCCTATACTTCCAGGCTCGGAAGTTATCAGCTCCCTCAATATTTTCATCAATCTTGGTATGATGATACATCTTAACTGAGAACCTCAAATGGAAATACAAAAGATTTAGATCTTACCAGGTCAAGATGTCGGATCTGGATTTGGAGTTGAATTTCTGCAGTGCTGGTTCAGGAGCAGATTAGGGTTTGATTTTTCTGGATTTCTGTCCAACCAAATTCTTTGATCTTGATCTCTAAACTTTGATTTTGAGGAGGATATAAATCCATGCCTGGGATAACTGAAAAAATTCCACTTCTGTGGAAAGCCCTAATTTCTGGTAGCAGTGTTGGGTCCAAAACTGAAAAAGCTCAGAATTGGATTCTACATCGACAGAAAGATACGCCCTAGGGAGGAGTGTCATCCCAACCTTCTTTTGCTGAAAATCTGTGGAGAGAGATCCAAAAAGTAGGAATCCCTAGTTTGCATAGCTGCATAGTGTCCTCTTCTCATGTTAGCTCTGATCCCATGTTAGATTTTTAACATTAAGCTAGAATTATATTAGGATCTTTAACTGACAGAATGACAAGCACAACAATCAAACACAAGAGACAATGAACATAGTGTTTTTCCTCGAGGAAACCATAAATGGATAAAACCCCACAACTTCCTCAGAGATAGAATCAGCACCAAAAGTAAGACCCCAAAACAGTAAGATGATCTCCCGACATAAGTAGCCTCTTTCTTCCTAGCCCCGGTGTCTTCTTCTTCCTCAGCTATGTGCTACAACTGAGTGTGAGTGAGTGTGTGATAAATAGAGAAGCTCACTCTCTACTTATATTAATTCCCGAATTGATAATAACCTACTAGGGCCGACTTCTCTAGGAGATTCTAATAACCCTAGTGCCCCGGAACTGCGAGGACTTTAACCCTTGATCAATAGGAGGGTTACCCACAATGACTTGACATGGCTTGTTTACATTATAGAACCTCTCGATAGGAACATCAGGGCATGACATGACTCAAATACATTACAGGCACACCCCGGAATAAACATCGGGGTACAATACATAAGAAATACAAGTGAATACATTCCAAAGTTACAATTACATTAACAAAAATGACTAAATTAGTGACCAGTAAATGAGATTAATGACCAAAATGTGCATATAAAATGACCAAAAATTGAGAGATACGTGACCAAACAATGAGATATAAATGGCCAAAATTTGCATATCAATGACCAAAAAACGGTTTTGGTGGCTAATTTACGATCTTTTATTACGCAACCAAATTTGGTCATATTTTAGTTTGTCATATGGTCCTTAATTTGGTCATAAATGTGGTCATATATTTGGTCATTGATTCAAATATCTGACCAAATTAATGACCGACTGACAAGCTATAAATGATGAATTTTGATCGCGTGATAAAAGACCGTAAATTAGCCACCAGCGATCGCCAAACCAAAAGTGGTCATTGATATGCAGATATTAGCCATTTTCTTGGTCACTAATCTCTCATTTTCCACTAATGATATCCATGTATTCCATACAAATAGGGTCTTAAGCCATACTAACTATCTCTATAAATAATGGGCATTGCATGGGGTCTTATACCACTACATATTCCCTACAAAGGAAACATTTTGGATACAAGTGGAACATGGACACCATTTCATTGTTTGATGGGTAGGATAGGTCTCTTAGTCATAGGCATGCCTTATGGGGAAAATCTAGGGGATTTAGATGTAACTATTTCTTTAAGAAATTGTTAGCACCAGAATTTGGAGCCCCAAGGTTGAGGGGAGGGCCCACTCCTGGCATAACAGCAAAACCGCTTTAGATTGCGCCTCCGGCCCTGCGCAGTCAGAGAGGGATCTCTCGCTTGTCTTTCATATTTTACTTCACATAAGATATTCGCTCAAGGATGGTCAGGAGGCTGGACTCCTGGAAAGGGACAAAGTATAGTAATGTGAGATGTGGGTGGGATTATCAGGGCAAGGGACCATTTGCAATGGAGTAAAAAACCTGAGTAGGAAACATTTGCATGAGAAAAAGAATGGTGTGAGATTGCAAACAGAGGCAAGATAGCCGTTAACCTCACAATCAAGAGCTATTTAGTGGGTGTTTAGAATATTAGAGAGAACAACCCATCACGTTGAGCACCAGCAAGATGAATTCCACATAAATTTAGAAGAAAACTTGATAAATGTCTGAAACAATAGGTGGAGCATAGCAAGTATGAATTCCAAATGGTTATACACTAAGTTACAAACATGAAAGCAATCAACAAAATGGAATGGAAACAGGGTATACATTTCACGTAAAGAAAATACATATTGAAAGAAGCAACGACACATGAATCTCTGTCTTGAGAAACAACTCTTCCTTTGCAATCTTATTCATAACATAGGCAATCAGATCTTATTTACGATAGAGAGCCTTAGCCCCTAAAGGTTTCCCTAACATTTTTCTCTGCATGTCCCTCTATCGGGAGTGTATTTATATTATTCTAATGCTGAGACTATTCTCCTAAAGACTGTTTCCAGTCGTAATCATGCATTAACAGTATACAGACTGGAACTATTGCCACATTTTACAAATATAAACAAACATTATCGAGCTACAGCGTATTCGGCCCGAGAGACAGCTTGACGTGCTTTGGCCGTTACTCTGGATAATAAGTATGACCCCTCCCTCTTTTTTTGAAGTTTGTGTTCCCTCCATGTTTCAAATGTAGCTTTTCGCATGGGCACACACTAGCAGGGTAGTTTGCATCTTTCCCCTGCTTAACCTCATCCGCCACCTCATTCTTCTCTGGGTAACACTGTTAGCCATGGGGTCTGGAAGAAGGGCCGCATTGCTTTTGGTTGAGGCAAGCATGCTAAGTGGCTTGTCATTATTGTGCCTCTCATCTCCAAAAGGGTGGACTCTCCCACGGGAAATAAGGCGTAGCATATCTACACCAGCCCCATCACCCTTGGAAATTGGACTTCACAAACAGGGTTGTGTGGGCTTTAGACCCCTGATGCTCCCATCCGAACAAATGCTTATACAGGGAGAATTCAAGGACTGTATTCTTTCACGGAGGATTTGGTGGTAGTGATGGTATCAGGGGTTCTTGAAACAACACTTATGGGGAATAAGTGTCTAGGTTCTGCGTCGTTGGAGGTGTAGGTATCACGTCTGGGCCCCGATGGCAGGTGTCATTCTTGGCATGCAATACCAAGGTGACGGGCGAGTGTGGAAGTTTTCTCACCAACAATAAACACACCCAGACATACAAGCTTCTCAGACCAGATCTTCATCGTCAAACTCTTTGGGCCTTTACAGATTCACGAAGAGTCAGAAACTCAGGTTCTGGAGATATGTTAGCTCATCCCCAGTGTTTTGAAGGTAGATATATAAGTTTTTGAGAATGACAGGTCAACATTCCTGCACATTCTGTCATCGAGTGTTTTTCGTATCAACATGTGTGAGGGCATGAGCAAAGTGATCCTTTACTTGATGGGGATCTAGCCACATAGTTTCATGGGATGTGGCACCTTACCGTCTGTTGTGGGAAGTATTTTTTGGACGCCACCTCGTACAGTTGATCCATGCTGCCAAGTTCATGACGTGGATGCTCCCATGTTTCCTCGCTCTTGTGATGTAGAAACAGAATGGTCTCCCTCTTCGCACTGGCTTTGCTCCGTGTGAGTAGTGGATTCAACGGTTACTTTCCTTACTTCCGCAGGCCAACTCACACAAAAATCCGCGTAACATGATTCTACCACAGGGATGATTTCACCTATGTGCATGCTACAAATGGCATCAAGGAATTGGCCAATATGCAAGGAGGAAGATTACATGCGTGAACGTCTCCTCTGCTGTCATCTCTGCACTGGATGTGAAGCATGTACCCTGGAAATCTTCTCAGCCTTCTGATTTGGGGAATCTTTTATGCCCATTTTCCACGTTCCATCATTTCTGCTGCCAAATTTCTTCTTTGGATTCAACGAGTAGTTTTAGATCAAGGCTTGTTCTCAATCGTTGATCGCGATTGACCTGTTCATGCAACCATCGATCAAAGTGGGCCCTACTACTTTTCGCAATGTGAAATCCTGGTCTTCAACCTTGCTAGTTTGTATTGCGAAATGAACCACAACCATAGATCTCTTCCCTTCTTTATCATGACCATTGATATTCGGGGCCGATACCACCTTTCACGATTTGAATTCGCATCTTTACCTGCACAAGTTTGGTTTGCGAAATCGGCTGGGACCGTGGATCTGCTTCTGATCTCATCTCCACTGTTGAATGCTTCCGACCTTTAAACCATTTCGCAATCTGGAAAAGTGGCTTTGGTCGGACATGTCCACCATGAAAAAGTGTTTTGACGCCATTGATCTACCATCTGATCAATCTCAGCCTTTGATTATGAATCTCATTTAATTCCTTCATCGCATCCAATGTCCTCCTCGAACTTCTGTTAGGCTCATAATTAAACTGTTGAAAACAGAGTGTTAACAACCGACTCCACGAGGGATGTTATCCTCCCAGTGAGGTAGAAAATAAACCTCATAGACCAAGTGTCAAATCCATTGGGCTGTCTTCAATCTTTCTTTGAAATCTCCATTCTATTCTAAGCTACTGCCGCAGCAAATTCATGCCGCTCTTGCAAACCATGCTCTTGAATGCAAACCTGTGCTTATAACTGAAAACAAAAGAAAACTAAAATAGTAATGAAGGAAATGCTTGATGATTGTTGATATTATTGATTCCTACCTACTCTAACTAACTTAGTTCATAAGCTCGATTAAGTGAAATCGGACTTCCAATGAAGCCAATCAAGCAACTTGCTTAATAGTATTGTTCTTTTTTCGTGCTTGATGGACATAAATGAAATAGATAATGGAAGAAATCTATAAAATATAGACTGATATTTACCATAGATATGTGATGATTCATTACCGTGACCCAACCTTTCCATGTACTCTGCTATGGGGTCATAGAAAACATGGCAACCCCCAACAATTCTGTCCTCCGCTCGTGGGAAAGTTGTCCAGAACTCCTTTCTTCTAGTGGTCTATCAGGCTAATACTTGGATGATTGTAGAAGAGGGCCCACAGAATCTTTCTTCAATGAAACACCCCCCTTCTCGCCCGAATTTTCTGCAATGAGGGTTTCATGTGCTCAGGAGGGAGGTTCTTCTTTTCTCCAACGGAATCGAGTAGGCATATTGCTCCTGTATGGGGCGATATTCCTGAAGTTAGAACATTAAAAAATGTATTTATCTAAGGGTTGTTGCATCCTTCTTCATGACTCAACACATCATCACAAATTCCCGATGTATTATTAGCTGGAGAGGAATTTTCTGGCTACTTCTTCTTACCATCTTCTTTCCTGTACAAGTCTTTGGACGGCACCATCTCCCCTTCTTTCTGCTTTTACTTAGAGGATTTAATCATGTTTTGTATTAATTCAAAAGAGGCATAACACAAGGGTAGGCTATCACCTTCAGTGCCCTTATCACCCTTTTTTGCTTTAACCTCCTGGCTTCTCATAGCATCTTGGTCTTCTCCATCAGTAGGTCCTGGTTCAATGGTCAGCTTCTCAGGTACAGCCCGCAAGTATTCTTCCTCATATTCATCATACACGGGTGTACTGAATTCCTTTTTAAAATTTTCTTGTACGGACCTGGGGTAGCACAGATCGCAATCTTCAGAGAACAGGACTGCAGGATCATATGTTCCTGTATAGGGCCGGTCATCTTTCCTTATACCAAGAGAAAGCTTTAGCTGAACAGAGACTTTTTCATTCTCCTTGTAGGGCCCAACCAATTTTAATGTATCTTTTATTTCACCACCACTGTCCTAATCTGACAAATTTGTGGACATCTTAAGGTTTTCCTCAACCTCCAAACAGTCAATAAACATATGTTGCAAAGCGGTCAATTTTCTTTCCAAAAGAAGTAATGACAACTCAGGAGGGAAGGTGGATGCATAATAGATCTTAGCAGTGTTCTCAAGAGGTTGGACTTCCTTAGGCATGTTATAATAAAAGATAGCAAATCTTCTGTTAAAAATAGATAAGGTCTCACCCTCATGTCGCTTCAGGGAATAAAATTCTGAAAGTATTTGATCCAGTGGCCTTCTCCTACCCCAAAACTTTAAGAAGGTGCAAGAAAAATCCTCCCAAGTGTTGATGGATTTAGGCTGCAAATGCTTGAACCATTCTTTAGCATCTCCTTGCAAGGACTGTACAAAATCCCTCATGCATACATCATCATGTTCTATTTCAAAAAGGTCAGAGAAATCTTCAAAGGCTTGTAAATGTTTCTCAGCAGTGAATTATTTGGATTCTCCATCAAATTTGGGGAGGTACTTGTGATGTTTTGCGGGAAAATCATGGAGGATGGGAGGCAATTGTAATGGTTTGTATCATCTTGGATAAATGGGAGAGACTAGGTTAGCTGCAATAGCTACGCTATCGATCGAGGTTTCATGAATTTCATAGGGGTGACCTTTGACGTCGTGGGATTTTGGAGAAAAATCTAGGTCAAAACCAGATGTACAAGATGACGCAACACTTTTGGTTCGTAAAGAAGGATAAACAGGAATATATTCATAGTTCTGTTCAGAATGAGTTGAGCCATAGAAGACTGTTCTGATAAATTTAGGGAAGGATACGAACAAACTTACAAGATAATACAAAGCTTATTGGAAGAAACGTAGACTCAAGCATCTTTACCTTCCACCACGCATTCTTTGAGCCTTACAAGGGGTTCACTTTTTGGACAGAGCCTACTCGTCTTTTTTCTGATCATTTGATTTCTAGGTCATACCACCAGCGGAGTCGTTGAAGTCTGAATCCTTCAAGAGTGGAGTCACTAGGTGAAAAGTGCTCAACCTTCTTGATGTCTAATCATTGTTCACCATCACCAATCAGATCTAAACCCATGTCATTTTTCCCAAGGAAGATCTTCAATTTCATCCTCGATAACGGCCCTAGTTTGTTAGCACCAAGATTTGGAGCCCCAAGGTTGAGGCGAGGGCCCACTCCCGGCGTAACAGCAGAACTGCTTTAGACTGCGCCTCCATCCCTGCGCATTCAGAGAGGGATCTTTTGCTTGTCTTTCATATTTTACTTCACATAAGATATTCGCTCAAGGATGGTCAGGAGGCCGGACTCCTGGAAAGGGACAAAGTATAGTAACGTGAGATGCAGGTGGGATTATCAGGGAAAGGGACCATTGGCAATGGATTCAAAAACCTGAGTATGGAAAATTTGCATGAGAAAATGAATGCGGTGAGGTTGCAAACAGAGGAAAGATAGCCATCGATCTCACAATCATGAGCTATTTAGTGGGTGTTTATAATATTAGAGAGAACAATCCATCATGTGTAGCACCAGCAAGATGAATTCCACATAAATTTAGAACAAAACTTGATAAATGTCTGAAACAATAGGTGGAGCATAGCAAGTATGAATCCAAACTGTTATACACTAAGTTACAGACATGAAAGCAATCAACAAACTGGAATGGAAACAGAGTATACATTTCACGTAAAGAAAATACATATTGAAAGAAGCAACGACACATGAATCTATGTCTTGAGAAACAACTCTTCCTATGCAATCTTATTCATAAAACAGGAAATCAAATCTTATTTACAGCTGAGAGCCTCGGCCCTTGAAGGTTTCCCCAACCTTTTCCTCTACATATCCCTCTATCAGGAGTGTATTTATATTATTCTAGTGCTGAGACTATTCTCCTAAAGACTGTTTCTAGTCGCAATCATGCATTAACAGTATAGAGAGTGGAACTATTGCCATGTTTTACAAATATAAATAAACATTATGGAGCTACAGCACATTCGACCCGAGTGACAGCTTGACATGCTTTGGCCGTTACTCTGAATAATGAGTATGACGCCTCCCTCTCTATCTAAAGTGTGTGTTTTTGTCATGTTTCAAATGCAGCTTTCCGCATGGGCACACACTGGCAGGGTAGTTTGCATCTTGCCCATGCTCAACCTCATCTGCCACCTCATTCTTCTCTGGGTAACACTATTAGCTGTGGGGTCTGGAAGAAGGGCCGCATTGCTTTCGACTGAGACAAGACCGCTAAGTGGCTTGTCATTCTTGTGCTTCTCATCTCCAGAAGGGTGGACTCTACCATGGGCAATAAGGCATAGCATATCTACACCAACCCCATCACCCTTGGAAAGTGGACTTCACAAACAAGGTTGTGTGGGATTCAGACCCCTTATGCTCCCATCCAAACAAATGCTTATACAGGGAGCATTCAAGGACTGTCTTCTTCCATAGAGGCTTTGGTGGCAGCGATGGTATCAGGGGTTCCTTGGTGACTAAAAAATTTAGTCAAGACATGTTTTTCATGTGATTTACTACTAAATACGAGCAATTTGGCTTGACCCAACTATAAACGACTAACATTAATGACTAATTTAGTCACCTATTAACAAATATGACTAGATAATAAGTGACAGAGTTAAAATGACTAACATAAAAGTCTAATTTAGTCACGGCATAAAAAATGACTAGCTATAAGAATATGAATTAATCATTTATGTTAGTCATTTTTAATTGTGTCATGGAAAATTTGATAATGAAGTGTAAATTTTGTAAGTTGTCTACCTTCTATTAGTAATATCGGTGCCATGCACCTTGATCTTCATAGATCCAACAAAGTAATTGCACGAATTTTCTCTTAACCGTGTTTATCCTTGTTGCACCATTGAAGTAAACTCGGTTAAGCGCCTTCCAAAGGAATACATCAATTATGAATTATGTACTAGAACCAGTACCATATCAATACCTAGCTATAAGCATCATAGTCCTACATCCCCTCGAGAACTGGCCATTCGAATGTGCCTCGTCCACGTAGGCATACATAATACATCCAATGCATGGCCAAAAAAATACGTCAACTTCAGATTTGTGGGCTGAAGCTATCGTTCGACCCCTACTCCCCTGTTTTTGCACTCGATACCCTATATTTGCAGATGATAAGCCGGTTCAGGATCTCATAGTGACAATTCAGAGTGCTTCAAAGGTATGGTTCTTGCCGCTTTGATCATGTTCATCAATCTAGTCAATAACCAGTTGTTATGGTTTTTTATAGGTCTCAATGCTACCGGAGTTACTGCTTCCACTTTAAATTTTCAATTATTACCATCTCCAGACTATGCGCTCATAACCATATGCATTTTGAGCTTTCAGTCTGGGAAAAGCATGAGCACCCTCCTACAATGCCACTATTTGCAAAGGTCACTAGTTTTTGCACATCAACATTCCTCACACACTCCAAAGGAAAACTAAAACAAACATTAGAAGAAGTGATTAAACTTTGCACGAAGGTTTACTTGTTTCTTAGATTATGGCAGGTTTTCTGTAATGGAACAGAGATTCTGCCCCAGAATTTTAAAATATTCGAATCAGCCCGGTGTTGGAATCCGATACTATATATGAATTCTTTGATTGGGCCGAGCAGGATGGAAATTGTGGTATTGGCATGATCCTCTGTATAGATGACTCTCACGGTTTCAAGCTAAGGATGGGTGTTGGGAGTGGCATAATACTTTTGCTGAACTTTTATCATTACGGGGGATTTTATGGTTCGCAAAAAAAAAAATTCTCTAGATTTCTATTTTTGGCGACTCATAGGTCATATTGATTGGGCCATAGGTCTCACCAATTTTCAGTCACTGAGTTTTGATTCCTGGTTGAAAAGGATTGGGATCCTAAAGAATTGTTTTCTTTCTTTATCCTTCAAGCACCTATACAGGGAGTTCAATTCTGATGTGGATAACCTATCAAAGCTGGCGATATGAGACTTCCCTGGTATTCTTCACTTATGTAAGTACTCAAACAGAATCATAACTGCTAAAGGTCGCTTTACCTGCTTCTAGTTTCTCCATTCTGGTTTTTCCTTGGACTGTTTTAGGGTGTATATGTATGAAAACTCTCTGGAGCCCTGCTATTTTTTTCTCATAGTTATTTTTTCTTTTCCGCATTTTTGCTTTCTATAGGTTGATGGGTAGAGTCCCCCTCTTTTATTTTTGGATATTGTAATTTTTTGCCCAGGGCTTCAATTTTGTCTTCTAGCCTACTTTGAAGGGGATTTTACATGAACAACTATGATGTAATTTTGATTCTTATGAATAACTAATTACATATTTTTTTACAATGAAAAAAAACCATTAATATAAAGAGATTTCACCATGTTTCTTTTTATACTTAGAAAAAACACAATATAAAAAAGCTATATTTTAACAAAATATATCATCTAAAATTCAAAAAATTAAACAAAATATATAATGTGTATTTCAGAAATAGAGATTCCATAATTTTTTCATTTACACCTTGGAAAAAGCACAATTTAACACAACCTATTTTCATAAATATATAATAATTTTTTATGTATAATTTTTTTTCCATTTTTCTTGTTTAACCAATGCTTTACGTTGTTTCCTTTTTAAGCTTCAGATTGAATTTCTTTATGTCATTTTCTTTTAAAACTTTTGTACACTTTGTATTGAATACGGAATGGAGAGAACCAACAATGGAAGGAGCACAATCATAATCACAATATTTCAATTTCAGCATTTATGGCATTTCTGCTTCTACAATTTCCTCTCCTCTTTCCATGGCCATGGCATTTCTGATTGTTGGTATGTCTTCTCGTTTCGTACTTTGAATATGGATCGTATCTTCTCTTTTGGTTTGTTCTGTCTTTCTTAAATCTGGATGTCGGTGTTTGATTCTTGAGAGTAGGCATCTCTTCCTGCGTCTATTTGTGATAGAGAACAGTGGTCGTTTCAAGGGAAAATGGATTTGGATATCTGGAACGCTCTTATCTGCGAAGGACATATGATAGAGAACGTGTCTGGTATGATGTTCTCTTCTTTGATTTTTCTTCCTAATTTAATATTTGTATTTCTATGATATGAAATATCCTTGGCAATCTATTAACGACCTATTTATGGCATTCACCGCAGATACAGAAGAATAAATAATGTATGAGGAAAGAAAATCCATGCTACTCCACTCCACATATTTATGCATCTCTGTCTCCTCATGTCTCTGCATTTTTATTTTTTTGTTTGTCCAAATCAAATCTAATCTAGGAATGAGTTTCTACCAACCTCTCTATTTTCAGTCAATTTTCAACCCACAAAACCTTGCAACTTTTGTCATTTTATCAGCCATATCTACTTTATTATCAACCCTTTCCTATGTCATTTCGTATGTAATGGTATAATTGTATGATCTCATTTCTCATTTTGGATGTAATGGCATAATCAGATAATCTCATTTCTTTTTCAACCTTCTCCTTTAGCCAAGGGAATCGATGGTTTTTGAGATAGATCACCCATTATGGGAGTTTTCTGCCAACAGTTGAGCCTTAAGTGGACACCATCTTGTCCTTGTTTTGGATTGAGCGTTTATGGTTTTATCACTCATTTTGGGGGTTTTCCACCAACATTTGAGACTTAAGTGGACACCATCTTGTCCTTGTTCTGAATTTGGCGTTTATGGGTTTTAGTTTGGTTGAATCAAATATTTCAGTAAAAGGGCTATGACTCATACTAATTATAAGGTGACTCATCAATTGCAAAGAACTATTTTGACTGTGACCCATCCATTGCAAAGAATTATTCTGGCTTTGTCTTTCTTCCTCCTCTACTGTTGGAGCATCATCATCATCGTGAATATGAGTAGGATGCAACCCTCCTCTTCCTCCTCTACTTTTGTAGGTTTGGTCTCAGAGTCTGTGTGGGGCATGGTCAAAATATATTCTAAATAATTGTTTTGTTTGATGCCCTAGAGATAGAATCATGTGCATTCATTCAAAAACCATAGCAATGTCTATGCATTCATTCAACAGCAGCAACACTTTTTTGAGACATGTTTATTTCTTCTCCCACATGTACAAGATATATTACTATTGTGCTTTGTAACCTCTAATATATGTTTTTTAGATTTTCCATTTGATATGCCCTCTCTGCATTAAATGGTACCTTCTCCCTGGGTTTCAAGTGTAGGTTCAATTTTTTATTCATCATCACAGTTTACAAAACCCCTTCCTGCTTTCTTGGTGTTTTATCCTGACTTCCTTTTCTAGATTCTTTGTTAACATATTGAAGGTAGGGTGGACCAACTAGTGTTGCGAAATTTTGAGAACCTAGTTTCTCATTTGGAAGCCAACAACAAATCTTGTAGATCATGGCTTCTCACATAGATCTAGATCAGATTGTAGTCCACATGCTTCTGTGGGCTATTGTGTCAATCTTCAGTAGATGGTGTGGATTTTTGGTCCCTTCTATTATGCATTGGTTGGCTCCATGTTTCTTTTGGTTGTAGATATGTATTAATAGAATCTACCTGAGGTTATGGAGTTACTTAGATTGGAGTCTGTGGATGTGCTCATCTTTAAACAAAAGGAAACAAACCCAGTTTCTAGCCCCTTATTGGAAATCATCTGATTTATTATAGAGTTTATAAGCTCGAGTCGATAGATAGATGGATTTAGTTATTAAACTGTCACTCAGCCAAGTGGCTATATGAGATATAAAAAAACTCCTTCTATGTAACATATTCAAAGAGCTCAAAGAAAAATGTGACAATAAATAGATGTCTCGGCCTTCAAATGTATTCTTCTTGCATGCATATTTTTGTGTACCAACTTCTATGTGCCTCCCGCTAGATCCTTCTAGAATTCCCATTCCTAGACTTTGATATGTAAGTTTGATATCTCCATGATTTGTGATTATGCTGTACAAAATATAAGAAAACGTTGCTTAGTTTTCTACTCCCATTCAAAGATATCCTGCACACCTTTCGATCTGGCGCCTCGTTTGGTTGTTCCCATTTTCCTGATTCACATATTAACCTATGAGAGTTGGTTCTTAGTTGCGCTATGATGTGCTTTACATTCCAAGTGAAGTAGTTTTTCTTTTTGAGTGTGTGTTTGTTGAAGCAGTATATGTCGTATTGTTGTTTTCTTTTGATGTGCCCATTTCTATCCCTCCATCACTTTTCAGTGTGATGGATTTGCTAGCTAGTCGGTCAGTCATATGGTTTGCTTTCCTTCTCACATGTTATAATCTTACTAGATTGAAATTCTTATTATCCTCTAAAAAGAACCATTCAATGTGCTGGACTAGTTCCCATGACTTGGTAACTGCCTACTCGGTAAGGATATATGTGAGGAGTTTAGAGTCCCTTTTGTTTCACATATTTGGGCTAGGTTCCTATGGTAATTGCTTCACTCATTCCTGATAGTGCACCTTGGCTTTCAGTCATATTGTTTCTTTACAGCTCTTCCAAGTATGCTTTCCCCAGTCCTTTCTCTTTCATGGCAATTTCTGATAACAACCAACCCTTTCTATCTAGATTTTACATTAGACCATCTTTCAAAAGTTTTCTTTGAACCAACTTGAGTCTAGAAATTTGAAAGGATCAATCAGTTTTTTACTTTCTTTGATATTGAATTGATTTATAATAAGTTTAAATTTTATATGTACCTCAATTTGGATCTTCTTCTTTGATTTTGATAAAATCCTTCTGTTTATTTGAGGCAACACGTTTTTTTGTTATTACTGTACTTATTCATATCATATCTCTTTTGAAATGAATTCATACTAGACGTAGTTTTAATACTCTGTTTACATATAAATCAAATTGTGAACATTGTTTAAACTATGGAATAAAACTAATATACATAACATAACTTAATGTAAAATTATTCCATATCAGATTTAGAAACTAAGAAGCTAATATGCTGAAAAAAGTCTAGAATGGTCCATTGCTATAGATATTAGACTCTCATCTAGGCTAGATTTAGAGCCCAAATTTTCTTTAGAACATTTAGGGATTTGCCCCATTTCTTGGGAAAATCTTTGGTAGATTTAACCTTTGTGTTGGGATGGCTTGTTCATGTGTTCCATACTTTCCTTAATTTGTTGGAAAATTCACATTTTAGGAGTAGTTGGCCACAACTTTTTGCTTCTCCAAGAAATTGTCTAGAGTCTGGACCCTTGATGGGATAATTGTTTATCTGGCTTTCAACGGTTCTTCTGTTACTATCTTTCTGTGGATAGTTTTTGAATTTCTTGGATCTGGAATTGATTTAGATCTATTTTAATTTGGATCTGCTTATTTTAGATTTCCAATTTCCTTTTGTTGATTTGAGGCAACATGATTTTTTGTTCTTACTGTACCTTTTACTATGACAGCTCTTTTGAAATGAATCCATACTAGCTTTGATGTTAATACTTTGTTTACATGTAAATTTATGACATTGTTTGAACTGAAGTATACATTACATAAATCAATGCAAAATTCTTCCATATCAGATTCAGAAACCAAGCAGCCAACAGGCTGAAAATAGTCCAAATTGGTCCATTTCTAATTTTCTATGGCTAGTAGACTCTTACCTAGGCTAGATTTTGACCCCAGATTTTCTTCATAACTTTTTCTTATCCCGTGGATTTTCGCCATTTCTTGAACAACTCATCGGTATATTTATCCTTTGTGCTGGGATGGTTGGTCTATGTGTTCCATAGTTTCCATAATTTGGTGGAAAATTCACATTTTAGGAGCAATTGGCCACATATTTTTGCTTCTCCAAGGCATCGTCTAGCCCTTGATGTGTCAATTCTTCATCTGGCCCTTGGTTCTTCTGTTACAATATTTTTGTAGATTGCCGACGAGGAGAATAAAACCAATTTTGGCAATATGTCTAGATTTGGTGCCTACTACGAGTTTCTGAATTTTGCTAGCTTTTCTTCATTTGATATGCAAACTCTGTATTGAATGTTGCACTAGTTTCTAAGATGGGGGGACATGCCCCTCGGATGGCTAGACCACATCCCCAAAATTTTCAAGGGATGGAAGGTTGAGGATAGCAATAACATGATAGTCTATTTATAGTCTATATACTTGGACCAATTTTGAAAAAGCTCATGCATTTAAGAGGATATGGGGAAAATGTAGTTTTTCTACAAGAAACTTAAGTGCAACTATTTTTTAATTTGAAATAAGGTCCATGAAGAGGATATGAGATGAATTCCTGTACCTATAACAACTTTATTCATATTTCTTGTTTATGTTGATTATGTTAAAATGCATTCCCTTCTCAATATGTTCTGCAGAGTTTTACAGTTGTCTGTTGGAAACAATTTTGAGATATGCATTCAAGCATTATGTAAAAATATTGGAGTCATAATTTGGACTACGAATATGTTATAATAATAATTTATTCAAACATTTAGTATCCATTTTGAGGCATTACTATCCATCTGTTGTCACAATGCATGAGGTTAGGACGATAGAAGAAATGGACTAAAAAACCTTTCACATCCATTTACAATATGTAAAACCCAAGAAGACCCCAAATCAAAATAACAAAAGTAATAACCACTAGTATTGATCTATCATAGCTTCATATTTTCCAAGTGTCAAAAGGGAACAAATACCTTGAGGGACAAAGGTTTCCTCAATTTTTGAATTTTAAAAAAGGTTTAACCTCAAGGGATTTGTTCCCTCTTTCCACTTGATAGATCCTTAAGATGGATCTATATAGGTTTATCTAAGTTACTGGGATTTTCGGACTTGGTGTAAGGATCCTTGGATATGATCCAGATTTGTTTGAATTTTCCAAGGATATGCCCAAAAGGAGTCTGCATGGATGAAATCATTGTCACAATATATCTTAATATACTTGGATTCTCTTATATTTTCCTAGGATATCCTTACAAAGGGGTCCTCTGCATTCATGGAAAATATCACCTCAATATTCACGTTTACACAACATCATGACCTATCTATTTGGGGAATTCACATAGCCACATCTACCAATATAAGGACACTAAATTTCTCTTTGAGCTATTGCATCTACCATTAGAAGGCCAAATGTATTTACTCAGGGCATCCAAATGAAATAAAGAACCATATCATGACCATACACTTTCACAATGGTCACGATTTTCAGATCTCTTATTCACATTGTATACTACTGTAGTTTGGGAAGGCGGCCATAGATGGGTCTCTTGTCATCTATGGATTTATCATTTTATGAAATTCCAGAAGTAAGCATCAATAATTATATAATTTGGCTTTGAGAACTCTTATTTGATATTGTATATGAAAGTAGTTCTAAAAAGGGATTTGCTATGGGTCTAGACACATATTTCTATGTGCTATTGCAAATTGCATCCAAATGAAATAAGGAACCATATCACCACCATATACCTTTGTAATGGGCATGCCTTTCCTAGCTCTTATTTGTATATCGTATATCGATATAGTTTTGGAAGGGGACCATATATGGGTCTCTTGTCATCTGTGGATTTATGAAATGTCACAAGAAAACATCAATTATTATTTAATATGGCTTTAAGACTCTGTTTTGAATATTGTATGCAAACATAGTTTGCAAAAGTGTATTTTTTCATCCATGGTTTCATGACATGTCACAAGTAAACACAATATATATATATATAATTTCAATGAATATATAGTTTCAATGTAAATTAGATAATCACTAATTTATCATGTCATATTTTTTATGAAAAAATGATTATTATGTCATACATATCTAGTTTACTTTATAATTTGTGCTATGGTTTTTATAAGCTAGTAAGTATTTCTATTAATAATCAAAGAAAGTGACTGAGAATGAGAAAACCAGATGACTTAGAGAGGCCCAAGTGTTTTAATTTTCCAATAGAGTACCACAATCCAAAAGTATTTGGATTCTTGGGATTTGGTATTCCCTGGATTAGGAACAAAAGGGACCATGTTTTCCTGGATTTCTACATCTTGAGTATAGTCTTCTTAAACTTCCAACCATTCCTTAATGTCATCAAGCTCACGTTGAATGAGGTATGGGGTAAATATGAAATAGAAGTCTCGAGGTTTGAACCATTGGTTCAAAAATGGGGCTCTTTCCCTTGTGAGGGTCTCTGCTTTGGGATGCTCTAACCATGCTGAGGGTTGGGGAGTTGAATAAGACAAAGGGGAGGCTAGTTGAGAGTGCTGAAGGTTGAGCATCTAGATTGGTAACAAGTGGAGGAATATATTGAAAAAAAATGAACCCCCATAGTAGAACCCAAGTCGATGTCAGATATCTCAAGGAACAGAGAGAGAGAGAGCTAGATGGGAATCTAAACTAAAAACCAAGAAAACCACAAACTCATAATGCTGAAAAGCATGAATTGAATCCATTGGAACCAGAACGAAAGAAGAACCAAAGACCAACGATTCAAAACCAACATGTTTATAGCTTGAATCAATCAAATATCTTGGAGTTGAATTACTTGCCCGAAGTTTCCAGAAGCCCTTGCTGTGAGGTGATGTGCCTATTAGCAGAATGGTTTCTTTTGCAAACTTCCTTAATGCTGCAAATTGTGACCATGACTTCTTCTGTGAATTACCGAAGGTATAATCTAAACCCATGAGACAAGCTCATATCTCTGTATTGTGAAGGATCATTGTTTGAGGTGGTCTAATCGTATCTCATGAAGGTGGTTAATGAGTTTCCTGAGGATTGATGCATGGCTTGCAAAAATTCCCTGCAGTGTGGTCATGGGTCCCAACGTGAACATGTACTATATCTAGTGTCGATGTATATAAACTTTATAAGTTGCATAATTATGCCTTTATAATTATGATATTTATAGTTATAGTGTGTGTGTGTGTGTGTGTGTGTGTGTGTGTGTGTGTGTGTTAGTTATACTTGCCATATATGTACTTTCTTTTTTAAAATCTAGCAGATCTGTGTCTCCTTTTTTCTATTTTTTTTGTTTTTTAGTGAGCTTGTTTTAATTTATTTATTTTATAATGATCTATTAGGAATTTTGGAGATTGGCCTTTATACAAAGAATATTGTTGATTTGATCTGAAACTATTCCAAATTTTGGAAGTATCATTTTCAAGGCACTGGATCTGCTATTATTTACCACCCGCATTACCAGAGTGTTATGGGAAAATAGATAGTGGCTGACTCGGGGGATATTTGAGGTCAATTTGAGATCTTTGATCTCTATTTTTTGTCTAATTTAGTGGTCTCCTAGAGCATCCACATTTATGTTGAAGGAAAGAGAAGAAAGAGGGTATTGTTGCCTCACTCTTCTTGTAGCCTTGAAGAAGATTGATGGGACCCATTAATTCACACAACAAATAATGCCAAGAAGAAACACCCTGAAATACATTCTGCCCATTTTTTGGTAAACCAATTCTCAAAAGTTATGTTTACAAGGATTCTCCATTTTACTTTATCATAGGATTACTCATCTTGGATCTTGATGTGTGTCAAACCATTGCCTCTAGAATGAAATCAGACAGTGATATCTCTACCTACCATGAACTCTACTTCTTCCTTGGATATAGGGAACACCATATTCAGCGTGGAATATTTTGATATAATCATGTAGTTTGCGTTGCATGAGAAGGGCATGAAATTGTCAAAACAAGCTGCCTACTCTTTCCTACAATACAAGTGAGTAAGGTTGAGGTTAAGGATTTGAAAATACTCTTTGATTTCCTCAATTCCATAGCTGGACCTCGTAGTTCAGAATTGATAGCATCCTGCATCTTCTGACAGAAGCCACTGTGAAACCTTCTATGCTAGGGGCTTTGTCCTTCTTCATTAAGGAAATTGCTTGATATAGTTATTCAGTTATTGGGGTCAGTTGGATCATGTATCTTTTGATATTATTTTGTGATGCATCCTTGGTAGGTTTCTACACTATTCTAATTTGTTTCCATGTTATCTATTAGCAATTTCTTGAAATAAATCTCTATCCAGATATGTGTGTGTTAACACTCTATTTTCAACAGTCTAATTATGAGCCTGACAGAAATTCGAGGAGGATGTTGGATGCAATGAAGGCATTAAACAGGATTCATAATCAAAGGCTGAGATTGATCAGATGGCAGATCAACGGCATCAAAATGTTTCGCACGGTGAACATGCCCGACCAAAGCCACTTTTCTAGATTGTGAAATAGTTAAAGGTTGTAAGCATTCGACGGTGGAGATAATATCAGAAGTAGATCCACGGTCCCAGCCAATTTCGCAAGCCAAACTTGTGCAGATAAAGTCATGATTCCAAATCGTGAAAAGTGGTACTGACCGTGAATATCAATGATCATGAAAGAGAAGGAAAGAGATCTACAGTTGTGGTCTATTTTGCAATACAAACTAACACGGTTGAATACCAGTATTTTGCATTGCGAAAAGTAGTAGGGCCTACTCGGATCGATGGTTACATCAAGAGGTCAATTGCAATTGATGATAAAGATCAAGACTTGGTCTAAAACTGCTTGTTGAATCTAGAAAAGAAAGTTGGCGGCAGAAATGATGGAACGTGGATGGTGGGTGTAAAACATTCCTCAAATCAGAGGGCTGAGAAGACTTCCAGGGTACAGGATTCGCATCCAGTGCGGAGATGACAGCAGAGGAGACAATCACACATGTAATCTACCTCCTTGTAGATTGGCCGATTCCCTGACGCCATTTGTAGCATGCACACAGGTGAAATCATCCCTATGGCATAGTCATGTTACGTAAAGATAAGCGGCTTTTTGTGTGAGTTGGCCTGTGGAAGTAAGGAAAGTAACCGGTGAATCTACTACTCACACAGGGCAAAGCCAACATGAAGAGGGAGACCATTCCATTTCCTGCATCACAAGAGTGAGGAAACATGGGAGCAGCCACTTCATGAACTTTGTAGCATGGATCAGTTGTATGAGGTGGCATCCAAAAAATACTTCCCACAGCAAACGGTAAGGTGCCACAGCCAATAAAACTATGTGACTAGATCCCCAGCAGGTAAAGTATCACTCCACTCGTGCCCTCACACATGCTGATACCAAAAACACTCAATGACAGAATGTGCGGGAATATTAACCAGTCAGTGAAAAGGTCAGTCTCAAAAACTTATATATCTGCCTTCGAAACACTAGGGATGAGCTAACGCAGTTCCAGAACCCAAGTTTTTTCTTTGTCGACAATCCACTGAAACTCAAAGAGTTGGCGAGGGCGATCTGGTTCAAGAAGCTTATCCATCTGGGTGTGTTGATGGTTGGTGAGAAAACTTCCACACTCACCCGTGACCTTGGTATTGCATGCCAAGAATGACACCAGGCATCGGGGCACAGAGCTGATACCTACACCTCCAACAACGCGAGGCCTCGACACTTACTCCCCATAAGTGTTGTTTCAGGAACCCTTGATACCATTGCTACCACCAAAGCCTCCGTGGAAAGAGACAGTCCTTGACTGCTCCTGGGATAAGCATTTCTTTGGATGGGAGCATCAGGGGTCTAAAGCCCACTCAGCCCTGTTTGTGAAGTCCACTTTCCAAGGGTGATGGGGTTGGTGTAGATATGCTACACCTTATTTCCTGTGGGAGATCCCACCCTACTGGAGATGAGAAGCACAATAATGACAAGCTGCCTCGTGGGCTTGCCTCAACCAAGAGAAATACGACCCTTCTTCCAGACCCCACGGCTAACAATGTTACCCGAAGAAGAATGAGGTGGCATATGAGGTTGAGCAGGGGAAACATTAGAGGAAATTTCAACTCAAAATGGGCCTTTTAACTTTTATTCAAAGTCCATATCATCATGTGTTAGCCAATGAAATTGCTTTAAATTTGAAATACCGTATAGGTCCTAAACACTTTTTTAATATAAATTTGGGGATAGGTATCATAAAAAAAACTACTTTTTTTGTTTGTATTTTTGACATATCTCCCTGTGTTTTTACTCAAATTTTGATCGGGAGAGCTCGTTGGATGCGGAATTAAATTCCACATCCAACGAGTACCCACTCAGCATACTTTTGACGGACCCCGCTACCCCAAAAACAATAAATACCTGAAAAAACGGAATGATGACATCATCATTCCATTTTTTCAAGTATTTCTTATGTTTGGGGTAGCGGGGTCCGTCAAAAGTATGCCGAGTGGGTACTCGTTGGATGCGGAATTTAATTTCGCATCCAACAAGCTCTCCCGATCAAAATTTGAGTAAAAACATAGGGAGATATGTCAAAAATACAAACAAAAAAGTAGTTTTTTCTTTTCTTCCTCCAAAATTAATAAATATTATTTTATTATTTTAACTATTATTTTATTAGTTCATTTTAGAAGGCCCATTTTGAGTTCAAATTTCCTCTAATGGATGCAAACTACCCTGCCAGTGTGTGCCCATGTGGAAAGTTGCATTTGAAACACAACGGAAACACACACTTCAGACAGAGAAGGAGGCGTCATACTCATTATCCATAATAACGACCAAGCACGTCAAGCTGTCACTCGGGCCAAATGAGCCCACTAGCTCCATAATGTTTGTTTATATTTGTAAAACATGGCAATAGTTCCACTCTCTATACTGTTAATGCATGATTGTGACTACAAATAGTTTTTAGGTTTGTTGCAGAGAATAAACTCAGCACTGAAGTATTATAAATGCACTCCCAATAGGGGGAAAAGAGTTAGTTGGAGGATTGGGAAACCTTCAAGGGCTGAGGCTCTATGTTGTAAATAAGATCTCATGCCTGTGTTATGAATAAAGTTGTAGAGGAAGAGTTGTTTCTTAAGATGGAGATTCATGTGTTGTTGATTCTTTCAATATATAATTTCTTTACGTGAAATGTATATCCTATTTCCATTCCAGTTTGTTGATTGCTTTCATGTCTGTAAATTTGTGTATAACAGTTTGGAATTCATACTTGCTATGCTCTGCCTATTGTTTCATACATTTATCAAGTTTTCTTCTAAAGTTATGTGGAATTCATCTTGCAGGTGCTCCACGTGATGGGTTGTTCTCTCTAATATTATAAACGACCGCTAAATATTGCCTGATTGCGAGATCGACGGCTATCTTGCCTTTGTTTGAAACCTCACGCTATTATTTTCCTCATCCAAATGTTCCCCACTCAGGTTTTTGACTCCATTTCCAATGGTCCCTTGCCCTGATAATCCCACCTGCATCTCATGTCACTCTACTTTGTCCCATTCTAGGAATCCGACCTCTTGACCATCCTTGAGCGAATATGTTACGCAGAGTAAAATCTAAAGACAAGCAAGATATCCCTCTCTGACTGTGCAAGGCCGGAGGTGCAGTCTAAAGCAATTCAGATGTTACACCAAGAGCGGGCCTCCCCCTCAACCTTGGGGCTCAAAATCTTGGCGCTAACAAACTAGCACCATTGCTGGGGATGAAATTGAATATCCTTCTTGGGAAAAAACGACATGGTTTTAAATCTGATTCTTGATGGTGAACAATGATTAGACATCAAGAAGGTTGAGCACTTTTCACTTAGCAACTCTACTCTTGAAGGTTTCAGACTTCAGGGACGCCGCTGGTGGTATGACCCAAAAATCGAATGATCAGAAAAAAGATGGGTAGGCTCCGTCCGAAAATATGAACCCCTTGTAAAGCTCGAAGAATGCATGGAAGGTTAAGATGCTCAAGTCTACGCTTCTTCTAAGAAGATTTGTTCTATCTTGTAAGTTTGTTCTTATACTTCCCTAAATTTATCAGAACAGCCGTCTATGGTTCAACTCATTCTGAGCAGAGCTATGTATATATTCCTGTTTATCCTTCTCTATGAACCAAAAGTGTCATGTCCACTTGTACATCTGGTTTTGACCTAGATTTTTCTCCAGAGGCCCACGATGTCAAAGGTCACCACTGTGAAATTCATGAAACCTCGGTCGATAGCATGGCTATTGCACCTAACCTAGTCTCTCCCATTTCTCCAACCCGGTACAAACCATTACAACTGCCTCCCATCCTCCATGATTTTCCTGCAAAACATCACAAGTACCTCCCCAAATTTGATGGAGAATCCAAAGACTTCACTACTGAGAAACATTTACAAGCCTTTGAACATTTCTATGACCTTTTTGAGATAGAACATGATGATGTCTGCATGACGGCTTTCACCCAGTCCTTGCAAGGAGATGTTAAAGAATGGTTCAAGCACTTGCAGCCTAAGTGCATCAACACTTGGGAAGAGTTTTCTTGCACCTTATTAAAGTTTTGGGGTAGGAGAAGGCCGCTGGATCAAATACTTTCAGAATTTTATTCCTTGAAGAGACACGAGGGTGAGACCTTATCTAGTTTTAACAGAAGATTTTCCAGCTTTTATTATAACATGCCTAAGGAAGTCCAACCTCTTGAGAATGCTGCTGAGATCTATTATGCAGCCACATTTCCTCCTGAGCTGTCCTTGCTTCTTTTGAAAAGAAAATCAACCACTTTGCAGCATATGTTTATTGACTATTTGGAGGTTGGGGAAGACCTTAAGATGTCCAAAAATTTGTCGGATTAGGAAAGCGGTCGTGAAATAAAAGAGACATTAAAATTGGTTGGGCCCCACAAGCAGAATGAAAGAGTCTCGGTCCTGCTAAAGCCCTCTCCCGCTATACAGAAAGATGACCAGCCCGATACAGAAACATGTCATCCTGCAGACTTGTTCTCTGAATATTGCGACCTGCGCCGCCCTGGATCTGTACAAGACAATTTTAAGAAGGAATTCGGTGCGCCTGTGTACGATGAATATGAGGATGAATACCTGCGGGATGTACTTGACGAGCTGGCTATTGAACCAAATCTTGCTAATGGATGAAATCAAGATGTTATGCGAAGTCGGGAGGTTAAAGCATAAAAAGGCGATAAGGGCACTGAAGGTGATAACCTACCCTTGTGTTATGCCTCTTTTGAATTAATATGGCACATGATTAGAGCCTCTAAGAAAAAACAGAAGGAAGGGAAGATGGTCCAGTCCAGAGACTTGTATGGAAGAGAAGATGATAAGAAGAAGCAGCCAGGCAATTCTTCCCCAGCTACTGATACGTTGAGAATTTGTGATGAGGTGTTGAGTCATGGAGAAGGATGCAGTAGCCCTCAGATAAATACATTTTTTTATGTTTTTCCTTTAGGAATATCACCCCATATAGGAGGAATATTCCTACTCGGTTCCGCTGGAGAAAAGAAGAACCTCCCTCCTAGGGCACATGAAGCCCTCGTTGCAGAAATTTCGAGCAAAAAAGGGGATGTTTCACTGAAGAAATATTCTGTGGGCCTTCTTCTACAGTTGTCCAAGTATCAGCCTGACAGACCACCAGAAGAAAGGAGTTTCGTACATCTTCCCCACGATCGGAGGACAGAATATGTTGGGGGTTGCCATGTTTTCTATGACCCCATAGCAGAGTACATGGAAAGGCTGGGTAACACTAACGACTGGTCACGTCTATGCGGTAAAGATCAGTCTATATTCTATGCCTTTCTTCCATTATCTATTTCATTTATGTCCATCAAGCATGAAAAAAAAACAACACTATTAGGCAAGTTGCTTGATTGGCTCATTGGAAGTCCGATTTCACTTAATCGGGCTTATGAACTAAATTAGGTAGAGTAGGTAGGAACCAATAAGCTCTACAATCGTCAAGAATTTCCTTCATTACTATTTTAGTTTTCTTTCATTTTCAGTTATAAGCAAAGGTTTGCAGTCAAGAGCATGATTTGCAAGAGTGGCATGAATTTGTTGCGGCAGTAACTCAGAGCAAAATGGAGATTTCAAAGAAAGATTGAAGATAGCCTAATGGATTTGGCACTCAGTATATGGGGGTTCTTTGCTACCTCACTAGGAGGATAGCAGCCCTCGTGGAGCCAGTTGTTAACACTCTGTTTTCAACACTCTAATTATGAGCCTGACAGAAATTCGAGGAGGAATTTGGATGCGCTGAAGGCATTCAACGAGATTCATAATCAAAGGTTGAGATTGATCGAATGGAAGATCAATGGCATTAAAATGTTTCGCACGGTGAACATGCCCGACCAAAGCCACTTTTCCAGATTGTGAAATAGTTAAAGGTCGAAATCATTTGACGGTGGAGATAAGATCAGAAGCAGATCCACGGTCCCAGCCGATTTCACAAGCCAAACTTGTGTGGATAAAGTCGCGATTCCAAATTGTGAAAAGTGGTATCTGTCGTGAATATCGATGATCACTAATGAGAAGGAAAGAGATCTACGGTTGTGGTCTATTTCGCAATACAAACTAACATGGTTGAAGACCAGGATTTCGCATTGCGAAAAGTAGTAGGGCCCACTCAGATCGACGGTTACATGAAGAGGTCAATCACGATCGACGATTGACAGCAAGCCTTGGTCTAAAACTGGTCGTTGAATCCAAAAAAGAATGTTGGTGGAAGAAATGATGGAACATGGATGGTGGGCGTAAAACATTCCTCAAATCAGAGGGCAGAGAAGACCTCCAGGGTAGAGGCTTCACATCCAGTGCGGAGATGACAGCAGATGAGAAGTTCACACATGTAATCTACCTCCTTACAGAATGGTCGATTCCCTGACACCATTTGTACCATGCACACAGGTGAAATCATCCATATGGTAGATTCATGTTACGTAAAGATAAGAAGCTTTTTGTGTGAGTTGGCCTGCGAAAGTAAGGAAAGTAACTGGCGAATCTGCTACTCACACGGGGAAAAGCCAACACGAAGAGGGAGACCATTCCATTTCCTGCATCACAAGAGCGAGGAAACATGGGAGCGACCACTTCATGAACTTTGCAGCATGGATCAGCTGTACGAGGTGGCATCCAAAAAATACTTTCCATAGCAAACGGTAAGGTGCCACAGCAAATAAAACTGCGTGACTAGATCCCCAGTAGGTAAAGGATCACTCTACTCGCGCCCTCACACATGATTATACAAAAAACACTCGATGACAGAATGTGCGTGAATATCGACCAGTTAGTGAAAATTTCAGTCTCAAAAACTTATATATATGCCTTCGAAACGCTGGGGATGAGCTACTGTAGTTCTAGAGCCCAAGTTTCCGCTTCGTTGAGAATCCACTGAAACTCAAAGAGTTGGAAATGGCTATCTGGTTCGAGAAGCTTATCTGTGTAGGTGTGTTGATGGTTGGTGAGAAAAATTCCACACTCGCCCGTCACCTTGGTATTGCATGCCAAGAATGACACCAGCCATCGGGGCCCAGATGTGATACCTGCACCTCCAACGACGCGGGGCCTGGACACTTACTCCCCGTAAGTGTTGTTTCAGGAACCCCTGATACCATCGCTGCCACCAAATCCTCCATGGAAAGAGACAGTCCTTGACTGCTCCCGGTATAAGTATTTGTTCAAATAGGGAGCATCAGGGGTCTAAATCCCACTTAGCCCTATTTATGAAGTCCACTTTCCAAGGGTGATGGGGCTAGTGTAGATATGCTACACCTTATTGCCTGTGGGAGAGCCCACCCTACTGGAGATGAGAAGAACAAGAATGACAAGCCACCTCGTGGGATTTCCTTAGCCAAGAGAAATACGGCCCTTCTTCCAGCCCCCATGGCTAATAGTGTTACCTGGAGAAGAATGAGGTGGCAGATGAGGTTGAGCAGGGGAAAGATGCAAACTACCCTGCCAGTGTGTGCCCATGTAGAAAGCTGCATTTGAAACACATCGGAAACACACACTTTGGACAGACAAGGAGGCATCATACTCATTATCCATAATAACGGCCAAGCACGTCAAGTTGTCACTCGGGCCAAATGTGCCCATTAGCTCCATAATGTTTGTTTATATTTGTAAAACGTGGTAATAGTTCTACTCTCTATACTATTAATGCATGATTGTGACTACAAACAATTTTTAGGTTTGTTTCGGAGAATAAACTCAGCACTGAAGTATTATAAATACACTCCCGATAGGGGGAAAAGAGTTAGCTAGAGGATTGGGAAACCTTCAAGGGCTGACGCTCTCTGTTGTAAATAACATCTGGTGCATGTGTTATGAATAAAGTTGCATAGGAAGAGTTGTTTCTTAAGACAGAGATTCATGTGTCGTTTATTCTTTCAATATGTATTTTCTTTACGTGAAATGTATATCCTGTTTCCAATCCAGTTTGTTGATTGCTTTCATGTCTGTAACTTAGTATATAACAGTTTGGAATTCATACTTACTATGCTCCGCCTGTTGTTTCAGACATTTATCAAGTTTTCTTCTAAAGTTACATGGAATTCATCTTGCTTGTGCTCCACGTGATGGGTTGTTCTCTCTAATATTTTAAATGCCCACTAAATATCTCCTGGTTGCGAGATAGATGGCTATCTTGCCTCTGTTTGCAAGCTCACGCCATTCTTTTCCTCATGCAAATTTTCCCCAATCAGGTTTTTGAATCCATTTCCAATGGTCCATTGCCCTGATAATCCGACCTGCATCTCACATCACTCTACTTTGTCCCATTTCAGGAGTCCGGCCTCCTGACCATCCTTGAGCGAATATATTACGCGGAGTAAAATCCAAAGACAAGCGAGAGATCCCTCTCTGACTGCGCAAGGCCAAAGGCGTAGTCTAAAGCGGTTCTGCTATTACGCCGAGAGCGGGCCTCCCCCTCAACTTTGGGGCTCAAAATCCTGGCGCTAACATTTTGTTTGTTTCCTTGTTCTTATTATCTTCTGTGATTATACCTATTAACCATTTACTAGCACTTTCTGATCAGGTATGCTCTATGGGAGAAATTGGAATCCCTACCTCTTTTGAGACACTGAATACCAGAATTATGTTTTCAGAATTGTTTTTTTTGTTGGTATTCTAGGCACAGATTGAATTAGAGCTGATTTTATCTAACATCCTTGACTTCTCAGATTCTTTCGGTGGTGTTTCATTTTCACCCTCTAACTCTTCTCTTCTTGGAATATATTGTCAAAACCCTTCCTTATTCCATTACTTAAAGTTAAGCCTGATTTAAACATTTTCCAACATCTTCTTTCGACTAAACATTTTGGATTTCCCAGTGGGTGTAATCTGTTTAAAATTTTTCCAGCATCTTCTTTCGCCTAAAGATTTTGGATTGGTGGGGGATGTAATCTGTTCCTTCGATTTTTTTTTATTATCCTTGAAATATTTTCTAATCAAGTATGATCCGTGGTTGAATTTAGAATCCCTCTCTTTTTGACTCAGTGAATAATAAATTTCTATTTTTGGAATAATTTCTTTTTTTTTTACTTTTTTGTATCCTAGGTCCAAATTGGATTAGAGCTGATTTTCTCTGATATATTTGACTTCACCAATTCTTTTTGCATTGTTTTCATTCAGCCTTCACCTCCTTTCTTGATATATATGTGTGTGTGTGTGTGTGTGTGTGTGTCTTTTTATGCAATATGGAAAATATATATATATGAGCTCATAATTTAAAGAGGCATGTCAGGATCTTTTGGTTTCCCCTTTGACAACATCCACACTAATTAGCCAATGATCTGAGAGGGAACCTTTAAGGAAAGTAAATGGGTATGGTTCAATCCCTTTGGCTAGCCAATTTTCATAGATAGGGATTAAGGAATATCCGAATATGTCCAGTCTTTTCATTACTAGACCACTTCCTTTTCTTATATCGTTCCAAGTAAATGAAAATAATCCATTTTTTTGTTCAATATTTATTAGATAGTTCTTGACAAATCCCTAGGAGTGCACTTCCTATGCACCTTATTTATTTTATTTCATGGGACCACGATGGTAGGTTTAGATCATGTCCGAGGATCTATGGAAGATATTTGTATTTTTTTGTTTCTTTGGACAGGGTGTTCCAATATTCTGGCTTCAAATTTTGGTTAAGGTTTTTCCATACATAGTGTTTGATTCCTCATTTTGGAGATGTTGTTTTATGATCCAATGGTCTCCTATTGAAACTTAAATTTTGACTGATAAGGGGTTCACTCAAGATGTAAAGTTGGTCCTTCCAACTGGATCTGTTGAGTTTCCCTTTACTTGCTTCCGTATTCTATCTTTCACCTCCTCCATCCTTTGTGGATTCATTTTTAATTCTTGAATGAACATCACATCATGGTTTGTATGCTTACTTTTCCTCTTTAGACTCTTATTTTCAATGTCTAAACCCCTTAAATTATTTATTTTGTTGTTTTTTATTATTTCTAACTATTAAGAACAATAAATGAAAAACCTAGCATATATGCTTGCATGGAGTGATTGTTTTATTACCCCTCCATCTTCTGAGAATTCATTTTTTATTCTAGAATGAATATTACATCAGAATGATATCCTTTTAGACTAGTTTTCCTTTTAGACTTCTTTTTCATTTCAAGGCCTAGACTTGTAAATCATCTACTTTTATTCATCATAGCCATTTCAGACCGATTTGGGGAGACAAACCACAAGAAATTATAAAAACGTATATGTGAAATACTTACACTGAGTGCTTATGTACTTTTTAACCAGAGTCAAAAAGTGAAGTGGAAATCAAATTTTGGCATATTAATTAAAGAAATCATGTATGGTTTACAAGTGCTACCACTTCCATTAAATTTTTCAAGTTCTCACATCCCTTCTTGGTTTTAGCACCAGAGAATGTTACGAAAGAATTTTTCCTTGTATTTTGTCAACTTATGTACTAGTTGCTCGACTATTTTTGGGAAAATCTTATGATGCCTTACAAAAGTATTCCTTGTCACTTTTATATTAAGTATTGTTTTAAAATTGAGTTGTTATAAGTGTTTTAAGACAACGTTTTTCATATTGTGTATGAGTCTATTTTAGTCTATTGATCTCCAGCCATCCAATTTCACATTTTCAGATTAAGAAGATGAAAGGACTAAAGCAGAAGAAGGCACACCTGATGGAAATACAAGTTAATGGTGGAACAGTTGCCCAGAAAGTAGATTACGCATATAATTTCTTTGAGAAACAAGTTCCTATTGATTCTCTTTTCTAGAAAGATGAAATGATTGATGTTATTGGTGTCACCAAGGGTAAGGGTTATGAAGTTGTTGTTATCAGGTGGGGTGTTACTAGACTGCCCCAAAAAACTCACAAGGGTTTGTGTAAGGTTACTTGTATTGGTGCTTGGCCTCCAGCCAGGGTTTCCTTTACTATTTCCATGGATGGTCAAAATGGTTGTCATCATCGTACTGAGATGAATAAGAAAATCTACAATATTGGCAAGGTAGATCAGGAATTCCACAAGGCAATGACCGAATTTGATAGGACTAAGAAGGATATAACACTAATGGGTGGTTTTCCTCACTATGGTATTGTAAAAGATGATTACATTATGATCAGAGGTTTTTGTATGGGTACAAAGAAGTGAGTTCTTACTCTGCAGTAGTCTTTTCTGAAACAAACTTCTCGTACTTCTTTGGAAGAAATCAAGTTGAAATTCATTGACACATCCTCTAAGTTTGGGAATGGGCGATTCCAGACAACCCGGGAGAAGGCCAAGATTTTTGGTAAATTGAAGGCTTAGGTAATGCTAGTATTGGATGTTTCATCCATGGTTGCATATAAATGTTTTGCAGGTGAGGTTTAGTTTAAGGATTATTTTTGAATATTGATTTGTAGTCCTATGTCGTATATTGAATTTTTCAGATAATTATATTGGGCACTGTTTTTCATAAGTAGACCTTGAGTTTTTATTTTTAGGATTACATAAAGATTGCCATCTATTTTATTTGACATAGCAACTACATAGAAACAATCATTTCTTTAATTGATTGATTAAGATATTAATGTAGTTTTTACCAAAATGAGTAGAGTTTATATATTAAAGGGTGGTAGACACGGAACAAAAATTACATCTGAGTGTTCTACAGCATATAATTGAAACTACAACTCAGAGAACTAAAAAATTTAAAATAATTACCCTTGCAGACACTACAAAGTTGGTTCCCAGCTGAAATGAAATTTTATTGATAGAGCGGAACCAATTACTATTCATCCTAAAAAAGACTCCAAACATAAAGACACATGAATAACATAGGACAAACTATGGAAAATTGGAGAAGTTCCCTTTTCCCAAGTTCATGCCTGGATTTTCCTTCTTCTACTTAACTAACTAATTAATGACTGCTGAATTTTGTGCCTGGATTTTGAGGAGGCCCACTTGCATCTCCTACTCCAGAATTCATTGATTTGGGGCGTAAATTGTTCTGACAGACTGTTGTTCCTAGGCATAGTTTTCCCTTTTCTCTTGCATCTCATCTCTCTTGAGTTCATGAATCCGATCCAAATTTTCGCTAACTAAGACTTTGATTTGATGCTTCAAGGTGGCCAATTTACGCTGCATTACCTGCATCTTGGATGAAATCCTCTTTAACCCATGCGATGGGAAACAGTCTGAGCTATTGTCACTGTCTGCCATTTGCATGAAGCTAAGACTTGGGACTTGAGTCTTTGATTTTTCAAAAAATCCATGTCGAATTGGTTCAAGAACCTTCTTTCCTCCATGTTATAATACTAGTTTTTATTATATAAAGTTTCTTGCTTTTCATGGCCATCCGTTAGCATGAGCAAGTGGTTGTTTCACTTTCATGTAAAACTGATTTGCACGGGGCTAATATTTGAGAACAATCTCTCAAATATTGGACTGGAAATGCTCTATGTTTTATATTTCAAACTTCTTTAATTATAGACATCATTTAGTAAAAAAGCTTTATTTTCTAGCATAAGTTACACACTAGGGAGCATTTCTCTATACCTACCATGAGCATTGCATAAAAAAATGTAATATGATTGACCATCTATTGTGCTAATATAGTAGCCACACTTTTTTTAGTTTTACAGACATGACTTGGGTAGCATTTGAAGAATGTCTGGAGCTATGCTCTAATTTTCTTGAGTAAAATGAGCTAATATTATTGATCTTAAATCTATTCTCTATGGACAGGTGAATGGAATTATTTTCCCAGCTTCAGTAATCTCATTGCACTGCACACACTTGTTCTACAGTGGAATTTAAAGTGAACCAAGGGACTATGAATGCAATGGTATCTTTGGTCATGTGAAAGATGTTTCTACCAACACTCTCTTACTTGGAATGCTTACAACAGTTCTCTCAATAATTTATTCTATAGTTCATGTTGGTTCCTCAATTGCATTGCTTTCACCTCCATCCTCACCAAGGGAAGCTTATTGTCATTCCAATAATGAGTTCCCTTAAAAAAAATTGAGCTTTTTTTAGATACTTGCTTTTTGTATGAGAAATAAACAGTAAAACTTCACCCCTTACCACAGCCAAAATGGTAACTATACAAGTTTTTACTCCAAAAAAATTTCAATAACATGCAATTCAGGTCCATTTGTGTAACTTGTATAACTTGTATGAAATCAGTTATATAAACTATATGGAAGCCAAACTAGGGTACAACAAATAACCTGCAAAAGATTAAAGAAATAAGTTTTATCATTGGATTTGTTGATGCACCTTGGTTTGGAAAATTATGGGATGAAAGTTTCTTTCACCTTGATAGTTTTCCTTTGGTTTTGTTGCATGGTACTTCCTTGAGCTGAGCATGGAATTAAATTTTCCATCTTGACTTATTAGTTATTTATCACTCTTACTGTCTACAGTGATCTACCATTTAATATTTTTTTCTCATTACCGTGTGCCTTTTTTGGTAGAATTGTCAATATGGTTACTGATTGGAACCTTGATACTCCAAGATTAGCTTTGCGCCCTTTAGAGTTCCATAATATTGAAATTTCCCAACAAAGTTGTTGTACAGTGCTAAAAAAAGTGTTAGTGGGATATTTTATACCTCATATGACCTTGAGAAGCCATCATCATCCTACTTATAAACTTATTGAGGAAGGGGAATACCCAATTCATCTTCTATGCTTAGAATTTAGAATAATTTACTGGAAATTATTATTTATCTTGTGTTTCTAGCAAGTTTTTCAAACTACTTTTGATATGTTGTAGTCACTTGACTTCCTCTTGAATCTAAAAAAAGGCCATCTGTAGTTCTGTAATGCAGGGAATCATCGCCTCAATATTCTCCTAAGATGTCAAGAATTTAATTGTTTTAGGGAGAAATGTGCATACTATAAGTGGCCACTGTGATAGTTTTGTTTTCATTATCATTTCAAGTACCTAATTAAAGTTCATAATTCGAAAAAATCAAATTCTTCTATACATGCTTATTAATGCAATCATCTTTCTGATTCTTTACCAGGTTCTGGGAAGCCTTTTCTTTCATTTGATGAGATAGAGGAATGACACAAGAATACATAGAAAGATGAAGAATGACCTGTCACATATTCATAAACTTTTTTCCATGTTATTTTTTCCCTTGCCAGCATGTATTCAGCTATGCTTCTAACTCACTGGACAAGTTCAGCAACAGATGGTGAAAAACTCATTGGTGTCGGTTGGTATATTGTTTGGGTGAGGATCTGCACAAAATGGATTACAGAAGCACTGTACATTTGGTCTCTGTTTTCTCCTATCCTATTTCCTGGCAGGGAGTTCTTTTGAAATTTTAAGCAGATATTGTTAAACCTTCAGTTGCAGAAAGTGATATCCCAAGAAATGAAGCTTGCAGATGCAATAACTACAGAGGAAATACCTATCTAATAATCTTGTCTACAATTTCAAAATGGAACCTCCACTATCGACAAACTCCCATTTCAAGCATATGCAACTTATAGAAAGTTTTCACAGTTATTGCATAATGATAATACATGTCACATACCTTACCTTGTTTATATATTTCATAAGTTGGAATTCTCAAAATAAGTTACTTTGGATGTGTGTTAAACCCATAAATTTCTTGTAGTCTAATTGTCCTTTTTTATAAACATTAATAAAATGATGTCATTGTTATGATGTTTCAATTGTTTTTCTTGCTTCTTCTTCACAATTAATAAAATTACATCATTGTTATGATGTTTCAATTGATTTTCTTGCTTCTTCTTCGCAATCCCTTTATATGGGAAAATCACTCCCCACAAAAATTTCATAACATTGATGGTTATGATATTATATGAAAATGTTTTTGGTTGTGAGATGAAATCAATCTTATTCATATCCTTTCATTGCAAGAAATATTTCTTATAGTGGCATTGAAATAGTACAAGCATTCCAATATCCTTATTCATATCCTATCATTGCAATAAATCTTTCTTATAGTGGCACTGAAATAGTACAAGCATTCCAGCATCTTTCCCTTGTCTTCTTTGAAGTATTTCTTCTACATGTTTTTGTTATATATGTTGGATTTGAAAATAGTTATGTTAGTATCATTTGATTTTAATAAATCTTACATAGAGTGGCGCTTAAATAACAAAAGTATGACAATATTTTCTATGAGTATCTTATATAATTTTTGTATACGTTGGATTTTGGTTGAAATACATTGTCGGGGACAACTTGGAAGTTTAAAAACTTGATCATTGCATTGAGAGTATCTATAACAATTCAATTAAATTGTTTACTCAAGGGAGAGATTGGATTTTCTAACACTGCATATGAGAGAAACAAAGAAATGGTAGTTGTTTCCCTGGCATATAAATGCATGGGGGTAGCACACATGAGGGTTGTGTTGTCTAAAACTTTGTGTTTAGACATCAACGTTCGAGTTTGAGAGAAGTAGAAATAAGCATGAGATATATGATAGAAATGTTGTTCAAAATACTTTGAAGGACATCAAGAAGATTGAGGAAGTTTGTGTTAGCAAGGAGGCTAAATTATGGGAGAACATGTTTGTCTCATTCTCTTCAGCTTTCCTTGTAAAAGAGTCAAGGGATAATAACTAGAAATTAACTAATTGGTTATCTTCTAATTTTTGTTGCTTATAGCACCTGCTTGTCCAAATACAGTAGAACCACCATACAACATTTGTCTGTTCTCAAATCTTACCTTTGTCATGGTGATTTTTTTTCTTGTCTTTATTACTTTGTCTGTGGTGCACTTTTGGAGTGCCCTTGGTTCTGATAATTATTTGTATCAGTCTAGTTTTGGCTATATCTAAGGCAGGTTGTCTATAGATAAACTTACAAATATGATTGAATGTTTCACACTGATTTTCATATAAAACATGACAACTATAATGTTGGGTATGCTTTTATTATTTCATTCAACTCTTTTAGAAATATGTGTTGAAATTATTTTGCTTGCTTATTTTGGTAGCCTTCAGACTTCTATAAAAATATGTTTTCTAGAATTGGCCGATATGGTAGCTTATGCTTTGCAACACTCAGTATGAAATCTTTTTCTTTCGTGTATTTTTATATTGTCACTGATAGATTATTTTATGAATGGCAAGGTTTGCTTACCTTATTTGACTTTTACTTTGTTTGATTTCATAAAATGATATTTTTATGATATATTCAGGCACGCCAAGAGATATTTCATAAATTGGTTGACTTAATTGGTATCACATCCATCAGAGAGGTCTTCTGTTCTCTCTACTAACATGAATATATGGATATGCCAGATAGGGAAAATTGTACATAGCTCGCAGGAAATAGTTTATCATAAATACTAGTTACTGGTAAGTTGTAATAGTAATAATTATGTAGTTTGTATATTTCTATCTGTCATAAATTTGTTTGAATATAATCATTGTCAAGCAATAATAACTTCTTAAAGGGTGCTAGCTCAATGGTAGAGTTCCTGCCTAATTATCGGTAGCAGGTTTGTGGTTTGACTCCTCCGTGCCCTATCATAAATATGTGACTACAAAAATGACTAAATTCTCATATATACTACTATTAGTAGCTAATTTCCCGTATCTTAGTCGTATTTAGATTAGTCATTAATATTTTATCATCTAGTAGTTTATTTAGTCATATGTTTGGTCATTAATTGTTGTGATCAGTGACTAAATCAATGACTAAATCTGTGACTAAATTTGTGACTAAATCATTGACTATCAATGACTATCAATGACTAAGTCATTGACTATTATAGACTAAACCAATGACTAATAAGTCAAGATATTAATGACTAAGTGAAATACAACTAGATATAAGATAGTGGAAATTAGCTACTATTGGTCACCGACTCAGTAATAGTCGGTTATAGCCTGATTTTAGTCATTTTTTAGTCATTAATTTCTCATTTTGTACTAGTGTTCTCTAATATGCAGAGAGCACACTACCACAAGGAGTAGAATTTGAGGTTTTTACAAAGCACCCACATTCTTTGGTATACGAAGAGCATATTTCCATGGGGAGTAGACATGGAGACATTTCTAGAGCACCCATATTCTTTGGTATACCAAGATCATAGTGCCATGAGGAGTAACCTTGAGGGGTTTTCCATGATATGAAAGAGTTGGTCGTGGAGAGGACGGCGCGATGAGAAAACACTTGAAGGGATTTTGAGAAAATATTTTGAGGAGTAGAGAAGACTAACAGAGACAAAAAAACAAGACACAATGTCTGTGGGAAGCCCTACCATATTCCTCTATTTCACAAGAAACTTTACCCAAAAACAATTCTATGTTCCTCATATTTACCTTGGCGTTCTTGCTAAATGTAATTGATGGTTTGGAATTTGAATTAAACTCTTGAATTTATGATTAAGCCCATCTTTATTTAAAGTTTTTCTCCCAGTACCTTGCCTCATTTTTCATATCTTTTTTAGAGTCTGTACTAGTGATATATTTATCCTTTCATGGTAGTGTTATTTTTATAGCTTAAACCCCAAATTTCAAAAGACGTATATTGAATCGCTTCAAGGTAAAATTTTGCATGAAACCCCATGAAATTTCTCGGTTCCCCGCCATGACCTGCACTATTTTTATTTGTGTGAATAATGTAATCCTCCTTGTTTAAGCGCGGATGGGGACGTATTTCACATAGTGTAAATATGTTTTAATTTGAAATACTCTATGTATCTTTATAATCTAATGCTTTGATTTCTTGACTCCTTCTGGGAATACGGTTACCCTAAGCCCTAAAATATTCTTTCATATTATGGTTATATCCATTCATCCGAATACCTTAACTACTGCATTTCGATTGAGGAGTTCTATGTTTCCTTCTTTTTCACATAAATGGTTATTATATATTACTAGAATATACCACGGTTTTGATATGTGGCTGAAATTTTCAACTCTCTTGACCTGTAACTCAAAATTATTTACCATTAATACACATGAGGTCCAATAGTAGTACTAAATCCATTATATTAGGCCACTAAGGAGTCTTGACTATGCCCTATGATATTCACTGTCATCGTCACCATCACTGTCATCATCATTGTCATCTTCATTTCCAGCATCATCATTGTCAATATCATCATCATCATCATCACCATCATCGTCATCATCATCATCATCATCATAAATATTTTTATATCCTAATCCACATGGTTTATAACCTATAGTACTAGACAATCCCTAAACATACCCATTACATATCTAGTTCGAAAAGGATACCCATTCACCAAAATTATTTGAGCAATACAAGTTGGATAGTCCAATTATATGGCTTTCCAAATTAACCAAAACATCAGACTAACCTTTGAGATGGATGAACACCCTTATTAATAATCTACTTATCAAATTTAGGAGAAGACAAGGTATCCACCCATCCTTTGACATAAAAATAAATAAATGCACTTATGTACTATCCAAATAAAATAGAATCTCACTCACAACATGAATCCTAAAACATGGATGTCTTGCAATCAAAACACACATATCCCACCAAAGGAATTCAAGATATATTGATGCATGGTTTATTTTATTCCAAGTTCATTTAATCCTTGAACATTGATAAAAAAATATTGATGCATATTCCATCCCCACCTCATTATATTCAAGGATCGGAGGTGCACCAAAAGATTCCCACTATGAAAAAATCATTGAGAATCACTTGTTTTCTCCTTCTAAGACCATCAATTTAGACCAAAGTGTCTAAGTATGTCATGATTTACAAGGAAGAGATGAATAAAACTCAATCCCTATATTTTATTGCAATGGAAAAACAAATCCCATGTTAGGGCTAGGCATCTTGGGATATGACATGCTTGGCACCATATGTTGCAAAAGGCCAAATGAGGATGAGGTTCTGGAAGTTGAGGTGTTCAACGATAGCGCTCACTATGTTAGATAAAGGTCCAAAAATTTTGATAACAAATATTTTTTATTTCTATGCACCTACATCCATTCACCATCACCTATATTATTTTCTTGAAGGGATTTGTAAGCAAAGAGATTAGAAGCGAGGTTTGTTGGGGCCATCAATGAGGCTAAGTAGACAAATACATCCCGTGAGAAAAGAAACCCAACCTAACTGAATCATTGGAGACCCGTGGATGCGCCTGGTGATGTGTTTTTTCTTCTGTTGCTCATTCTAGCCTATTCAAGCCCTAACCCAAAAGATCATTTGACTATATGTCTTGAACTTCTTCAAGTTTTCAAATATACCTCTGCTATGAACTCTGTAAAAGAAATATTATGTTGTTGTTTACATACCTTTATCATGCAAACTATTTGTGTGGAAAAAGACTTAGGTCATTCTCAAGAACTATGGTTGCACTATAAATATCCACTTTATCCTCTCATCTAGGTTTTTCTACTAGGTTTTTTATTTTTATTCATAGGTAGAATGAGAACAACATTTTTAGGTGTTTTTCTCACAATAAGAAAAGATACCTATCATTATATTTCGTCATAGATTCACAAAAAATAGGGATGATAAAATGATTAAGCTCACGATTTTTCTATTTTCGAAAGCAATTCAAAGGAATTTAGGTTCTCTTTTTACCTACGAGTGGTATGATAGTATTTGTTGGCATCAAAGCAGGGCATGTTACTAGGATTCTTGCATGTTAGTCATGGTGGAGGCATCTGAAATAGTATGAGTAAACAATGAACTTATTTTAAACATCTTGATGTTGTTTTCTTCATTCTTCTTTGTCTCGGACTCTTAATTAACAATGGGTGGTACTCTATGCTTTTGGAAATTGGAATGCACTTAGAAGTTCCCAGACAGGGTAATTTTTTGGGGAGAAATTTCTCCAATTGGCTATTTTTGGGGTTTTTTCAAAAAAATAAATTTGTTATTTGGTCATTTTTAGTGTCTAATCTCGCCTATATTTACATAAAATATGTTTTTTATCATAATATTCGTGAAAATTTACACATTTTAGTGTTAATTTTATGTTTCATATTTAATATTCGCCTACCTATCTATAAACATGTTTTTTCAATCCAAAACAATCGCCTAGAATACTGTACTTCAATATAATATTAGAATCCTTTAAAAAAGGTTGTTCCCATAATTATGAGGTCCAAAGCATTAATTATGATAATGTACCTATCAAAACTTCATCCTAGTAGAAATCATGGAAAATGTACATGTGATACTTTGGAAAATATGAGAACCTATGCTTCTATCCCTTTACAATTGTAGATACCAAACATACTCTGGTATGAGAAATCAGATAACACTCAAATGCTTCCATTATGTGCAGAACCTCCAAAGTGTTATAGCCTAGCATTGTACATATCCTAATGTATGCTTGTATGAGTAGACACCAGTATAAAACATATATATATATATATATATATAAGGTGTTTTCTTGTAAGTATGATTTAATTAGCATAAAACAATAGAAAACATCGGTTAAAAGGTATAATAGCAGGTTTTATGTCATCTATTGTTTTTAAATACAAAGATTGACCTGATAATGAGTTAGCTTGTGTTGTAAGTCTTTATTAATTAATCCACAAATTAGATCGTATGATGTTGACTATAATCTTATTTTAGTCCAAAGAAACTATATTCTCAACCATTAGCTCAATGTGAATAACATTTTATCAAACCAAAGACATTCAATTCAATACTAACACAGATCATGAGCATTTAACAATTTGTGAGAGCTAGTACATAATGAGAAACAAAGATCATTCTAATTAATCATTAGGATATATATTTTATTGAACATAGATCAACCATTTTACTCATGTATTACTTCCAAAATCATAAAGCAACTTTATATTATATTCACACTTGTGATCTATATGACTAGGCGCCGAAGATAAACTTCTAAAAACATTCAGAACTTACCAAAGGATAATTTGTTATATCTAAACCATTGCACAATATTTAGCTAGAGGAGATGTTTTTCAAGGTGATATACTTCTGAAATCAAAATGCTTATGCTACAACTGAAATAGTCAATTAATATTCCTTACAAGAATTGCCAAGAGTGGAGTAATGAAGACCTATCTAAATGGTAACAAAGAGACAATTTATATCAATTCTATCTTAGATGCTTTCCCAATGAAAGATAGTGATAGTTGTAGTAAGTCATCATACTCATATTTAATTTATCAAATGTTTTACCAAAAAAAGGTTGCTTAGGTGTGCTAAGAATGAATTAAATGAAGACTTGCAACAATAGAAACCAAATAGTGACAAGGAACACTATGATCAAAATTTAGATCTATCTCAAGAAGTATAAGGTCACAATATACTAAAATATCTCATATTAGTTTGGAATCCATTCTTATCATACTCATAAACATTTTATGTTCCAAGAAATTAGTACTATTCGAATTAGTCCTGAGATACAAATTTCAACATCACTTTGCAAGTGGATTTGAAAGCAAATCTAGTGCCAAATACTTGCATTACATGATAATGTTGTACTCCTTTAAGACACCTGATCTTAAAGAGGGATTAACAATATTTTGTTAAAACAGATTTAGTGGTTGTCATATATTGTGATGAAGACATGGTTAGCAATGAACCACTAAAAAAGAAAAGAAAATGAAAAGGAATAACACAATATGAAAGCTAAGTTGTATTGAAACTAATATGGAAAAAAATACAAAAAATTATCAAAAAATTCAGATACAATATTGCATGACAACAAAAAATATTATATATGCATATATACAAAAAATACATTGTCTTATATTGCTAAAGAAAAGTTGTAACTTTTTCTTCTTCATAACATTCACAGTAGTAAACAAAAGGAGAATCTAAGTTCCTATTGGATATATTCCAAAATATACAGACATATTGTCCTAGTAGTAGACAACAAAACATAAAGACCTGTTTATTTCCTTGGAGAGGTCCCAGAACCCTTGCCATTAACAAATTTCTGGTTGGATTCCACTTCATTTTCACTTGGACTTCAAAGGCCATAGTTCCTACATGAATCTCAACATGAGTCATTCTATCCGCGAGCTCTTGGATGGCATAGGATTGCTCCTGACGTCGGGATTCCTTTGCATGTTTTTTCTCCCTCTGAATCGATCTCACTTCATGGAGGTCCTCCACAACCTGCTCAAAAATTTCCCTCAATTCTTTTTTGAGTTAGCGAAGTTGACTCTTCTGAATATCCACATCATCTTTAACTCTCCTCAGTTTGTGTCCTAGTGATTCCAAGCCATACTCCAGGTAGCAAGGCTCACTCTCGTCGATGGAGTCCATGTAATCATCTTGGTTACAAAGGGTCCAATTAGCTTGGAGGCTCTCACAGCTCTGAATTGATTTTGTGAGATGAATGAAGTCAGAGATAAGTTGGCAAGGTCCCTTTCCCATTTCCTGGTTCCTGTATATACTGGAGGAATGATTTGTCTCATTGACCAAGTAACTCTTCTTCATAATGAAAAAAATCATGTTGGCGTGCTCTAAATATCCATCCTCTGCCTCAGCTCTCACCCATGGCCAAATTAACGTCATCTTAGATGATATGGACTGGCTTGATGTACTTTCCACAAATTTCGCACGGGGCATATAAGACTCCATGGTTTATTTATTTTGTACCTCTTGTACAAACCCCAAATTCACAATAGGTTCCTGGGTTGGCGAGTCTGATATAATGTACTCTGATTCCATTTCCCTTGAATTTATGTTCTCCCAAATCCTCCTTCACTCACGATGAGGTTCACGATCCCTCATGTTTTCCATGTGGTCTCCCGTGGTGCGTGCAACTCTTCGATTTCAATCACCCCGTGCAGGGAGTACCTCCACACAACTGTTTTGGTGATATTCGATGATATCCTATGATCATGCCATACCATGGATGACATTTGTTGTCGATCTTTTTCTTTTTTTGTACGTATAGATTTTGGATATCCGATGTTCTTCCCCACTTTTTCGATGTTCATGCCATACCACCAACGACAAATTTTGTCGGTCTTTCTCTTTTTTTGTATGTATAGATGTCAGATATCTGACGTTCTTCCCCACTTTTCCAGCATTCATGCCATACCACCAACGTAAAATATCATCGGTCTTTCTCTTTTTTTTGTACGCATAGATGTCGGATATCCAACGTTCTTCCCAATTTTCCAGCGTTCATGCCATACCACCGACAACAAATGTCATCGGATATCTGCCTGGCTGTAAATTATTTTGGGTCAGTTATCCAATCGGTATGTAATCGAAAATATTTCCTTCTGATAAGTATTGGTGGTAGAATATTCAACGTTTATGTGTCGGATCTCCGACTTGCGTATTAATAAATATTTCATCAGATATTCGACTAGACCATATTCATGTTAGATATCCGACGAAACTCAACCGAGATTTATAAAATTCGACTCTTGTTAGATTGTCGACAGACTGTTTCCGAAAATCAGACGTATATTCCATCGAAGTTTGGGTTCAAATTCTCTTGTGTAATAAGTCCTTTGACCTAGAGATTAATGCAGTTGCAATCATTTGTGCATAAAGTTGGATAAATAACCCATAGGATAAAATTTCCTTTTGAATCCATGGATCAATGTGTCCCATGTGGTGATGTGGGAAGGAGTAGTAATGGAAACTTGTTCTTCATTGAGTTCCATGTATATCTTGGTAGAATTAAGGTGAGACTGCCACAATGATTAAGCAAGGCCCTCCAAATGATTTCCTAGAAGATTGAGGTGCTTCTCATCTAGCATATTTGGACATGTATGAAAGTAGACAGTCATACTACAAATCCAAATATATAAAACATTTTCATGCATCTTACTACCATATTCATGCAATGATATGACTATGGGTGCACTCATTGTTATCCAATGATGAATCGAAAAAGTATTAGTTTGATAGCCAAATCTAGTGATTTTGATATTTGATTTCACAACATTCAATTTTAAATATTTAATTTTGCAACACAATGAGATGAGAAATCATTATAATGTAGATATTAATATAAATAATTTATTGAAACACTATTATTAAAGTTTTGTATATTAATAAAAAATCATACGTAATAATGCATTGAATATCAAGTTATAAATAATAAGTTAAATAAGTATTTTGTTAATTAAGAAAACCTAATAGTTATATATTAACAAATTAATTCATATATATATGTTAAATACATTTTTACTCTGATAGTTACGTCAATAGGTGTATATATCTTAGAATTTTGGGGTGGACTACCATCTATGCTTTTTCATCTATTGACGAGAATGAGACAAGTGTGATGTCCATGTTTATTACATGGACGTCGTCCAAAATTAAATGAGAATGAGAAAAGTGTACTATCCAAATTGATTCTATGGGCCTCGTCCAAAATTAATAATTAATAATTTCAAAAAAATAAAAATTACTTAATTAACATGTGATAAGTACATTTACTGATAGTTGTAAAAATTAAAATTAATGTTCAACATTAGATTATTAGATACAACTACCAGCTTAACTCCGTTGATTATTAGGTACAACTATTAGCTTAACCCCAATAATTATAGAACTATTAGTTCAACTTCAATTATAATCACAGTTATATTGGATAACTATTAGATACAACTATTATCTTAACTCCAATGATTCTACAACTTTTATCTTAACTTCAACTCTAATCACTTAAGGCTTAGTCCAAATGCATTTGACATCTAGGAGTATAGCTAATGTGCAATCATGTAAGAGTCAAACTTCTAATAAAAGCAGCTATAACTCCTAATAAACTCCTCCAAACTCCTAATAAACTCTCGCATCTCGTTACGTCTATAAGCATATATATCTTAGAAGTTTGGGGTGGACTACCAAGATATATGTTTTTTCATCTACTGATGAGAATGAGACAAGTGTAATGTCCATATTGACTCTATGGGTGTCATCCAAAATTGATAATTAATAATTTAAAAAAATAAAAATTACCTTAGTTAAGATTTGATAAGTATAATTCGTGATAGTTGGAAAAATTAAAATTCAACTATTAGATTATCAGATACAACTATTTGATTAATAGATACAACTATGAGTTTACCTCCATTGATGATACAACTATTAGCTTAATGTCAACTCCAATTATGACTTTTACTTGAACTACAATTGTCAATATATTAATTTTAAATTAACTATTAGTTGGAAAAATTCAACTTCAACTTCAACTATTCAATTATTAGATAAGACTATTCAATTAATAGATACAACTATGAACTTGAATTCAACTCCAATCACTTAAATCTTACTCTAAGTACATTTGGCATCTAGGAGTCTAGCTAATGTGCACTTGTGTAACAATCAAACTCCTAATAAAATCGTTTGAACTCCTAATAAACTCTTCCATCTTGCAGTTGGGTATCTAGCTAATTACACTGATATGTGTTTATTACACCGATAGGCATATATATAGTAGAATTTTGGGGTGGACTACCATCTATGAACGATAATGAGACAAGTGTATTGTCCAGATTGATTCTATGGACGTCGTCCAAATTCATAATTAATAATTTAAAAAGATAAAAAAAAAAATCTAGTTAACATATGATAAGTAAAGTTCAAATTCAACTATTTTATTATTAGATACAAGTATTCGGTTAATAGATACAACTATGATCTTAACTCATTTTACTTGATCTGCAATTTTCGATATATTAACTATTACTTGGAAAAATTAAACTTCAACTTCAACTATTAGATTATTTCGTTGATAGGCGTATATATCTTAAAATTTTGGGGTGGACTACCATATATGCTTTTTCATCTATGGACAAGAATGAGACAAGTGTACTATCGAGATTGATTCTATAGGCGTCCTCCAAAATTCATAATTAATAATTTCAAAAAGATAAAAAATAGCTTAGTTAACATCTGATAAGTACACTTCATGATAGTTAGGAAAATTAAACTTCAACTTCAATTACTAGATTATTAGATATAACTATTCAATTAGATAAAACTATGAGCTTAACTCCATTTATGATACAACTATTAGCTTAACTTCAACTCCAATCATGACTTTTACTTAAAGTGCAATTATTGATATATGTTAACTTTTAAATTAACTATTATATACAACTATTGGCTTAACTCCTATGATTCTACAACTATTAGCTTAACTTCAAATTTAATCATGGCTATATTGGATAAGTATTAGCTTAACTATTAGATAAATAATATGTTAACTCCAATAACTTAATACAACTATTCGCTTAACTATTAGATACAACTAATGATTTTACGGCTATTAGTTGAACTTCAACTCTAATCGTGGTTATATTGGATAACTATTAGATAAATATTATGTTAACTCCAATAAACTGATACAACTATTAAACTAAATTTAGATTAAAGTGGTAATAAAAAAAATTAGATGAACATGTAGTTGTATTCCAATGACTTCATCTCTTAGGATGAGAAGTCTACCTTCATTGCAATGAAACCATGCATCGCCCAATAACATTTTCATTTGGCATCGTAACATCATGAGAACAATCAATTAGATAATGTGCTCTGAAATTTATGTATTAATAATTTATTCCTCTCAGCATATTCCAACATGTTAATCTTATTAAGACAATTGTTGCTAGTATACAATTATGTTGTATAAGATGGTAAAAGTAAAAATAAAGTCATTACTTTGAAAATTATATTTTAGTTAATTAACGAGAGGGAAACTTATAACTCGGCTAATTTCTTGTTAATTAAAACATGTATCAGTTGGCATTAGAGGAAAAATTGGCATACATTAGCTGGCATCGAAGGAACATTTCAAACCTGTACAAGTTGGCATTCGATGAAAAAATGAAATACACCAGCTGACATCGAAGGAAATATTCATTAGAATCCAGCCATTATTGAAAAGGCCTCCAATGAACTGTTGTAAACCTTCATTGCATTGCAATGTATTGAATTGTGTTGTAGTGGATAATTCACTCTATTATTGTGTAGTAGATTGAATTGGGTGACACTAGAGTGGAAAATATGAGTAACTTTAAGACAGTGCTTAGAGTACCAATGGAGAATATTGACGCTTTAGACTTAAGAGAAAGGGTTTTTCTTAGAATCCACCTCTTCAATATGATACATCTCAGGTATTCGCATTTGAGTAAGTACAAAGAAACTGGAAGAATAAGAATCTATGTGAGATTTAGATTTGCATTCACTTACATAAATTTTCCCAAAAAAAATTACCTAGTAAATAAACTTACATATTACGAGAAGATTAATATATTTTATAATAAAATAAACTTTCTACCAATTTCATAAAATAAACTGAAGTGCTGTGAGAAGATTTATATATATATTTAATTAAGATAGTGGTTTTTTTGTTAATAATCAGGAACACATTATATTAATTATAGTACAAAAAGGAAATTACATTCATACCTAGCTAGCTAAAGGAACTACGCTGAACCAAGAATTTCTTCAGAGAATTCAGTCGGTCATTTCCCTAACTCCTAAAACTCCTAATATTTCTTTGTAATAGGGCATCATAACCCACCTACATTAGAGGAAATTTGAGCTCTAAAATGGGACTCCTAAGGAAAATAATAAAATAATAGTTAAAATAATAAAGTAATAGTTATTAATTTTTAAGGAAGAATGAAAAAAACTACTTTTTTTGTTCGTATTTTCGACATATCTCCCTGTGTTTTTACTCAAATTATGAGCAGGAGAGATCGTTGGATGCATAATTTAATTCCGCATCCAATGAGTACCCACACTACATACTTTTTACATACCCCGCTACCCCAAAAACAATAAATACCTGAAAAAAAACGTGATGATGATGTCATCATCACATTTTTTTCAGGTATTTCTTGTTTTTGGGGTAGTAGGGTCTATCAAAAGTATGAAGTGTGGGTACTAATTGGATGTGGAATTAAATTCCTCATCCAACAAGCTCTCCCGCTTGGAATTTGAGTAAAAACATAGGGATATATGTCGAAAATACGAACAAAAAAAGTAGTTTTCTTTTATGACAAATATGTCAATTCAACCATTATGGTTGACTCATTTTATTGAAATTCTATTGGTTCTCAAACTCCAATTGACAAAATTTTATTGTTGGCGCGTTTTTTAATAAGGCCCATTTTAGACCCCAAATTTCCTCTAATGCAAATTTACAATTTCCAGAACATAAACTTTCCTTTCATCCCTGACCTAGTGGCCCTTAAGCCAGTGTCTGCATAGAGACAGAATCTGAGTGATGGCACCACCCTTAATTTCCCCATCCCAACCAAAAGGATTATAGGCATAGTTAGAAAAAATAGTATCTGAAATATGCATAAATAGACAGAAGTTTAGAAAGGTTAGCATTGTCATCACGTTTACGATCACTTTTTTTTAACAGTTTCTCTTATTGTCCATGATTGTTTAATCTCCTTTGGAAAAACCTTTGGAAAAAAAAAAGAACACCTTGTAAAGAAATCTTCTTTGTAAAACCATTGGAAAAAAAAACTCTTTGAAAAAACAACTTATACAAATATTTTGGAAAAAAAAACTCTTTTGCAAAAATAGCTTGCAAAAAAACTCTTTGGAAAAACCCATTACAAAGAAATAACCTACTTTGCAAAAATACCTTGGAAAAAAAACTCTTTGAAAAAACCCCATGCAAAGAAATAACTCTTTTGCAAAAATACCTTGGAAAAGAAAAAACTCTTTGGAAACACCCATTGCAAAGAAATAACATACTTTACAAAAATACCTTCGAAAAAAAACTCTATTGAAAAACCTCTTGCAAAGAAATAACTCTTTTGCAAAAATACTTTAGAACACAAAATCTTTGGCAAAAGTGCCTTGGAAAAAAACTCTTTAAATGTACCCCTTGGAAATAAATAAGAAGAAAAATACCTTGTAAAAAAACTCTTTTGGCAAAAGAAATCTCCTCTGAAAACCGCTTCAAAAATATTTTTACTTATATGAAATGAAAAGGTGCGAAAATAATGAGTCTCTTTCATTTTACTTATATGAATATAGATAACGTATTTTTTTTTGGCCGCTGAATTTTTTTTTGCGTTTAGTTTTTCGGTCGAACAGCCTTTCTTGTAATGGTTCCGTAATGAAAAAACAATATTCGGCCGAATAATTATTCAGCCAAACAATTGTTCAACTGCATAACCTCTAAGACCTTAAACCTGCACAGTTTTTAGGTTTCTCCATTTTCAGAAGGTAAAATGGATGCTTTACACTACAAATTGACTGTCAAACTTGATACCATTCGTTTTGTCATTAAATCTACTTTCCGTAGGTATATATTTTGTTGTGTATAGGTGAGATCTGATATTTTTTAACTTTTTTGTTTCCTAACATGTGTCGAGTTTCATTTCATCTCTTTCAAAATGCGGTGAAATGAAAAATATATAACTTTAAAAATACACCACCTAAAAAATTGAAACAAATATGGTGCGGTTAATTGGAGTGTCTACTTCAAAAGGGAATTCGTATATTTTTAAGTTTTATAGTCAATTGAGAGAAAAGTGTCATAACCAAAAACATTTGAAAACTGAAAAGGTTTCCCCATTGATCGAATTCAAAAAAATATTATAATTAGTATATAGATTTGTTGGTTACAAACTTATAGTTATCGCAATAGTATATTGTGTGTAGATTGTCGTAGCATATTGTGTTTTTGCAAAACACAAGTTTAACAATGATTTTAGGGGTGCAACCAAACATGACTATTTTTTAGTCCTTTCATTTTATAAGGACACACTATCAAACATTTTCCAAAATGACATATCAAATCTGAATAAAAAAAATGAAAAAATTATGATAAAAAACCTAACATAATTCTTTAAAAGTTTGTTTTTACTTAAAAGTGAAATGCTAAACAAAAATATCACTTTCGTTCGCCCAAAGTTGAAAAAAATGAAAAAAACATATTTACTTTCTCATAAGACCCCCAAAATAGACACCCATCTTCATGGATTCACCCTGATGCAATAAAAAAATTTGGCAGATCCAGAAAGAAAGATACCAGTGCTGCACATAGAGCAATTCAGACAATAATTGTTTCAACTAGTACTAGAAAAAAACGTTTGACAACACAACTAGTACATGCAATTAGAATCTCAAGAAAGACATTATACAAACATAGCAAATTCAGAATGCAAATAGATGAAAATCATGAACTTTCTTGTTAGGCAATTATTTTTAGAAAACCTTACAAATATAGAATGGGAGAAGGTGTTAAAGATATTGTACAAAAATATTGGTTGGAACATGCTCGAGTTTCACCAAATTCAAGGTATGTGATACGACAAAGAGTATCACAAAATGTATATGAAAGTCGTCCAAAACATATAATGAAAATGACACAAGTACAATTGTTCAATAAATTCAAGGAGGATCATCGTGGAATTAATATGCCAATCACTACATTTGTGCAACAAAACCCATGGTATGTTAGACTTATTACTATACGTGAAACATGTTGTTGTTTTTATCATGTGCAATTTCAATTATATTATGACACATTTTTTGAATTTAGTAAAAATTTTTGGACAAATTCACCACCTCCACCCACAATACATGAATTCATATCTCAAACTCTATGTGAGGAAAATCACAATGAAGTATTTTATAATACGAAATGTAACAATGGAAAACATTGTCATCATTGTGGAAATCTTGTTTTATTCGACAATAAATACCCTATCGATAATGATCAGTCGCTTTCAAATGTAATCGTTGATTGGAGAAGATATGAATACAGTAATTATTCTACAAGTTCTAGTGATGCACATTCCAAAATAATTGATTTGCGAGAAGATAAAATATGTGTGACAAATTTTCTCAAGAATTTGAAAGTGAAATTTATAAATACACCAAGCATTCACATAGAGCACGATGGAAATACCTTCAATTCAAACATTCCCGTGAAATTTTTCTAGCCGGAACAATTTTGCCTGTGGTTGATTTTGCAGAAAACTACACATTTGCTGCACAAAAAGAGATTCAAAGTGAATACTATCATTCTGACCAAGTTTCGATATTTGTCCATGTTCTATATAGACATTCTCAACAAGACATTGATGGCATTGAAAGTACGTGTGACAATTGAGATGTGATTAAAGAATATCACTTTTATATCAGTGATGATCATACACACGATACACATTTTGTTCAACATTGTATTGAAATTTTTTTCTATGATTCACTAAAAATGCGTGAAGTTAAATTCAATGAACATTGGATATGGTCAGATGGATGTGTGGGACAATTTAAATATTCATGGTCATTTTTTTGGTTATTTCGACTTCATAAAGCATTGAACATTAAACATCGCTGGAATTTATTTAAAACTAGACATAGAAAAGTTGAACATGATGGTGCAAGAGCATGCGTAAAAAGAGCACTTCGAAGATGGAAAACAAACCATTCTTCTAGATTACTCCATTCAGTTGCAGAGGTTGTCCAATGGTGTAAATCACATCTAAGCCATGATTGTAGTCAACAATCAAAAGATGTGCGCAGGTATGTACACAATTTTTTTAATTTATATTAATTGTTAATTTTAAAAAATGTATGTACTAACATTGAAATATTTGTACACTAACATTAAAAGTTGTCATTTGTGATTTATCATTTATTGTGTAGGTTTTTTTGGCTTGTTGGGGTCCAATATATAGATATATCAATACCATATGAGGATAGTACCATATATGGGACTAAAGAACTTCACTCTATTCAAACAAAATACTTTCAAAACATGTTTGCATTTGACAGTAGAAAGCAATCATGTTTTTGTCATATTTGCACTGGAAATGTTGAATCTACAGAAGTTTGTGAAAACATAACAAACAACTACGTAAAACATTGGAAACACACAGAGATTAATCCAAAAGGGAAAATGCCACTAGAAAGAATAGAAGAATTAGAAACAGAATAAATAGAAATATCATCTAATGGTGATAAAATTTCAAACCTTGTTAGAGAAGGTAATGATCTTTTTTATTGTTCATTGTTGTCCATCACCTTATGTGTATATATTCAATTTAATTCACTTAAAAACTCTAACCCCGATTGTAATTTGCACAAGAGATGTTTTCATTATGATTGCACCTTTAGACAACAACGAAAAAATGTAAAATATTATTTGATGCAATGCACTGAAGGAAAAATGAAGTTATTGGAGGACTACAATGACAACAGATTTACATACGAGAGAGGATCCATCATTTTAAAAGGCTATTTTTTGTAACAGACCCATATGACTGAAAATTATGTCTACTTTCAGGATTATGAAGCTGATGTTATATCTTGTCAGTGTAGTCATTTAGTATGTGCATCTCGAATAAAATTGGTACAAGTTTCATCGAAAAAAAACTTAAAAAATAGAAAATGAAAACTGTCCAAATATGACCATAAACAGATAATTGAGGACGGCATTCCATTGCGATGTTTTTAACTATATCATTTCTTGTTTTATGTTAAGATTGGCTATCATGCTCAAAGATGGATTGATTTTTTAGAATTCAGAATCATGTTACCTTAGAAACTTCATGGATTGAGCTTTAATTTATTAGAATTCAGAATCAAGTTGTTAATGTTACCTTAGTAATAAAAAATATTCCATGTGAGGCAGAGGCATATTGCCAATGGAAAGTAACAAATTAAAGTTCTATGACGAGAGATAATATTCTAGTTAGGTATATGACCATTACCTAAACTTTGATTGTGAATACAAGATGTGAGTTAAGAATATTGCACCTATCAAAACTAGATTGATTCCTAACATTCCAAATATTCATTCTTAACATTATATTGCACCTATCAAAACTTCATAACATTCCTATCAAAACTTCCTAACATTCCTATCATTCTCAACTTCTCAACACTGAAAAAGTTTTACATCTACAAATATACATAAATTTAATAATCCATACATTCATGTATTTGCACCTATCAAAACTTCCTAACACTCCTAACATTTCCTAACATTCATTCATACATTATTTTACATCTACAAACATACATAAGTTTAATAATGCATACATTCATATATTTGCACCTATCAAAACTTCCTAACATTCCTATCAAAACTTCCTAACATTTCTAACATTCTCAACTTCTCAACACTGAAAATATTTTACATATACAAACATACATAAATTTAATAATACATACATTCATATATGCATAAATTTAATAATACCTACATTCATATATTTGCACATATCAAATCTTCCTAACATTCCTAACATTTCCTAACATTCATTCCTAACATTTATTCATACATTTATATATTTGCACCTATCAAAACTTTCTAACATTCATTTCTAACATTCCCCATATCGATTCCTAACATTCCTCATATTCATTCTTAACATTAGATTGCACCTATCAAAACTTCCTAACATTCTCAACTTCTCAACACTGAGAATATTTTACATCTACAAACATACATAAATTTAATAATACATACATTCATATATTTGCACCTATCAAAACTTCCCAACATTCCTAACATTTCCTAACATTCATTCCTACATTCATAGATTTGCAACTATCAAAACTTCCTAACATTCCTAACCTTTACATATGTAAAATCCATATCAAAACTTCCTAACATTCCTAACATTCTCAACTTCTCAACACTGAAACATTTTCACATCTACAAACATACATAAATTTAATAATATATACATTCATAATATGTAACTTCAATATACATGTATATAATCCAAAAAACAATATGTAAGGTCAATGTACATGTATATAATCCAAAAAAAAAAATCATGAACATGTGAGTTCAATGTACATATGTATAATACAAAAATTAAGCTCCTCGATGTCCAAAAAAACTATAATATATATATCAACAAAAAAAGAACAATATAAATAATTCTCTAAATGGAAGTCCACCACTATCCTCCATTAGGATGTTCGCTTGGACTCATAACAATCTGCAACATGTATAAAAATAGATTATGAATATCATAGATTATTTAAACAATTTTAAACTAAAATCAAAACATTAAAATATTAAACTAATATATCGAAGAACAATTCAATTATTGACAAAATTACCTCAAATTCTCTATCATCCAATGGAGTCTTCCCTTTGCCTCTAAAAGGTGGAGAAGACCCAAGCTGCAACATGTATAAAAATAATTTATAAATATTACAAATTGTTTAAAATATTTTCAACTAAATTCAAAAAAATAAAATATTAAACTTATAATTCCACCACTATCCTCCAGTGGAGTCTTCCCTTTGCCTCGAAAAGATCGAAGAGACCCAAGATTCAACATATATAAAAGCAATTTACAAATGTTAAAATTTATTTAAACTATTTAAACTTGTGTATCCTCCAGTGGAGTCTTCCCTTTGCCTCGAAAAGATCGAAGAGACCCAAGCTTCAACATATATAAAAGCAATTTACAAATGTCAAAAATTATTTAAACTATTTAAACTTATATATCAGAGAATAATTCAATTATGAACAAAATTACCTCAGTGCTAATATCCACATCCATCAGAGAACCTATATATTCACCACCAATTTCAATATGTTCTCTTCCCTTAAAATTTAAATTTTGTTAATAAATAAATCATAGTAAAAGCAAAGAAAACCAAGCTGAAGCAATTAACTTAAAACTGAAACAAAAAAATATAAAATCATTAGCTCACAATAGATGGAAAATCATCTAAAAAGTTTGAATCTAACGAAACCTGCATGGATAAGTCAAATTAACAATAAAATACATAGTTGAATTTGAAAACAAAAAGATAAAATATCTTTCAAACATAAATATAAATATGTAAGTAATAAATATACCTCCAAAATGCTCTTCTACATTTCCATCATTTTGATTAGTGGAGACTCTAAAATTATGTTCATTTAACAGTCGAGAAAAATGAAACCAATAAACATTTACGTAATGTATTTATTACTATACATCAAAAAATAATTTATCATACATAGATATAATGTAAACAAAAAGTTCAATTCAAAATAAATAAATAAAATTAAATAGATTGAAAGTAAACAAACCTCTCCTATACTTGACGTGTCATTAGATATTCTATCTGAAGCTATATCACGACAAACATTGGCATAGGCCTTTGGATCTTCAATGCCCATACAATCTAACTCATCATTTGTTTTGTAAAAAAAAATTTGCCGAATAGTGGCTCGAGCCCTCTCTCGACTCAATCCAACATCAACTCCTGCAAATGTCGAAGTCAAACCTTCGGCAACATTATGCCTTGCAGTTGTCCCAACTTATGATGTGGGCTCCATCTTCGATTTGTAAGTCACAAGCCTAGGTGGACGAGATATCTGAGGTGGAGGTCGAAGAGTACTGGGATCTCTAAGAGAACCTTTTCGATTGCATATCCTCCCCTTTCCAACTCTATAAAACTTGGAATGAATATCAGTATAGTCTGGCTTCATATTTGAAAAAAGTTGGCATAAAAAAACCTAGCAAAATAATTAGGAACCTCGTCGTTCCATGGCAACCGACCATAGGCTATAAGGAACTAATCATATAAAAAATGTGCAAGTTCAAGGTGCTTAAAATATTGCACTTTCAATGCTTTACGTTTTAGGCCCTCTTTGAAGTTAAACGTTGAGTTGGTCTGTTCTCTAGTCACTCTCTCCTTCACAACAACCCACTTGTCTGGACCCATCACCTGTGCCTTTCTTCTTTGCATCAAGGCAACAAAACCATTTGTTATTATTCCAAGATCCTCATATACCTCAATGAATTTTTGTAATGATTACAAAACCATATCTATAATTTGTTTGTTCTCTGGAGCGAGATCCAAACTAGAAAGATCATTTTGTAGCTTTCCATAGTGATCCCTACAACTTTCAAGGGTATTTTGTTGAAGACCACTTTCCCATATAAGCTCCTCCGGTAAATATTATGGATAGGTCATAATGCGTGTAAAACCCTCAGATAGTTGGACATATTGCGTCTTATCTTGACCTTCGCCACCCTATGTGGGATGATGAGCCTCTTGCTAACCTTGCTCTGCATCCACGCTTGTCTCCTGTACAGAAGGTCGAGATCCACGTTCACCCATAGAGGATAAGGGGGAATCATCTCTACCACTATCGCCACGTCGATGATCAGATGAATGTGAACTATACAATAAGCTTGAATCCCGAGTTGAAGTCAACAATCTTCGATTATCATTTGGGACACCAACTCCCGAAGAATGTGATGACCTCCTATGCTTCGGTCTCAAAGGCTGCTCTCTTTCCATTTGATATGATATCTACAAGTTTACACAAATATCAACTCATAACATATTCAAATTCTATATGTTAATTCCTCAACTTCAAAGACCTAGCTACTAAAAAAACTAAGTTTTTAATAAGGACCTAGATGTCCCTCATATTATCTAACAGTTCTTAAAATGAATATAGCTAATTTACTATCTATTTCCATTTGATATAATATCTACAAGTTTACACAAATATCAACTCATAACATATTCAAATTCTAGATGTTAATTCCTCAACTTCAAAGACCCAGCTACTAAAAAAACTAAGTTTTTAATAAGGACCTAGATGTCCCTAATATTATCTAATAGTTCTTAAAATGAAAATAGCTAACTTATTATATAATAGTTCTTAAAATGAATATAGCTAATTTATTATTGGATGTATGAGAAATTAATTTTCCAATCTTTGTGTTTTTTATTTTTTAAATGAATGGAACCAATATCGTCAAATGTTAAGTAAAATTTAAATTTATTTATGTCAATGAATCAATTCATGAACATAAATCTTAATTTAAATCCAAAATTGATACCATGGGGGCTTCACTTGTTGACCAATATCCTATCATGCTAGTTCATATTGTGGGTTTTTTAATTATAAAAAAACGAACCAATATATTGCAAGTATTGGGGGGATGAGGGGTTTAAGGTGGGGGTGGGTAGGGTGGTTTATAAGGATTGAGGTATAAAAAGGGGTGGGGAGTAGGTTTTAAGTATTGGAAGGGGGTTTCAACAAAAAGTGTTTGGGTCAATATCTCTCGAAATTAAGGGTATTCTTTAATATCCCACGATCGCACGTGCTATGTGAGATGTTCACTAAGTGAAGTCCCTGTGATTGATACATAAATTATATCTACAAATATTTTCATTATTCCATAGAATCATAAAAAATAGTTCTCGATTTGAATTATTATGATAGGTGGTTACAATGTAAGCACTCAAAAATAAAAACAATTAAAATTATACTAGCCATCTTTATCTAGTAAGCCACCCAAATATGAACAAAGCAGGAAGTAACCAATGGTAATCATAGAGCAAATCTTGGAGTAGTGGGATAAAAATTTAAATTTGTTTTGCATTAACTACATGGGACATTATAGGTACACTTATTAGCAATATACAAACTTACCATAATAAAAGACATGTTATAATAAAATAGAGAATAGGAAGCAATGGCAGAATTTAATTCCAAACAAAAAGATGTTGCACTCTGTCCAAATGGATAGAATTCATGCACTCTGTCCACATGGACAGAGTGCATGCACTCTGTCCAAACATTAACTATTGAATGATAAATCTGGGTAATATTACATACCTTGAAGAAGAAACAAGTAAAAGCATTACTACTTTCACTTCCTCTAATTTTTTTGTATAGATATCAGTCATGGAGTAATTGGAGTTATAGATTTGATCAATCATATCTATAACTCCAAATACTCTGCAACCCATATCTACGAATAAAGATAAATGACCCTTCTCTATATAAATGACATTGTGACCCATATCTACAAATAAACTCAAACAACGAAGGAAGCAAAACAAACCAACCACCGAAAAAACGAACGATATCTGCCAACAATGTACAAAAAGTTATAGCATGAGAAGTGTAATCATCAGCATTTGCATATTACTTCATATTAATATAGGTTGTAATCAGCTCAGCTTAGAGCTTAGGTGTAAGTAGTTTACTTTATATATATTATTTCTATAACCCTTTGTATATGTTAAATCTTAACCACAAACAGATCTTACTTTTATGAATGCAGAGTTAATCTATGGCTATTTATAGGCTTAATAATAAGATCAATCAGTACAATATCCTAGTATAATGGTAAGTATAAACTGTAACTAATAAGCATTATATAGGTTATCTGTGATTCTTTTATGACATAGATTAATGGGAATGATACTAACCTCAGTGTAATAATAATTGTTATTTGTAATATTTGGTATTTTATATTAGAAATACATAAATCAAACGGATCGGTAATCATAACTACAAATTAAATGCCCTTGGTATTTGTACTATAATAATATGTCCACTGTTTTAATGATTATGGCTATCATGTACTTGTGAAATAACATGAAACACGTAAAACTATAAGTAGCTACACGCACATGAACCAAATTAAACTAAGTTGTAATTATTTTCTAACCCCTATAGAACTCTAATGAATGAGCTTCTGAATATCTCTTCTGAGGTTAATTTATTGCAGTAACGAAAGGCCTAGCTTGTGCAGCCTCGCGGAATGAGACTCCAATGGAAGACTACTGAGCTCATACAGGGACAGAGTTCATGAATTCTATCAATGAGGAAGGTGATGATGTCATGCATCAACTTTTCCCACATGGATAGAGTTCATGAACTTCGTCCACGTGGACAGAGTTCATGAACTCTGTCAATGAGGAAGGTGATGATGTCATGTATGTTTTGTTTGTTACCCTAAGTGACTCTTCATTTTGGAAAAAATATCAAAAGACCAAAATTGACATGAATATCTTTAAATGCACACCTGTTCCTCCACTTTCCTTCATTCCAACTTGTACCTTATTAAATCCAAAGCCAAAATATAACTATAATTGTAACTTTGATATGCAAATTATAAAATATCATATTTTGACTTTAATATCCAAATAGTATAATATTATTAGGTACATCAAATCTCAATACTTGGATTTTTTTTGTTTATGATTTATATAAAAACAACTTAAAACCTTAATGCTAAGTAAATCCAAAGCCAATATATAACTATAATTCTAACTTTGATATGCAATTACTAAAATTTCTTATTTTGACTTTGATATGCAAATATTCTAATATTATTACATTTATATCTCAATACATATATTTTTTTTGTTTATGATTTATATAAAAACAACTAAAATCCCGTATGCTAAGTAAAGTGATTAGGGACAGAGTTCATGATCTATCCATGTGAACTCTGTCCACATGGACAGAGTTGATAAACTCTGTCCACATGGAGAGAGTTGATGAAATTATCAACTCTGTCCATGCACAGAGTTCATCAACTCTGTCTATGCACAGAGTTCATCAACTTTGTCCATGGATAGAGTTCATGAATGAATAGCTTCCTCATAATACCTATGAACTAAAATTAAAATTAAAAGAAATCTACAGTACTAATTAACATATGCAAATTACTTTAAGATAATAAAAAAAACTATAAAATAAAAAAATAAAAACTACTAAGAAAAAGAAATTTAAGCCATTGCCTTCAACAAGCCGTGAATCACTTTGTTCAACGTTCAAATTATAAAAACAAATGGAGAAACAAATACCTGACAAGAAGAGAGAAGAGCACGAATAGACCTCCACAAACAGACCATGAACAAACCCTCCAGGAACAGACCACAAACACACCTTCACGAACAAACCTCCATGAACAGACCTCCACGCACATACCTCCACGTCGAGAGGACACTAGAAAGGTGGCAGGGTGGCAGATGTACACGTCAATGCACAATAGGCGGGACTGCACGCAGGGACAGGGTCAATGGGAGACAAATTGGGTGGTGGGACAAGTACAAAACGGGTGGCGGGACAGGCGACCAGGCAGGTGGTGTGATAAGCACAACGGGAAACATTGCAGGTGGTGGAAGACAGTAGACAACTGCAAGCAGAAACCATGAAAATGGGGCCGCAGTCGACCTTTTATTTAGAACAATTATTCGGCTGAACAATTATCCGGCCGAATAATTATTTGGCCGAGTAATTATTTCGGCAAATAATTGTTCGGTTGAATAAACATTAAACCATCAGTAAAAATTACCAGCCAGCTGTGTGTTCCGTCAAATTAAAAGGTTCACCGTTATAAAAGGTATGTGGTCGAATAAAGGATCAGTTATTTGGCCGAATAACTATAGTTATTTGGTCGAATAAAAATGTTATTCGACCGAATAAATATAGTTATTCAGCCAAATAACGCTCACTATGTTGCTCATGCACCTGATTCTCATGGAAGTGTTGCCCAACTTCGCGTTTTCACCCATTAAGTGATTTTACCCTTAGCAAGAGCGAACCCATCATTCGGTCTGCATAGTTTTTTTCTTTTGTTGTTCTACACCATTTTTATTATCAGCTTTATAGTTTCCTCCTTTGGTTTATATCATACGGATCTCTCTCCCTCCGTTTATATTGGTTTCACTAATGGTGCAGGTAGTTGTTCTCCAAACCTCACATCGGCTGAATAGATCATATACTCCCCTCTCCATGAGTTGCTTCATCTCAATAGAGTGTGTTTCGGTGCGACTACCACTAACCTGGTTGAGTATGATGCAGTGATTGACCTTTTGACGTCCACCCTCCAATTGGGTATTCGTCACTTCAACAGCTTCCTAGAATCCTAGGTGCTTGCTACCTAGTTGAATAACTACTATCGGGTACGTGATCCCTCCCTCTTTAGAAACTTTCTATGTACTAAAATATCGGTATAGGAATTTTGAGTCTATTTCATTCACACATGTCCAAAGATGTTTCAACAGTGTTGTAGACCAAATGGCTAATGAAATTCTAGAGTGTCATATCAATCATCGCATCTAATAATAAACCATTCACATGCATTTTTCATATCATTTGCATCCACAAGTATATAAACCATAGCTTACGTATCATCATAGGATATAAGGATCATACATATCAAGAAATTGAAACAAGTGCATATGTGCACACACACACATATATATGTGTCGACACAAATGTAACATACAAAAATCAAAATGTCCATGTATGCATAGAGGATCCCCAACAGCTTCCTCGAAAAATACATAAGTACATCAATCAAAATTCCCCATTTCCATATCATTTGTGAATGACTCCACAAGATGTCAACTAGTCTTCAGAGTGATAGGGCTTGATCTCCTCTATATCCTCATCATTTTTCAACTCATCCTAGAGTAGTGAATCACCCTGTGCCATATCTCTCATGGCCTTGAACGCCATAGGAATATACCACATGGTGGACCTCCACTCCGATGGAGATTGGTAATACACAATGATCAGATCATCATCTAGCTCTCCATGACCCCATCTAGTAACCAACATATGTTGAATTGTAGAGAATTCATAGTCTCCTTGTTGCTTCGACGTTTTCGCTATCCATGCATTGGGGGATCGACCCCCTCAACTCTCCCTCTACGATGTTGTTACCCCGTTGGGGGCACTCGCCCAATGTCTGCACAAACATAATGAGTCATCAATATACACATTAGGTATAAAAATATGGCTACCACCTAATCTAGAATTATAAAACACAATAAGTATGCATAAATTCACAACATACATACTTCTAGGTCCCCAGGCCCAACCAAGAGGTCAAGGAAGCTCTATGTATCCCAAAACTTCCATGCTAGCATACAGATAATCCTCAAAAATCACTGGTAACTGATGCAATTATGTAAACAACTCATGGGTGAAGAAACTTCCTACCAGTCCTCCTCCCTCCTGAATCATCATCTCGCACCATTATCTCATCCTAGGATCCATTGGCCTCCCATCGTGCACCACTAGGTGCAGCCACAGAGTCAACACTCACTCAAAGAAAAATGATCACAAGAATGATGGCAAGAAAAAGGTCCCCCTCATTTTGGCTCACCTAGTTTAGTGAGAACAGAACCGCGATCAAGTACATCTTTGCCCAGCTAAAATAGGTGTCATCCAACACCCTCTCCATGAGAATCAATTGTCCACCTAAAATATTGTGAGGCCCATTAGATCCCAGTATGCACACCATGGTCACAGTAATCGTCTGTGTCTTTAGGCTTGCTATGTCACATGCCATAATGTATGTATCATGCACCCGTGCACTCTCCACGCAATGTTTGTACAGTATGTATCAAATCGATACATCTATTGGTTTCCTCGGCTGCATGTCCCCAATCACTCCCAACCTAGGGAGTCCCATCATTAAGTAAACACCCTATAGGGTGAGCTCTAGTCCCTCTCCCTGTATCACAAAGGCTTCTACCTCTCAATCCCAAAACTCTACAAGATTTTTTAGAAGTAGCTTCACATAGTCTGAGTAAGTGGGGTCATCATGTACTTCAATAAACCATGACGAGCCAAGTTGTCCATCACATCCTAGTTTCCCTTGACCCTCTCACGAATATTGCTCATATCGTTCTCTATCTCTTCAGCTTACCCATGGCATCCTACAGGTCCAACATGTCTCTAATAAGCACTTAAACAAAAAATAGTTTTTTTGGCCCTGAGTCGCACTTGTTCTGAGGAATAGGGCAACTCAATCACACTTGTTTTGAGAAATAGTGTGACCAAGGTTTCTCTTGTCCCTTCGAAAGAGGAAACCATGTTTCTATTATTCCCATGAAAGGAGTGACTCATCCTTGTGAGGTTCATTGGGGTCCTAAAAGAGCCCAAAATAGGAAAATGCATGGATGAAAAGACTCAAAATCAGTTGGAGTTACCTATAAGTTGCAGAAGTTGAAATCATCGGTCAAGTTGGGAGAAATTAGTAGTTCTTCCCTTGGTCCCTCCACACACTCTCAACACTCAAACATTGAAAATGACATGTGGCATGTGGGATCCCCTTATTTTATAGGGCCTTTTAACATTTTTCCTTCTCGTAACCGTATCGGAGTCATAAGATGTATGTTTTTTGCACCATCGAAATTAGTCTTTTGTGCTGAACATGATTTTTGAGACCCCCTCTCCTTTGTTCACATTTAGTCATTTTTCAGGACCTCCCCAATTTGCATGCAATCATGCAATTCATACCATATAATTATTTCCATGCATTATTTATATTCCAGATGCTCATTTATGCTTGGATAACCTTGTTTTGTGTGCAAATACAGGTAGTGTTCACAGTACTACCCCCCATTGTTCACAGTTGTCTCTACAAGTATAATTCCCTAACTAGCATATAGGAAATCCTTTGCCTCTAAAAGATTGATGCATTTATCTAGTATTTCCCCCTTAATCTTGTAGGACCCCCCTATTTGAGTAAGTGGCCCAGCCTAACCACCTTTGCATTTTCCCTTGTTCAATAGTAGAGCCTTCCTTTACATGGGAAATTGTCTTAGTACCCCTTATATTTGGTTCCCATGCCATCCATATCCCCTTAGGATTAGGATTTTGTATAGTTTGACATATAGAGATGAAGCCATAAGAATTTCCTCATATTGTCACTCATTGGCCTTTCCTTCGGACTCCCAGCATGGAGTTTCTTTTAAGTGTTTTTTTACTACTTGAACAATGAAAAGATTGTCGAGTGTTCTTGTTCTTTTTAGATTTGTTAAAGGGCGTGAAGGAATGTCTTCTTGGTATAAGTTTACCCCTTTTTGGGGCTAGATGGACTATTTACAAAAAAGGAATACTATAGTCACTTGCAGCTAGAAGAGTTCTCCATTAAACACTTTTATTATTTTTCGAGCTTTGGGGACTAACTTTACCAAAAGGCCACTCATGGAGTCTTCTTTGTGTTTTCAGACTCTCTAGAAATGAGAACACCAAGGAACATTGAATGTCTTGCGCTCACCAAAAAATCCATGAGACAGTACCATAATGAGCACCCTTTTATCCCTTCTTCGAGCTCCTTAAACCATGAAGAAGACCAAACCAGTGATTCTTAGCACCCCTATAGCTCACATATAGTACCTCATTGAGGTAACATTCATAGTATTCTTTTTTTAGAGTATTATGAAATGAGTCACCCTTAGAGTCATTTGTCACGTGATTAGTCTTATCCCCTCTAAGGTTATCCCGTTCTAGTCATACCAAGTGCAGTTATCCCTTGAGTTACCCTGGCTTTAATCTCCTTCCTCCAAGATCAGCTTCATATGATGCCATGTTAGCCTAGTTGTAATACTCTAAACAAAGGAAGTCTGAGTCACATTACACCAGTGTCCTTGTATCCATCTATAGTGTCTCAGTCTAGTATCTTGTTCCATTCATTCTGTGGTTGTATACCCTATGCTCCTATTAAGGAACCATTATTTTTTTGGTAGTTGCAGGTCTCCCTATGTCGACACCAACACATATATTCCAAAGGATGGACCCATAGGTCCCTATACCTTGGCCTCATCGGCATCATCGATGAGTTCCTATAAATCGTATGAAGGGAATCAACATTTCCCTTTCACGTGGTTGTTTCTCACGTGCTCAACATTAGTGATATCATCACCTTGTTGATATTCCTACAAGGTATTGGTCCCATCATTATATGGTTGAATACCCTGGACATGATCCCTTCACTATAGCACACTAGTGAGTCACTTTGGAACCCCTCTACTATTTTGTTCCTTGTGACATCCATCCTACATTGGAAATAGTGTTCAAAAGCCCTTCATGCTTCCTCATGTATCCAGTTCTAGATCCAGCATGTTGAACCCCCTAGATTCAGACTCTCAAATGTTTGATTCCTTACAGTTGGTGGACCCCTTATGATCCAAAATAGCATCAGTTCTTGTGATCATGCATTCAAGATGCATGCCATTGTTTACAGTCCCAATTCTTCAAATATGCCATGGTGGGACCATGAGTACAATCCATATATAAGTCCTTAATTGACAACTTTGATGTACACAACAATATTTATTTATGTATTGATCAATCCCCTTTCGACGTTGATCCATTATTTTTATGTTGAGACATTGATATGAGCATGGGTATTCCTACATCGTTTATCTATTTGAGATTATATTTACCTCAACCATTATTGAGGAGTTGTATGTGTAGTTATGTCCCTTGATATTCAGGTGAAGTGTGTGCTCAACCCTCTAACACAATTTTCTCTCTTCACAACCCTTCTACTCACTTCTTAGGAAAAGACAGATCCTATGATGTATGTCAGCCATCTAAAGATCTCTTTCCCTCACACATCAAGGGACAATCAGTTAAAACCCAAAAATTCATCACCTAGCTCATCCCCATAGTTACATCACTTATTCATCCCTTTTCCCTAAAATTTTCCCTCGGCCAACCCAAAACCCCAACTTTATGACCATATTGGAAAAAAATAGTTATTTCCCTCACAAAAATGAAGACATTACTCATATTCCCTTCAAAATAGGGATAAAATCCCCAAAATGCAAAAAATAAAAGGAAAAAAAGGTGAAAATATTCAAAATATTAGAAAAGTGGGGAAATTCCAAAACCACAGGAAAAACACCATCAGTCAAAATTTCTATAAATAAAAGGGTGGAGGCCCCTGTTTCACATAGAAAATTATTCCCTTCCAAAACTCTCCCCAAATTTCTCCAAAAACCTAAGTTATCCATGTTTTCTTTGAGTCCCTCTACTATTGAGAGTGACAACCTATGAGTTTCAGGTGGAGAACAATCAACCCTTGGAGACCAGGAGCACCATCACTCGCACGGCTGCAAGGGCTCCCCATTGAGGTAATTCTCTTTCTACCACCAAACTTTGGTATAATAAAAGAAATGGAATTTATTTTACATGAGTTGACTTCTATTTTATTCGTCTCTTCATGCAAACAGTAACTCTCATTTGATTGCATTAAGTTTGTTTATTTTACTTCAACAATTTTATTTTTGTTCATTTTCATTTCCCCATTCGGTTGTTACTAAGAATTTGTTGAGTCTTAGTAGGTGCATTTCTATATCAACTAGCATGAATAACCTAGCTACAGTGGGTGCATTCCTAAACTTAGATTTAAATTATAATCAATAGAAATGATTACTATGGATCTAAAATGGCCCTCTCCTCCCATGTGCTTATTTATACCTTTTACCAGCCCACTCCTCCCATGTGCTTCATTATACCTTTTACTAATCCTAGTCCACCAAGTGTTTGCATCCTACCACTAAGAAAAGGGAGTAAATAATAATCACTTTCACATAGGGTTAAAGCTTAGCCACATATATTAAAATCCATGGATGACCTAGATCTAAGTGGATTGTAAGAACCCTACCATATGAGTGAACAAGTTATAAATACACACTAATACAATGATGGAACATGCCCATATGACTTAATTGCATATAATGCTCAATTAATTATTCCTTTTCAAGTGCTCTGGGAAATCTTACAACTAGTATTAGAATGATTTATGGTACTCTTCCTCATTGCCCCACATAAAAAAAAAAAGTGTACTCCTTCACTATGTTATAGTGCCTTAGAGTACCATCTCCTAAAGTGGTCTCCAAAGTGTGTAGAAAGAGCCCACACCTTGGCATGCCTATTCAATGCCAAGGAGTATACAATTGCTAGAGTTCCATGGATTCCTATGGTTCCATTGATTCCTATGTGCTAGGACTCTATGCTCACATACAACATCTGATCCTCATTCAAGATCCACACTTTTGCTCTATTTCCCAAGGTTCGTATTTTAAGTTATTTCTTATATTGTTTTCTAGTTTGTGGGGTATGATTCATGGTTGATTGTTTATTAGCGAGAGGAAGGGTGCATTCAACCCATGCTTTCATAACATCACAAAAGACCTACCCAACCAGCTTCTTATATGCACTAATGATCAGGTAAATGAGTCAAAGAGAGTATATTGTCTCATTAAAACACATGATGGAAAGGAGATACGTTATAAGGTCAACACTTTGCATTACATTCACATCCCCTAGCCCTCTAATGGTATCGTAACATTTCTTATTCTCATTGGCTACCCAATCAACTTGGACAATTTTATATTAAATTTCACATAAATATTTATGTAACTTGAAATCACCATGACAAACCTAACTCATGGTTCCCATAAACAAATATTAGCATTCACCTTGGATTCCACATGAGGAATCCATACAACATAATTGCATCATTTATCTACCATAATTTAATTGTACATGCTTTATTAATAAAACCCTTGCCCTTATGTCAAAACTAGGATATAACAAAAATCTAATCTTTCCATATCATATGGAATTTTATTTTTCTCCTTGTTCTTTAAAAAAAAACCTTCTCAATGACCACAAAGTATCATTGTGTGCAAGCTTATAATTTTGCAGTGTGTAGATGTAGAAATCTAAAAGTAAATGACACGTTTCGGGTAAAACCTCTTCCCATCATCACAATCATTCCATATCATTTTTTAGTTTTACAAAATAAAATAAAATAATGCAATGCAAACCCTCACTACTTTATAAATTCAATGTAACTATGGAAATGTTAGAGATGGGATGATACATTCGTCCCACCAAAATGTTGTTATCATTACTAAACATTAATTAATTTATTGTTTGGTAGAATTTAGAGGGAATAAATATAAAGCTTATAATTATGAACATTATATATAGAACTTTGAAGTACACAGCAGATGTATTAGTATAGGTCAATATTTGATGGTAATATTATTAAATAACCGACTTCCATATCGTATAAGTTATGAGCTTATAACCAACATCGGTTTTTACTTATGACCGCATAGCGCAGTGGATTAGCGCGTTTGACTTCGGATCAAAAGGTCGTGGGTTCGACTCCCACTGTGGTCGTGTTATACTTTCCTAGCTAATTTCTTCATCGACTTTTTAATTTCAGATTTCTTCATCGACTTTTTAATTTCAGGGACAGATTATTTGAGATACAAATTGTATCTACAAATAATATTTTTCCTCATTTTCTATTCCAAAAGGTGGGGCAGATATCGCTTGCCGTTCCTATTACCACTAACCACTGCACGATTTCAAGGAGCCGAGCCCAGAGGCACATGGCAAGAGCGGAGCTTCTTAAAGCAAGTTAAAATAATATATATGCGAACTTTGTGGCATAAATTTTCCTTTATTTTAATTAAATTTATTATATTAAAATCTATAAATTATAGAATAAGTTTATATTTAAATACACAACATTTAATTAATAAGTTTATATATATATATATGGATATATTTTTTTAACTAAAACAATTAAATTTTATAAAAAGAATAATGGTTGGTCGTAACTAAGGCAACCTTCATTACAAACAATTAATAGTCTCTTTAAAGACTTCTATACTAACTCTTTTTTATTTATCTCAAAACTATGGGATATGTGCCCAATAGGATTCACCCTCATTCTTTCTCAGTGCTCCTTGTGGCAAAAGGCAACCCAAATTTGTCTTTGTATCTGCTTTTTTGTTCAATCCACGTAGAATATGAAACAAGAGATACAAAGAGAAGTCTTGAAGCACAAACCTCAACCTATGTAAAGTCTTATTGAGCAGCGGGTTGTTGAAAATAACATATGAAATTAAAACCTTTATCAGTATTTATGAATCCCCGAAAACTTGAATTTCTTTAATCCCTATCCCTCGAGCTATTTGGCAAGCTTTTAGTAGCCCCATAATTTCTGCATGATTGTTGGTTTTCTGACCAAGTCCCCAGCTAAAACTTTCTACTCTAGTACTGTCCGTGGAGTATATCACTCTGCCACCTCCTGCCCTCCCTGGATTTCCTTTGGAGGCACCGTCAAAGAAGATCGTAGCTTTGGCTTGAGACCTCCACCAAGCTTGAAAGTATGCTTCATTATCTCTTAAGCACCACCTTGGGTTTATGCTGGGTCGGGCAGATTCCCTTTTTCTATCTCTAAAAGTGTAGATGGCCATCCATTTTTTTTCTTCCAAGAGGAGAGAGTATCCCTTCTTAAAAGTTTGGATGCCCACAGTTTCAATAAGGAGTGCTTTGGCTTTTGCAACCACCTTAAGAGGTAGATGCTGCGTATTATTGAAGATTTGGTCATTTATGGCCATCCATATATTCCAGCACACATATTTGGGAATTGCTACCCAAATTTTACTCCAAGCAGACTTTCCTTGACTCGATTGAGGATATATTGTTTTCGAAATGGAGAAGGGCATTACCAGCAATATTTTCTCTGGAGAAGGGACGTTGAGGCTGTAGAGAGTTAGATATTGGACTTTTTGGGTGTAGTTACACTCCACAAACAAATGATCACTGGTTTTCAATTCGCTGCAACACATGGGGCATCTGTGAAAGCCAATTATGCCACGTTTTGTCAAGTTTTCTCCTGTTAAAGCCTTTCTGTGCATTAGAACCCAAAAAAAGAAATTTATCTTGGGAAGACTAAAGGAATCCTAGACTTGCATCCAAAACTCAGCTGGGAGAGACGACATTTGGTGAGTTTGTAGAAATGCATACCCCTGCGCAACTGTGTAACAACCCGTTTTCCCCTAGCCCTAGCGAACCTTTTGCTGCATGTGAACCAACGTCAAATTTGTGAGCACTGTGATAAGATGTTGTTTTTTATTTTCCAGCTATTGTTGTAAACATGGAATGGCCCATGCTTACCAATTTCTAGTGTCATCCCATAGCGATATTGATGCCGGCGTGGTATAACCTTGCGATTTTAACCACTCACTGGCCCCTTTTATCTCCTCCATGTTGTTGAGAGCATCCTATCCCATGATGTTATCCTGCCACAACAAAGTTTTTTTCCCATTACCAGGGATATGATATAGGTTTTTCTGGAAGAAATCAAGCCCCCTCCTGTAGAGATTCCACGTGATGGTTCCTTTGGGAATTTTGACTGCTTGGAGGTTGCGCAGAGATTCACCTTTCAAATACTTTAACTTCAAAATTATACTGATAGGGTGCCAACTGTTTGAGTATAATTTCCAAAGGATTTTACCTCCCATTGCCATGTTCGCGAGCCCCGGATCACGAATATGCAATCCTCCTTTTGTCAGCGGTCAGCACTTCATCCCATAGTGAAGATTTATTAGTGCCCAGAGTTAAGGGGAGTCCTAGCTATTTTATTTTTTCCCATTTTGCAAAGCCCATAAAGCCCAAATAGTGTGCAATTCGTTGGATATATTTCTGCTCTGCATTCCAACCATACACAATGCTCTTCCTTTTGTTGATGAGGGATCCTGATATGCTATAGAAATATTGGATAATTCCACTGAAGACCTTGGCTATCTTGATGGAGGATCCCCCCAACATCAGCGAATCATCTGTAACTAGTGTGTGATTAATAGGCTCGATGCCTTTCATTATCCTTATACTGGGATTTTTCCCAAGATTCTTTACTGTTGTTAGCTTTATGCTCAATGAATCAACCATCAAAATGTAAAGAAAAGGAGAGAACGGAAACCTTGCCTTATTCCCCTCGAGGCTTGAAAATAACTGGTCAGTCTGCCATTTACAAGTGGAGATATCCACAGTTTTTCTGTGCAAGCTTTGATCAGATTAACAAAATTAGTGCTAAACCTGAAGGAGAGAAGAAATTTATAAAGAAAAGAGTGCTTTACCTCGTCGAATGCATTTGCCATGCCAAGCTTTATTATCATTCCTTGCTCCTTCTGATGGTAACTAGAGTGAATTGATTCTTGCACTTGGATCATGTTTCCAATGATTTGTCTCCCTTTGACAAAACCTCCCTGGTTGGATGAGATGAGTTTCCCAAGAAGGGGTTTAATTCTATTTGGCAGCAGTTTGGACAGAATTTTGTAGGAGGCGTTGCATAGTGAGATTGGCTTGAATATTTCAAAAGAGCCCGGATTCACTTATTTGAGTACAAGAGCAAAGAAACTAGAGTTTGTGCTCCCTCCCACTTTGGATTTTTGTTGAAAAGCTTTTACCATTCTCAGAAAATCAGTCTTGATGATTTCCCAACACTACCTATAAAAATGGATTGAGAAACTATCCATCCCATGGACCTTGTCCGGTTCCATGGACCAAATTACACTACAGATTTATTCCTCGGTAATTTGCTTTGTGAGAGAAGTATTGTCTTCTTTGGTGACTAGAGGAGGGATGTGGGAAAGGAAGTCAGAGGTGACTTCCTCGGTGCCTTATCCGTTTTCTTTATACATGTTCTGATAATGACTTTTAGCTGCTAACTTTATTTGATCATGGCCTTTGTGAAGAGTCCTGTCTGAAGAGATTATTTCAGAAATGTGTTTTCTGGATAATCTGGCTCTGCATTGTTTATGGAAGTAGGAGGTATTTTGATCTCCTGCCTTTAACCACATACTTCGAGACTTTAGTCTCAAAAACTCTTCTTCTTGTCGAAAAGAGAGATAAGACTTAGCTTGGGCTACTTGCTCTTTTTCTAGTTCTGTATAAGTAATTTCCTTACTCTCAAGATCTATTTGAAGATTCTCTAATAGTTGAATAGTCTCCTTTCTATGGCTATTTGGGGGATTGTTGAGATTTCTGACCTAATATTTCAATGGTATCTTCGTGGCATTTAGCTTCTGCTCCCACACAAAAGAAGGAGACCCTATCACTGAAGTGGGCCAAGATGAGATAGCGTTCTCCATGAACCCTTATTTTTCAATCCAGAGTGGACTGAGTCGAAAGGGTATGGGACCCAGATTCTCTTCCTCTTCCAGCTGAATCAGGATGGGTTTATGGTCTGATCTCAGCTTTGGGAGATTTTTGGAGGAGATCACCCACTTTCCCAACAGTGTACTCTGAACCAGGAAACGAGCCAGATGTACAACATTGTCATCTACCCCTACTCTGTTGTTTGTCCATGTAAAAAGGCCTCTTTTTGGCTTGATATCTAAAATATTCCATTGTTGCATAAGGTCCTCTACTAAGGGTAACATTTGATCCTTGCCATTGTTTCCTCCCCTCTTTTCTTTTGGATCAAAGACCAAATTTAGATCTCCAGCAACAATTATCTTCTGAGAGGAATAAATTTATATGAAATATGCAAGAGTTAGCCAACAATCTTTCTTTTCTAAATGGAGAATAAGAACATAAATGTTGAAGAACGAAAAGGTGAGCTTACTTGAAAAATGATGGAGCTCAGTGAAGATCCAATGTTGGGTTTCAAAAGATCTTTTTAATTGAAACTCCTCTTCCGACCACAAAGTTTCTAGGCCCCTAGAGGTTCCTCTAGCTCTTATGGCCTTCCCTGCATTTTTCTTCAACTTTAAATTGTTGATCTAAAGAAGGGTTTCCCCTTCAATCCTAGTCTCTTGGAGCATGAGTTTTTTGGGGGTTTCTATTTTCAGAAGATCTTTGACTACTTTGGCTTTCAAAGGGTTCCCCAATCCTCTGCAATTCCAAGAGACCAGCCACATTATTTACTGATATTGGGATGGGATGGACCTCCCTTCGGAGGTCTTGTTCTGGTATTTCTCCCGATGGACATTTCGATAGTGGATTGGCTGCCCTACATTTTTTTCCTCTCTGCTTATTCCTCTCTAGCTTCCCTACCAGATTTCCTCCCTTCTTTTTTTGAGGGCCTCTCAAAAGACTCATCTTTCGATGACCCTAAATATTCCAAAGGTTTTTTCCTTGTTACCTCTGCATAGGTAGGTGAAGAGTAGATCCCTAATGGGGATCTGAGGTGAGGTATTTATGTCGTTTCCTTCTCAACTGCTAGAGGGATATTTTGCTGCTCTATCTCCTCAGTTACTAATTCTGGACTGTCTTCTGCTTCCCTAAGTATTTCAAAAGGATTTCCTGCAGCTTTTGTCCTTGGATGGTCTTTATTTCCTTCTCTTGTTCCTGTCTTAGTGCTAGCGCATCGGACCCTATTGACATCTCTTTCCATTTTTTCCTGTTATTTGTCTTTGTTGAGGCTGTTTTCTGAGCCTGAATCCATTGTTCTTTGGATTTATCCACATCTTTTTTAGCCTTTTTCTTGCAGTATCTCGCAAAGTCTCCATGGCTATGACAAAACCTACATTTGAAGGGGAGTTGTTCGTAATCCAGTTCCTGGATATGTGACCAATATGGGACCATTAGATTAATTGCTTCTAGTAACCCTATTTCCATATCTACCTCAACGCAGATTCTTGCGTAGGAGTACTGGTCCTTTCTCTATGCTTGATCTATGTATTTTTCGAGGGTGTTTCCAATGGTTTCCAATGACTTCAAATTCCAACAATGTAAGGGTAAGTGAGGAAGGTGCACCCACACCAAGACTGTCGACAACACATCTTGCGTAGGGTCAAAATATGGGGTCCATTTGTTCAAATATAATCCCTGAGGGCCCATGAAGCATGGTCTGTTCCTAAATATGAGACTTATGTCTTCTCCTTCTTCGAACACAAACACGAAGAATCCCTTACCTACATAATAGTTTCTGATGCCTTCCTTTACTGACAGTCTCCAGTTCCTCTGCACACATGCTTCTACAACATTGGGGTGGGCCAAAGGCCTATGAACTATCCAATGAGTCCTCGGTCTACTAGATTCAGAGCCGACCAACATGTTTCTTCAGCTAGGAGGGCCACAATGGGAATACTATCCAATTTTTTTACGAATATGTGTCGTGATTCGTTCAGTTTACGCTTGCCACAACTCTCAATCACTTTCTTGAAAGCCACCAACTCTGTCGGAAGGGACGTGGAAGCCTCGGGGCCCCCTCTTGGGCCCATGATGATGCATGGAGACATCGCCGCAAAGGGCTGCAGCCAGATCCGACACGGTCAGATCCGCAGGCGATTAGTTCAAGGTTGTTGGAGCAACGTGTGTTTTCGTTAACATGTTTGTATTAATAAGTTTATATTTAAATGCACAACATTTAATCAATTAAATAGGATACTCTTTAAAAATAATAAACCATTCTTCATTTATTTTAATTAATTATAATATATTAATAAAATACTAATATAAATAAATAAATAAAACAATTAAAAAATCATATTATTTTTTTTAACAAAAGTATTTCTGTTGTTCAAATAATAATAATAATAATAATAATAATAATAATAATAATAATAATAATAATACAAAATCATATTTATTACATTTATATAAAAAATTTAATTTATTTAATTATATATTCAAATACATAACATTAAAATAAATATGATACTATTGAAAAATGAATATTTTAATTAATTTTCATTAGTTTTAATTAATAAAATTATATTAAAGGAACACCAATATAAATAATTAAAATGAAGAATTAAAAATGATTACATTTTTTATATTTATATTAAAATAGTTTTATTTTTTAAATTATTTTAATGATTGAAAAATTTCATTTATTTAAATTCTTTTGTAATGCATAAATAAATTCAACATTTTTAAATACATTTTTATAATTTGTTTTTTATTAATTTAATTATATAATATAATTAATGATATATGAAATTAAAAAAATATAAATTTGACAGTGATGATATAAATCAATATATTCAAATATTTTTCTTTTACAATTTGATTGGTTTTAAAACTATTTTTAGTCTATGAAGAATTTTTTTGTGTTTCTTAAGTTAATGAAAACCTCTTCCAATACTTTTACTACTTCTAATTAATCATGTTACAATAAAATTAAACATTTCACTATAACATTATATTCAATTTATAAACTATATATAATAAATAAATAACAAAAATATTAAATACAATATCGAATTGATTTTTTTATTTTAATAATAATGGTTGGGAAAATTTATAAAACTAAATCACCCATTATTACTATATTCCATAAAATAAAATAAAAATAATATAATTTCCATGTCATAGTGTACAAAACCTACTTGTGTGGTTTTCTAAACATGTTTAGTCTAAACATTCAACTAACCCACACTTGATATTCCACTTGAAAGAATATCAAATTATTGCATAGTTCACGGTCAAGTTCCAAAACGTTATCACCAACCACTAACTTTATTGGTTGTAACATCTGTTATAAGTTCCAAAATGTTATCACCAACCACTAACTTTATTGGTTGTAACATGTGTTATAATTGTATACTAATTCTTATCGGTGTTAATTTATTTTGACATCCATATGCTTGATATCCCGTTATATCAAGCTTAGACAATTGATAATATTTTATCCACCTTTGCCCAGAGGATGTATCCTTATTCACAATAGCTTACTCTCAAACTCAAATTACCAATGTATTGCTTCCTCATTCTTTACATCCATCTCTCAACTTCCACTTATTCCATTTCCTCTACCTTGTGTTTCTCTCCCTTGATAATCTTCTTGATCCAGGTCATGCCCAGGTGCACACTGGGGACATCAGTCAACTGAATGAGTCGAGATATGTTATGGCCGAAACTTAGAAAAAGAACAAGTAAAGAAAGAAACACACTATGTCGACAGAAAGTATGCGCACAGACAATATGCAAGAATTCGAACCAATTTCTATTATGACTTCTTCCCTATGAAGAGTTTTTTATTGTTACAATAATGTACATGTTTATATAGAATGTTGAGAAAATTGGGTGACTACACATTACGTTCAGTTACAAAAAGTTATAATGGTTCGAAAGTTCAACCATTGCAGATGACTAGAAGACAGAGACATTATGTCGATGTTCGACAGGTGCCGACAAGGCATGTCAAGATACTGTATGTTTAGCTCGAAACCTGTTGAGGTCAGTTGTGTCGAGTTTCGGACTTGTCGAAGTCGATGTTGAACCTGTCAAAGAAGTCAGAGTATCGAACCAGTGGAAATGCTAGACTTTCTCGAAGTTTGACAACATGCAAACTAGTCGTTGGATCACTTCTGGTCTTATGGCTAGATTTTTCTTTTTTTTAGTTCCAAAGAAATTTAAGAAGCCTCTTGTACCAAAAATGAAAACACTATATACTCTATTCATCGTGAATTTGAAATTTTAAATCATTTAAACCATTTATATACCTTGCCAATCTTTTATCTTTGAGTTCATAAAGTCTACATTGAATGGTTAATCTATAAAATTCTCTTGTGTAATCATGAATAAATGATCATATATCTCTATCTCAAATTTTGTACATTTCGATACAATTTATTCTATTGATAATTAACCAACAACAATTTATCATAAATCATATTCACCTTCTTTTTCCAAGTTTGATTTCCTTCTTTCTACTTTCATACTTAGTGTTTCTGCACAAAGCCCACAAGTCAGCAATCCCTTCAATTATGTGGCAACGAATTTCATTGTATGAGGTTCTTCTACATTGTCATATTTTAATTACAACTCAAACTATCCAATCTAATTTAAGTTCCTCTAACTTAGAATTACAGTGAAACACCAAAATAAAGCAATTTCCTCATCGTTCTTTCAATGGAAATGCTTTTGCCACAATAATTTTACTCAATAAATTCAATTATTGGAATGATTTCCCCAATTTAAGACTCAAAACTTGTTTTGATACACAATAATATAATATTGTAAATAGGATGACTAAAGTTGATGTCAAATGTAAGACTCTTCAAAAAGTTTTAGTGTGATCGTTATGTTCATATTCCCAATGAAAAAGGAATAAATTTGCATGCTTTCACATGTGGAACCCACTTTATATTCAATTCTTTATTAACAAATGAACTAATTCTTCATAATCATTCCTTTCAAATCTTTCATAAGGAATCATTCAAAGGGAAGGGGAACTAATTTCTTAGTACTTACAACCTCCTTCCTCCCCACCTTCATAAAAACCATTGAAACTTTTATCCTCATCAAAACAAACACACAAATTTATGAACTGAATCTCAAAACAAAAAAAGGATATTTGTGCAGGATGGTTCAAATTTGATGGGTTTCTTATGAGGAGAAAATAAATCTTAGTTAATCAGCTACGATGAATTCCAATGAAAATAATAACTCTTTAAAATTTACATTTTGTCAAATTATTACATCTAGGATTTTTCTATTGGAATTGACCATTCAATAATTTGTGATGTTGTTTTTTCTCTTATAGTTGATCATTTACAAATTTCTGTCAAATTACTTCGAGGATATAAAACACAAAGTTATGTAGAAGGTGCCACTACCAGGAGGGAGTCACCGTGTTGAGCAATATCTTATCAAGTTCATTCATAAAGGGGGGTTTTTACTTGTGAAAAACAAGGTCAATATATTGTAGGTATTGGAGGGCGAGGAATAAGTTATTTGGGGTTTATAGGCATTGGGGGAGTATAAAAAGCGGTTTCTAGTAAAAATAAGGAATACATTGTAAAAATAAGGTTTTTTTTAATTGGAAATATGTATTGGGATGGGTTTCAACAAAATGATTTTTGTAAGTAATTATCAATATCTAGTGAAATTAGGGGTATTCTTTAATATCCCATGAACGAAGGTGCTATGATATGGTTTCACCTAAGTGAAGACCCTGTGGTCACTACTACACAGAGATTTCATGTCATCCCACATAAACCATTTCTTAAAACAAAATATGACGTTTAAAAGGCTTATGTAGAACGGATATCAAAACCCAGCTTGAAAACAAAAGACGACCTTTAAAAAGATACACATGACAACTCATAAGGCTGAGTTTAAAATCTTATTTTAATGGTTTGAAATTATTAGACAAGATTTTGAAAGTCAAATCATTTTCTTTATCCCATCCCATCCTCTTCAAAAAGTTAGAACCAAGGAATTGTGCACACTTTTAAATACAACCCTACAAAACATTATGGAGAATGCTTTAGTTTTCCCAACAAATCCTATTAAAAAATATGCAAGCTAATGAAGGAGAGTTTGTTGGTGGGATCGATGATCAAGGCTTGGCAACTTGACCAACAAGTCATTAACATCCTTGGCATTCAACCATCCATGCACATGAGCCTTCACAATGTCACAAGTTCTTGTGAATAAGCTTCCAAAACAGGTATCTCCCAAAACATTGATAAAAACATATGTTTATTCATAAGAACCCTTGCAACCATTAATATCACACAAAGAGTATTAGAGGAACAAAAATTTGGTTTGTTAGTCTCCCTTACTCTTTTATAGGTAGAACGTGATCCCCATCCCTCAACTTCAAGAATGTGCATAAATCTCCACTTTCATCTCTAAATTTATTCTCATCAACTGATTCTATGAGTGCTCACTACAAGACCCAACATCATCACTATGCAATATTTAAAAAACAATTATTTGCATCTAGTTAGTTGAGTGCATTCCAGAGTTAGGACATAGGTGAGGTGTTCTAACAACTATTTGAGTGTTTTTGTATATTCATTGGATATATAATTATTCAGAGAGACCCATATAAACTCTAGTCCAAATTCTTATCTTAAATTATAAATAATGTAAAAGAATAAGTATTAGACTTCTATATGTGCATATCAGACCAAACTTACATATTATAACTCTATCAAACCTATAGACACGGGTCATGTGTAGAAATATAGATAGCATACCTAAGTTCAGATGGGTGTTTGCTAATGTGTAGCTGAAGAGAAGCATGGATACCCTACACATATTGAGAGGGAAGAGCCTGCAACCATGAGGAGGGATTTCAATAAACATATGTAAGGACAAATACTCAATCTCCCCATCTCATGAACAAACCCTCGATTTGTCTTAATCTTAGTGAAAAATTCGAGCCGACCATGGGATTGAAGAATAATCTTTATGAATAACAAATTAGCATCACTCACTATTTGAATATCGCACCTGCACAAAAGCAACAATCAAGGATTGTTTGATTGCAATTAAAGCATCATTCACTAAAATATAATAAATTAAGAAAAGGAAAAAGAACAATAATATCATCACTCATTTCTTAGAAAACCAATAGTAATTAGTTACCATGAGAAAAATCCATGGAAGAGTGGGGAGGAAAGACTCACAGAGTTGAGAAGCTCAGAGCTATTCGATCACCCATCGATCACTACCAAGTGTTTCAAAGATTCAAGTTTATGTTAGAAATGTCCCTCGATCGTTACCAAGTGTTTCGAAGAGTCAATTTTATGTTAGAAATGGCCAGAGAATGTTGTCCAAATGAATTTGATTTTCAATGCTATGCTGAATCTATTAATCTTGTATATTGATCTAGGAACAAAGCATCAATCTCATCAAAGATTAATCAACAAATAACTCATGAAATGGTGTAATCGGTCTACAGGAATAGTAGCCTGTCTGTATTCACATAAAAAATGAATGATTATAATTAGAATGTCATGCTACAAGCATGAATGAATGAGAAATTTGAATCCTCAAGGAGGTAATTCGAATTAAATGAGTGAGTCTAGCTTAACTGACTATAAGCCATGGTCCACACTCAATTAACCACTGATCAAAACCCTAATTGACTCAACTGAACCCTAACTGAAGCTGGAGTGCAATAAATGACTGAGTCTCAACTAAAAGAGATCAGACACATGTCATAGCAAGCCAACCATAAGGTGCTAGTGCTTCAATGACTTCAATGAACCCTGATGAGGTTAACTGAAGTTGAACTGAACATCAAAAGTTGGTGGAGGCGCCCCTGTTGACTCTAGTTCATTAATTAATCATTAAATAATCAATTAAATGAAAGGAGACTCCTTCACTGGCTCGTTTAACTAATTGTAACCACCAGTTAGCAATTAGGTGCATTAATATCACTCAGATCACCCCTGGAGTGCTCCAGTTAGCCTCCTTGACTGAAGGTAGGCGTGGGTGTGATTGGATGATGACATTTAATGCTCCACTTATGTCAATTAATGTCAATAATACTTAGGATAGTGATTTAACTAGGCCAATTTGACCAAAAAGAGTGTGTATGGTGGTAAATTTCTCCAACACCCCCCCTTAAGCTATACTCAGGACGAGTTAGAAAACAAAAATGCATAAAAATGCTAGGGCCCCGGCAACTAAGGCCATAGGTCACCCTGTACAATGCTGAAACTGAAACAATGCTCAAAACAAACTAAGTGAGGAAAAGAGGGAAAACCCAGTGGGAAAAACCCCTCCTCAAGATGAACACTGAAAGTAGTCTGAATCACCCTGATGAACTCACCCCCAACAGTGAACGGAGGTAAGTGAACTTCTTTTCTGAAAATATCTTGGTGAAGATGTCTGCAATCTGCTCATTAGTCGGGCAATATTGCAGAATGATGGTCCTGTCATGCACTAGCTCCCTGATATAGTGCATGTGGATCTCTACATGCTTGGGTCTCTGCCTGGTAACTAGATCTGTGGATATCTTAATAGCACTTTGATTGTCACAAAAGAGGACAGTGGACAAAGTACTACCAAGATCAAACTTTGAAAGAATTCCTTGCAACCAAACTGCTTGGATGCAAGCATTCACCGCTCCTCGATACTCGGCCTCTGCTGAAGATAGTGCTATGGAAGCCTGCTTTTTTCTTTACCAGCAAATGGGGCCACCACCAAACATGAATACATATCTGGAATTAGACTTTCAATCAATAGAATCACCCTCCCAATCGGAATCTGTGTATCCAACTAGCTCTAGCTCGGAGTCTGCAGCATAGTGAATGTCGTAGGTCCTAGTTCCCTGAATATACTGGAGGATCCTCTTGGCTACCTTCCAATGAATATCATGAGGCTGCTACATATTTCTTGATACATCATTCACAGCATAACAAATATCAGGCTGAGAATGTGTCAAGTACAACAAGCTACCAATCAACTGTCGATAGATAGTGCAGTCCATGGGAGGTGTGCTTTTTCCTTCTTCAAGGTTGATCCCTGAAAGGAAAGGGAATGGTGCATTCCTACAATCAGCCATGTTAAACTTGAATAACATGTATGAAATGTATTTGGACTGAGTGACCATAATCCCATTAGAATTTTGCTCAATTTTGAGCCCCAAAAATTGTTTTAGGAGCCCCAAATCACTCATTTCAAAGGCATTGTGGAGAGCAGTTTTGATGGATGAAATGGAGGCAACTGTGCAACCTGTGATCAGTAAGTAATCAACATATAAAAAAATGATAATTATATGACCATAATACTTTTGTAAATACACATTTGCATATTATCTACACGTTTGAAAGTTTGCGAGAGAAGGAAGGCATCCATCTTGGAATACCACTCTCTTGGGGCCTGTTTTAACTCGTATAATGACTTCTTTAGCTTGCAAACCAAAGATGGATCAGTGATGTAGCCCTCAGGATGATTTATGTATATCTCCTCATGAATATCTCCATGCAGAAAGGTCTACTTAACATCCATGTGATGCACTTCCCAGTGCTTGGATGCTGAAATTGCCAAAACAAGGCAGATGGAGTCCATTTTTGCAACCGGTGCAAAGGTCTCATGGTATTCCACTCCTTGGACCTAAGAGAAAACTTTTTCCACCAGAATTGCCTTATATTTTCAGTTTCTTCCATCAGCAGCAACCTTGGTCCGAAACACCCACTTGCATTGAACCAATTTCCTTCCCGAAGGAAGAGAAACTAGCTCCAAAGTAGTGTTTTTCTGAAGAGAATTCATCTCTTCATCCATGGCAACTTGCCATCTCAGATCCTTTCGAGCATGATAGTAGGATTTTGGATCTGAACTAACCATCAAATAGCAAGTTTCAAACATCAAATTATCAGGACAAGAGAGCGCAATACCTGCTCTTTGGAAATCAGACCGGGTTCTCCTTGGATCATCCAGATTTCCAATGTTGTCTCCTACGGAGAAGAGTGTCTGTCGGGCCCATGTATGAAGATGATTTTGCACTTCAGGTTTTGATTCAGCATCTAATGATTGCTACACACTGATATCAGAAATCATAGGATCCAAATCAGGGTCATCACCCCCAATTTCATCATCCAAATATTCAGTAGAATAGGAAGGAAATTCAGCAGTTTTCTCCTTCACTAGTTCCACCTCCTGAAGAGGCTCATCAAACTTGACACTTATCTCAATGATGATATGTTTGGTATTGATATCCAGTAGCTTGAAACCTTTAGATTCATTAGGATACCCAATAAACATACATTCTATGCTTTTCAATTGCAAAGCCCTTCTTTTATCAAGTGGAATCCAGTCCCATGCAGTGGACCCAAACACCCGTAGGTTCGACACATCCGGCTTGTGTCCGAAGTATGATTCGAAAGGGGTCTTCCATTTCATGGATGAGTGTGGCACTCTGTTCTGAATGTATGATTCAGCATGCATGTCCTCAGCCCACAAATTTGTAGCAAGCTTCTTGGATTCCAACATACAGGTGGTCATCTCCTTGAGAGATCGATTCTTCCTTTCCGCTACTCCGTTCTGCTGGGGAGTGTAGGGGATTGAATGTTGTACCTGAATACCACTTTGGGAGAATATGTGCAGCAACTCATTACTGACATACTCCCCTCCATTATCAAATCTCAAGATCTTAATCTTAAGCCCAGAGGCATTTTCGATCAAGGCTTTCAATTCAGAAAAGTTTTCACATACTTCCGACTTCTTTTTGAGAAAGAAGACCCTTGTGTACCTTGAAAAATCATCAATAAAAGTAAGAAGATACCTTGATCCATTCATGGATGTGATAGGCATCATACCACTGATGTCAGAATGTATCAGCCCCAATATGCATGCAGCTCAGTTTTCCTTCCCCCGATCAAACTTGTGCTCAGGGTGTTTTCCAATCACACAACCCTTGCAAATTCCCGTGGTTGCCTTGATGACTAGGAGGCCTTCAACCATGGAGTGTTTCTATAATTGCTACAAATATTTGAAATTAATATGGCCAAACCTCTCATGCCATATCCTACTAACTTCATTCCCATGAGTTAGCAGAGCGGTGGGCTTTGCATCCGCAACAAAGTGAGAGAACTCATAGGATTTTGCATGATGGTTTGCAAGGCCTTTAGCAATGAGTTTCCCGGATGCAATTTCTGTTATCTCAACATCATTTGGGCTGAAAGAAACTCTCTTAGGAACTCCTATTTATGTCATTTGATAGACACTAAGGATATTTGATGCCAGAGACGGTACATACAAAACATTTGAAAAAAAAACCATTTTCAAGATCAACAGTACCTTGTCCTTCTGAAATGATGGTGGAGTCATCTCCAATGTGGATGGGGATGGATTTTTTGGTCTCCGAGGATGAAAAGGATTCTTTTTCAACCATCATGTGTTTCTAATCTTCAAAATCAATCAACAGTGCTTTGGACTTCGAAGTGCTTGCCATGAGGGCATGACCTTTTTCATGCTATGGTTCCCGATCTTGCTGATCTCTCCTCCGAAAGCTTTCCAAAAGATTGATGTGATTTCTCAAGGAGAGAGGTAGCTTCATCAAGATTCTTCTTCATGCAGGCATGTTCAGGGTGGAATCCCTTCCCGCAATAAGAACACTTGACTTTTTCCTTGCCATGGTGCCCTTTTCCTTTGTTCTTCCTTGAGCCGGAAGACTCATCATGCTGCTGATTTTCAACTCTAGGTTTAGGAGCATCAAATTTAGTTTTTGGATTTTTCTGTTGCTTTCCTTTACCCTTTAGATCTTTGGGCCCCGAGACATGGAGGGCTTGATCATGGGAGGATCTGATGATCCCCATCTAGACAAGCTTGTCATGTTCAAATGTTAGGGACTCAATGAAGGCATTTAGTGTAGGCATCTTCCATCCAGGGGTTGTGAGCTTCCCCGCACGAAATGTAGAAACAAAAACTGAATAATCATCCCCGAGTTTGGAGAGTATGGTGAGGATGATCTGATCATCCCCCTTCTCCACTTTGCATTGCTTCAAGAGTAAAACAATATGCTTGAACTTTGTGAAGAAATCATTCAGAGTCTCAAAATTAGAGAGCTGGAGAGACATGAGTTCATTTTTGAGCTGGTAAACCCTCAAGTCATCATGATTTCCATATAGAGTTTCCAATTTGTCCCATATTTCTTTTGTATTCTTCAATCCTGCAAGATGGAAAAGAAGATCTCGGGAAATAGAGAGGCACAAGAAACGGAAGGCTTCATCCTTCTTGTTCAAGAATCTCGATTTTTCTATGGCTAAACCGGGCTCATGTTCAGTGTCCATGGTGACTCTAAAGAGTCCTTTGGAGCGCAACTGAATCTCCATATCACCTTTCCATGAGTGGAAATTGTATGGAGTCAAGAGATCTACTGAGGAGGCCATTTGGATCTGCTGGAGCAAATGCTTCACCTGTAGAAACCTGAAAATCAAAACAAAAAGGGCAATGTAAGGTCGGACAACCTGCACATTTTAGGATTTCATCACACCCAGCATAGTCAATCAAGCAAGCTTGATCAACAAGTTCTTTACTTGGGGTATTAAGTGATAATCCTTGGCTTCTGGTGCGGTGCTGGATTTTTGAGCTATTGCTCAAATTTCATGCAGAAATCTGTCAAAAAGCTTGTTTTTGAGAGATAGAGTTTCGTCTCGCCGTAAGCTCTGATACCATATTAATCTTGTATATTGATCTAGGAACAAAGCATCAATCTCATCAAATATTAATCAACAAATAACTCATGAAATGGTGTAATCAGTCTACAGGAATAGTAGCCACTCTGTATTCACATAAAGAATGAATGATTACAATTACAATGTCATGTGTTGGAGGAGCAAGCCAATCGACTAAGTCAGCTATCATTCAATTTGGTATGCTGACTTGCTCCTCCAACATCATGATACAAGCATGAATGAATGAGCAATTCGAATCCTCAAGGAGGTCATTCGAATTGAATGAGTGATTCTAGCTTAACTGACTATAAGCCATGGTCCACACTCAGTTAACCACTGATCAAAACCCTAATTGACTCAACTGAACCCTAACTGAAGCCAGAGTGCAATAAATGACTGAGTCTCAACTGAAAGAGACCAGACACATGTCATAGCAAGCCAGCCATCAAGTGCTAGCACTTCAATGACTTCAATGAACCCCGATGAGGTTAACTGAAGTTGAACTGAACATCAGAAGTTGGTGGAGGCGCCCTTGTTGACTCTAGTTCATTAATTAATCATTAAATAACCAATTAAATGAAAGGAGGCGCCTTCACTGACCTATTTAACTGATTGTAACCACTAGTTAGCAATTAGGTGCATTAATATCACTCAGATCACCCTCGGAGTGCTCCAGTTAGCCTCCCCGAATGTAGGAGAAGGCTAAGTTAGCCTCCTTGACTGAAGGTAGGCATGGGTGTGACTGGGTGATGACATTTAATGCTCCAATGATGTCAATTAATGTCAATAATACTTAGGATAGTGGTTTAACTAGGCCAATTTGACCAAAAAGAGTGTGTATGGTGGTAAATGTCTCCAACAGAATCATAGTGCTACAAATTTCAACTTTATGGTTCAACCCTTCATACAACTTAATTTGAGGTAAAAATGTAGTTATGGAATTTTCTTTAGGGTTTCATTAATAAATCTTAAACTTTTTGTGTGACACGATTATAGTTTACGTATTCATATTAATTGAGTTTCCAATAAAATGCTTGCTAAGTTCGTAAATTTTAATTTACTGAAATTCTAGAGTTTCAAACTCAAAAAAATGTGACATGAATATTTTCTTTGCCTTTGAAAAACATGTGAGCCTATTTGGAGAAGTAAGATCCAAGTTGGAAAAATGGGCCCTTAACCTGGCTACAGTTTTGAAAGAAAACTATACTGTATTTGTAAAATATATGTGAAACATTACATGCATTACAGTTACAAGTTTTTTTTTTGAAATCCGTTAATAATTGTGGAACACTAGTAGGAAAAATAACTAAACACACATATCAACAATAAAACTCCCATCTCTAGTAAGAACTAGTAAGTACATCACACAATCAATTGTATCCGCAAACAGATACCAAATGAACAACACACTAACAGTTGGAATCCTCCATCATTTAGCCCAAAAATATCGCTCCCAACCAAAGCGTAAATAATGTTGAGTCCATCAAAGCATTCAATACAATAGCTCAAAGGATTTATACCATCATATAGTCCAACAAACAAAGAATAAAAATGATACAATCCTCCATTAAAAACCTATCTAGCATGTAAAATGGAATACACAAACTCGACCTCCAAAAAAAATATAATTTCTCTAGTCATTAGCATTAGAATACTTTGACTTAACATAAAATCAGAACTAATAAATCTAAATACAATCCATGGAGGATTCATATCCATTGAAAACCCTTACAACAATGGCTTCATCACATCAAATGTTGTAAATTAGGTGTAATTCTCTAAAATATTTGAAAAATGTTTCAAACTCCTTTGATATCAGAAAGGAGGATAATATGCATAAACAGATTGGTGCAACATTGAAAGAGTTGTGCAATAGCACACCATTTTCCCCTGTTTGAGAAAACGACTTAAATCGGCTTGAAATTCCTTGTCAAGCAAAATATGTTTAACTTAATTTGCGAATTTCTGAAATACTCCCCCAAAACCCTACTCTACCTTGCAATTGTTAATGCCTTAAATATTACATGATTGCATAAAAACTACAATTATTTATGGCACGAAAATGCCATCCTTGGGCTCAATAATTGTTGTTGCATATTTATGTTTAGCATTTTTTTCCATATACATTATCATATTAAATAATGGCCATGGTAGACATATCCTCTAAAAACCAAGATCAATTTCTTTTATTTAATTCTTGCATTTATTGGGAGGGCCCAGATTGCAACAATGTGGAGGGCCTTCCATTAATGGATGGAAATGCCAAATTCTCAATGTCCCCATCTCATCAACAAACCTTCTTTTATTTAATTCTTATAGTGCCCATATTTCAACCATGTAGGCCTTCCATTAATGGATGAAAAAAAGGTCGAATCCTCAATCTCCCCATCTCATCAACAAACGTTGGATTTATCTTAATCTCAATAAAGTATTCAAGGAAGTCATGGGATTGAAGAACATATTAGCATTACTCACTCATACTTTGAAGATCACACCTACACAAAAGCAACAACCAAAGAATTTTCGATTATAATCAATGCAACCTTCAATGAAATTTAATATAGTAAGACCAAGGGAATAGAAGAGCGAGGGGATTTGTGAGTATTGATCGTATCCATCCTTCTCAAACAAGTTGAAATGCTTATTGAATTCAAAGATCTTGTTCCCTGTAATCTTTTCCATCATTTTCATGTAATGTAACTAGAGCAACCACTATTGGGTCAAGATGGATCTTATCGTTTTCTACTTTTCTCAAAATAGAAGAAATGGGTGACTTTGATATATATATATATATATATATATATATATATATATATATATTCTACTCTTCTCAAAATAGAAGAAATGAGCGACTTTGATGGATGGTATATATGATATGTATATGTGTATGTATATGTATATATGTATATGTAGTGGCTGTAAAACCATGAAGTGAAAGGAAACCATATGGTTTTTAAGTTGTAACCATAATTTATTACAAAATTCCATGGGTGTTATAAAGGAAACCTTGACAGCTTAGAAAAATATTTGTAGCCCATAAAATCAAGTATTTTGTGAAACAACTCAAGTTTAATTCTCATCGGTCCTGACCATGTCTAGTGGGTGTCCTGCATGGGGCAATAAATAAACGAAAAAAATAAACTCCAGTCTGAAATGGAAGAAAAACCACAAAATTGTATCCTAATGTTCTAGGAAACATCAATACAATATGCAGAGCAATAAAATTATTCAATTGAACAAATTTCAATGTTCCTACACTAATTTCTTTGGTAATTCAACGGTTTCCAAAACTTTTCACTATTTTCTCCAACAATTCCATGGCTTCTAGAATTCTAGTTGTTTTCTCTAGAAATTACATGGCTTACATAATTCTCAAAGGCTTTTCTCCAGCAAATCAACGACTTCTAGAATTCCCAAACTTCTTTCTCAGATAGGCAAATTTGAGATCGGATGCTAGTCGTCATGTGTCCAATTTCAAAACCCTAACAAGTATCCATGTAAAAAACCTTAATATTGTATAGACAGGGGGACAAAGACATAGCGGGAAACGATTGGCAAGAGTGACGATGAATCTAGCTATAGTGATCAGAAACCTGCCTTCATAGTAAGAACATATTCGAACTCATTGCCAAAAACACTATTCTGACTTTCTTCAATGCACCTGATGCATTTTTCTACACCAAATTTTGTTCCATTTTGCAAAATCCCCTTCCATTGAAAAGGAAGAGACCCTCTTACCGGCTGAATTGGAAGGAATTTCTACCATTAAGCATATTTAGGACAAGTGACCATTGTCACCTTTGTCACTTATCCTTAATTGCTTTGGAAGTCAAAACCTCCTAAGGAGAGCCCTATTATGCTCCTACAAAGATACTTAACACAAAATAGATCTCGTGCACATGTGTGTTAGTGACTAGTGCCTTATGGAGTCTTAAACAAAAGTAAAGGATGAGCTTGTGGGATAATTTAAGTATTGTTATTCTAACTATGATCATGCAATTATCTAGTTGTAGGCAACAAATAACTCAAAATAATGTCCGAATACGCAAATAACAAAACAATATCCAAATAATTAACTAAAGTATACAAATAACAAAATAGTAATTAACTAAAATATGCAAATAAGAAATAATAATTAAATAATTAAATAATAAGTTAATTCATATATTAAAATGCTATTGATAAAACATGCAAATTAATAAACATTCACAAAAATGCAATTATACGAATAAACTAAACCAAATATGCATTTTAAATACTATTGATAAAACAAAAAATTAATAAAAATACGTCAAGTATTAATGCATTTTATGAAATTTGGTTCGAATGGAAAACCCTAACGGATTGGTAGCAAGATCAAAGAGATTGATTGTGCAAATCGCAAAGCTTGAATGGAACAGGGGAGACTGTTGGTTAGAAATGAGCATAAGAGACAATGGTTGGGTGAAGGAAGAATAGGGAAATGTGTAATATCCTGATTTTGACCCCATTATATTAATATTGCAAATGATGTAAATGTCATTATTAAATCACGGTGAGGAGCTCAAGGCCAAGGCCCTAGCATGGATTTATCATTTTGTGTATCAAAAATTAGAATCGATACCTATGGTTTGGCAATTAAAATCAATGTCGATGCTTATCGTGTTCTCCAGGAACAATATAAATTAAGACATCATGTAAATATGCAATCTAATAAAAAATACCCACGACTAGCTATGTCAATGCAACAAAAGGGACGAGGGTATGATTTCACAAGGAATGGGGAGGGAAATTATTCAAACCCTTGAACCAATAGGGTAAAGCCAAATGTCAATGGGAGAACCCATAAAACTGTCAACTACCTTTTTTGGCTTGTTCACCCAATCATTTATTTCTTCCAGAAATTGGTTGAGGTCGTTAATGCCTTGGGATGAGAAGAGTATGAAAGTCAAATTCATATTGGGGAAGACACCCATTTTTGGAAAATCGAATTTTGACTTATGGGGCAAGTTATCACCGAGAAATGCATGCCCATTCTATTATTCACCCAAATTTTTCCTTTCCTCACGCAGTTGGATCTTGCTGTGAGTTTTCCTTCATGATTTCTCCTATTATCTTCATTTCTCCATACCCAGAAATCCATTTTTGGTATTCCTCAGTGAATGGGAGAAGAGATCCATGATTTTAGGGTTTTATGAGGTTATTTTTGTTTCTGTAACGTCCATGAACGTTTTTTGAAAACAGATTTTCTCTCCCATGGTTGTTTTCCCTTCTACCAATTCATTTTTAGTTGCCCAACATTTTTCTACAAACCCAACATTTGCATTATTATTGTTATGTGCATCATTTTTTTGGTACTTAAGACTTAGGAGTGGAAGAGGCCTATAATTGGCTTGATAAACCGAGTGAAGAGAGGAACCTCCTTAACAGATCAAGAGGGGTTGTCTAATCTTCTATGCACACCCTGAATAGCACTGGAAGGGAAGGTATGGCCTGAGGGACTGTGTAGCAATGAAGGGAATACTTCCTTGTGTTGGGTGTGTAAGTATTGTGGAATGCCAAGCTAGATAGATCTGGTGTAGGTGTCCATAGCTCTGTGGTTCAGCTCACTAACTTAGCCATTCTACCTTTCAACTGCCTTAACAGCTTGATAAACCCAACTGTGTTTGGCTTGGCTGAGTTTTGATGTGTATTTAGCTATGTGTGATCCTATTGTTCCCTAGCTCTTTGTGGAAATCATGCCTAGCTCAGAGGTGGTAGTGGTGTTGAGAGATTGATGAGCCCATTGGCCTATGGTTGGGTGGAATTTTGCAGCGACATAACTAGTTGAGAGACAACTCCTTTTGAAGATAAGTATTTCTTGTGTATTTGATTTTTGCAACTGTATTTGTTTTATGAATTATGAACATATTGAATGTGTTGATATGTATTTTCTTCCATTGTATATTAATGCATTAACCATACGTGTATGTATTTTATTTCAATGCATTTTTATTATTATGTTCATGGGGCTTAGATCCCTGGTTTGATAGACAGATCAACAGTGAGTCACATCCTCTCTCTCTACAAGTAGATGGGAGGGTACGTGACAAAATGTTGCTGTAAGAGCGATCGTGCTGAGAGTGTAGAGTTCCAACAAAAAGGCATCTACAGGGTGGATATGGTATGGAAAGGCATGGATAGGACTACTGCTGTAGTTAGCAACAACGAACCCAAGGATATGCACACTAAGGCTAACGTGGGTCACGTGGAAGGCTGTGCGGGAGTGAGCGAGAGGTTGGTTGGGTAGGGAGGAGGAGCCACAAGGCTATGGTAGAGGAGAAGAGTGAAGGTTGCAGGAACCAGATCATGGGTGTAGAGGGTGGCTCGAAGTTTAGCGCAACGATAGAGCTAGCCACGGAGGATTGCTGCTAGGGGAGGCTGGTTGTGCAAAGGATACTTCACTGAATCCTGTAGGGATAGGTCACAATGGTGAGAGAGTGTGACTAGAGGGCCACAACAACAATGGTAACAGGGATGGTGATGGAGTAGAGGAATGGAGGCCCGAGGTAGCAGCTGCGAATGGAAAAGGAGAATATAGGTTGTCGAAGGAAGTTAAAAACACACAAATAAAATAGACTATTTAGGTGCTTTCAAGGTGAGAATATACTGGTTCCCTTGTCCTAGGGAATCTAAGGAGGAGGATGGAAAATTCTGAGAAAAACTAGCATAGGTAAACAACTACTCCAGGAGCCTTAAGGATAAACCTGTGGAGAAACTTTCACAAATGAAACATCTATCTTCCCTCTTAGGTGAAAAATGCCAGGAAATGGAAAATCCTAAGCTAAATACAGCCCTATTGCTACCATTCAACCGAGAACATGCATCATATACCAATAATAAACAAGAAGATAAAAAATAGACCTTAATGTGCTTGTGTTGTGCCAACAAATATAAGCGTCACCATAAAGAAAATTTATCCATAAAACTCCAAAATTCTAGCTTGCATAACCCAAACAAAATCATCCTCAAGAATTGTGTATCCTCTTCGAAGAGAACTAGTTAGGGAAAAAGCAGTAATATAATAATAATCTCAGTTATCTCATGATTGAAAATGAAAGTGAGGAGATCTATTTATAGGATCTCAGACTCACTTAAACCATTCAGGACAACATGCCTTACAATATATTAATTCATCAATTAACACATAAATTTAAAATTAGAACAATATAATAATAAAATATTACTCGTTTGTAGAGTTAAGGTAAGCTACTGGGGATATTGGTTCCCCAAGGTACCAAACTATCCTTATCAATCTAAACATTCCAAACAAAGGAATGGAATGGGCTGTGAGGAAGGTTTCATGCCGCTACTAAACCAAAAATACTATAAATCCCTCAACACCTCCCTCAAATGGCACATCGTCCATGGTAAAAGGAGAGAATGTCCTACTGAAGGAAGAATTCCTAGGGGAAGGAGAACTTGTATTGTAGGAGGATGTCCTAAGAAAATAAACAATATATGTATCCATGAGACCCGGTCACCAACCCCAAGGTTAAAAACCTCAACACAGGGCAGTTGGCAGCGCCATTAAGCCAGAATTCCCCCAAAGGAGGAACCAAAGGGCCCAACCATAACTACCATTGCTTAATGACATCCTTCTTGGTCAGGTTTTGACTCTGTTTCTCCCTGGGGTATACTTGAAGGTGGGCCGAGGTATAGATGCATTGTAACACTAGATCCAACTGCGGGATAAGTGCTCTTCATGGGAGTACTCGAGAACTTGTGAATATTTTTGTACATCTATACCTAAACACACATGAAATATATGAGGGATCAAAGAATCATGAGGCAGAAACTTCCATTCTACCTTATCCAAAATGACTAACAAATAACAGACTATCAAACAAACTATAAAATAACATAATGAAAATAAATATCAAACAACATTAGAAGTACCTCTTGAGTGCATTTTCATTGATAGGTAGAGGAATTTTCTCACCGTCTAGATTACTCGAATGGAATTCGTTTGGACCTGCAATGTCAGTAATTTGATAAGGACCTAACCAAAGACTGTCAAACTTACCATGTTGTAACACCCCAGTTTTGACCCCGTTTGCATGATGTATATAATGTAATTAATCATGGTGAGGAGCTAAAGGAAAAAGCCCCACCATCAATTTGGTTGTATATTTTTCGGCAATAGGGATAGTTGCCGATGGTATATCGTGCTATCCTGCACATTATAGTTTGGCATCATGTAAATATGCACATCAATTAAATTAAAACTATAGCCAGCTACGACGGTGCAACATTAAAATGAAAAGGGTATGATTTTCCTAAGGATAAGGGGGGGGATTGTCTAATCGTGGGAACCATTGGGAAAGTGCCATGTGTCAACCACCTTCTTGTCTCTTTTAGCCACCAATTCATTTGGGGCAAGTGTTAGTTGAGAGCAGTTACTGCTTGAGGAAACGTGGGCATGGGGGGCGTCAGTATGGCAGGCTACTGTCAGCTCTGACGGTACGCATACCCAGTGGCAGAAGCCATCGTTTCCCTCACGCAGGTAGTTGGCCTGGTCTTCACCTTCACGATTGTGGTCTGGGGAATTGAATCCACACATAGAGAGACATTCTGTTTTCCTCACACACAGTTTTCCCATCATTTCCCTCACGCATCGGTCGAGGTTCTCTTTTGGTTTTGTGCATGCAGCGAGCTAGAAGAGCGGCCTCAAGGGCACGATTTATGCTGTGCATGTAAAAATAGCCGTGGTTTTCATCCACGATTCTGTCTTGCTGTTGGTTTAACCCACGATTTGGGTTGCTGTCATTCTTCCCATGATTTTTGGATGCTATTGAGAGTTCGATTTCTCCTTTCATTTCGGACTACGTGTGTGTTTCCTTCTTCCATTTTTGGACTGTGTCTTTTCCCCTTGCGCACAGGTTGAGGGTTGTTCTTTCCCCTTTCTCTGCCTATGTAAGTTCTTTAGCCATTACATTGGGGATGGTGTGTGCTGTGGGCTCGTGGATTTTGGTTGGCTGTTGATTTCCACATTCATTAACTGAGTTTTCCTCTGTCCATGCCGGGAATTTGGCTCCTTTCCCAATTACGGACTGTGTAATGTTGCCATCGTTTCAATGTGAGTTTGTGGCTGTTGATGTACCCTGGTTTTGGGTTGTTGTTGAGTTGTTTTGGCCATGCTAGGGCTAAGAACAACCCTGAGTTGTCTTGTGGACCTAAACTGTGTTTCACCTTTTGTTTGGGGTTGTCACCCGGTTGTCTTTGCCTTCTTCACGGAGCTGTGAATGGATTGTTTTGCTGCAGTATGCAGTGGTTGGTCTTCGGACTATTGAGAGTGGGATTAGAGGCTGGGTATGCTTGATAATACCGGTGTTGAGGTCACCAGCTTAGCATTTATCCTTTCCTAGCTCCTTGACGACCTGGTAAAGCCCTGCTGTGTGGGCTTGGCTGATTGGTGAATCTTGGCTATGTGTAAGCCTGCTTTGACCCTTATTCCTTGAGGAATCATGCCCATCTCGGGGGTGGCAGTGTTGCTGAGAGATTGATGAGCACGCTGAACTATGGTTGGGTGGAATGTTGCAGCGACGTAGCTGGTTGCGGGCCAATTTCTTCATTAAAAGATAAGTACTCCTGACTATTTCATCTCTGCAGTTATATCTACTGTTTCATGAGAAATGATGAACATGATGAATGCTGGAATGTATATGTTTGCTTCTGCTGAATGTTGAGTAACTATGTATCCTTATATGTTTTATGCATCCTAGTATGTATTATGTTAAGATTTTTAATTTCAGCAGTTATCCCTATTCATGTTCATGGGGCTGTTTGCCCGTTTGATTGGTGTTAGTAGCGTCCTCTTTTCCGGTCAAAGGGTCGGGGATGTTACACATGTTTACCTAGGTCTTCTCTTATTCTGTCCCATAGTAGGACAAGGTCTCCAATTAGTAGTTGGCATTGGTGAGTCTTCTTATCAAACCTTTCCTTAATTTTTTCTTAGTGCTCTAGCAGATGATCAAATGTCTTTCTTCGGTTCTCATCAAGTTCTATCAGGTTGTTAATTCTTCATTGATACGCATCTGGATCATCCATGTTTTGCTAAAGGACTATGTATACCTGTAATCTTAAGTTGATCGATAAAGTAGCATTCAAGTTGTATACCAATTCGAATGGAATTTTCTCGGTTGAATCCTTTATGGTGATTTTGTCTTCCCATACCGCATATATTAATTTGTTATCCCAACACTTCTTATTATCCCCCACAATATTTTTTAAAATAATCATCAAATTCTTGTTACTTGACTCGACAAGCCCATTTACTTAGGGATAATAGTTCAAGGAATGTGACAGTATGATACCATAGTTGAAGAAAAACATGGATAGCTCTCGGCCACTAAACGGTGGTGCGTTGGCTGTGATGATCTTGGTTGGGGCTCCAAACTAGTTAATTATCAAGTCCTCCAAGAAATCCGTGATAACATTTGTCGTGGCCTGCTTTGTTGGAATGAACTCAACCCTTTTTTTAAAATAATCAGTAGTTGTCAGTATCCATTTATGTCCATTGCTCGAGTTCTTCTTAAATTCACCGATGAAGTCAAGGCCCAATTGTCAAAATGGGGCTTCGATAACGACTGGTTGAAGTGGTAATGCTGCAAGTCTTTTTCTTCCTGTGAAAAATTAGCAAGGTTGACAGCTATATATATATTTGTACACATCCTGGAAGATACTAGGCCAATAATATCCTTATCTCAAAATCTAGTGATCTGTGGTAGATGCAGCGTGGTGACCGCTACATAAGCCTTGGTGAAATTCTTTCATGACTTCTTCGAGTCGTACTAGTTCTATACATGTATGAATGATGCCTTCGGGGTTATTCCATCCAAACCCTTGAACTGACATTGAGTCTAAGTCCACGATGCAATACTTGGAATATTTCAACTTTAGATATCTCTTCTTATGATCTGGAAAATGAGTTGGACATGATAGGTTAGTCAAATAATACACTATGTCCACATACCAATCACATCGAGCAATTTCTTATGAAACTACTGAAACCATAGGTAATGGATCTTCCTTTAAATCAAGGACTTCTTCATTTCCTTATGTCAGTAACTAAGCCAATCCTCTACCTCTGACCAATTTGGTGGCTTGTATTTCCAAATCATATTCCTGGATCTTTGCAATCCATTTGGCACTAATATCCAGGTCGTCTTGTTTCTTGAGTATTTCTTTGACTTCTGTGTGCAAAACATATGCCATAACCTTCGAATATACAATGAACACTTTGAAATGTTTCAATGACATCACCAATGCATATGCATGTTTTCCATACTGTGGTACTTTAGATCCATTTTACTTAAATCTTTTCTCATGAACGCAATGGTTTGTTCCTTGTTTCTATCATTCTTTTGCAAGAGGACTCCTGCAATAGTGTCAGCGAAAGTGAAAGAAAAAATATGCAATGACTTAGAATAGTCTAGACTTACCAATAGCGGTGCTCAAATAATAGCTTCTTTAACATCCTCAAATGGTCTCTTGGATTCTTCGATCCATCTGAAATCTGCATCCTTTTTTAACAACTTGTTCAAAGCCTTAGTAATCTCTATAAAATTAGGAATAAACCTATGAATAAAATTTATTTTTCCAAATAAAGACCTTAAAGACTTCAAATTTTTTGGTAAAGAAATATCTTTAATATTTTTTACTCTCTCTGGATCTATTTTAACGCCTTGCTTTGTAACAACATGCCCAAGTAACTTACCTTAATGACGCCCAAAATAGATTTTTTGGGGGTTTAAGGAAATTCCATACCTGCTGCAACACTCAAATACCTGTCGAAGGTGTTTTAGGTGATCCTTCGTTCTTTTGGAGTAAACTGTGATATCATCTTCATATATTTCCAAGATTTTTTGTAATATATCTCTGAAAGCATAGTCCATAGCTCTCTAAAAGGTAGCTCCAACATTCATCAAGCCAAAAGGAATCCACAGGTATTTGTAAGTTCCCCAAACGGTAGTGAAGGTAGTATTTGCTCAATCTTTTTTCTTGACGACCACCTGATTGAAACCTGAAAAATCATCCAGGAACGACATCATTTCCGACCCTATGATCCTTTGCAGTAAGAGTTCCATGTTCGGAAGCGGGTAATTATCTTTCTTGGACACTGCATTAAGGTTCCTGAAATCAACACACACCCTGACATCACCTATTTTCTTCCTGGATGGGATGGGGTTGGAAATAAATTCTGAATACCTTATCAGGACTATGATCTTTGCTTCCACCATCTTCTCCAATTCCTTCTTGAATAACAAAGCCAATTTAGGATTCACCTTAATTTGTTCCAATGTGGTTTCACATTTTATTCCACAGGTATAGCATGTTGAATAATATCCTTGTCATAAGTGAACATGTCCCCGAATTCTCAAACCAAATCAATAACTTCCTTTCTTTCTTGAGGATCTAAGATCTTACCAATCTTAATTGGACGCGGGTCTTATTAAGAGCCAATATTTACCTCTTCGTATTCTAGATTTGAAGTCATGTCTTTTAATTTGCACCTGTCATCTCTATCAAGCTTCCTTTCCAAATATACCTTTTCCACTGGAATAGGGTTATATTGAGGTTCTTCGGTGGATCCTTCCTTTCTCCAATCAACTTGGTTACCTGCATACTCCTCTACCTTGGCCATGAATATGAAGATCTATTTTTCATCATCAAATACTTCCTAATTATCGAATTTGTCTAGTATAGCAAGACGAAATATTACTTGTACTTTGCATGTATCTTTTACTTCATTGTCTGGATCAAAGACTGGGGCAAAAACTGCAAGAGCATATGCTGCTTGTTTATGTTCTCTTGGTACAACTTGTAAAGAAATAGCTTGAAAATCCTCTGTCGCAATTCTAACCGCATCCCTGTATATCTTCAATTGCATCTTCTTACAAGAAGAAGTTCCCTTTACTTGACATACCAGAAGGTCAGAATCACCTATAACATGTAGTAACTGGATGCTATAATCTTTAGCAACATTTAGCCCAAGCAAAAGATCCTTGTTCTCAGCAACATTGTTAGTTCCATCAAATTCTAATTTAAAAGAGAAATAATGATGCTCATGTCTTGGATAAATTAATACTATACCTGCCCCCATACCTTCCTAAGACTTGGCCCCGTCTAAATATAGCATCCAAAACTTATTGATTTAGGCTCCGCAGGGTCCTCTACGTGGTGTTTCCTCATTGTTTCTCTTTGAAGGTTTATGTAGCCTCCTTCCAGAGCAGGTATAGTTTCATAAGACATGTCCATTTGTAGGATATCTCCAATTTCTACTCCAAAATTTTTGGGAAGAAGCATTCCCCATGATTATTGAAGGTCAATCGCCACAATATCCATCTGTAGGATTATGTTGGGATGAATAGTTAGTTGCATGAGGATGTCCACTGCCACACCACAATCTTTTACTTCTCTGGAATCCATGACGCACACGTTCCTGTATGACCTCGACACCTACAATTCATCACGACTAAAGGAATAACATTAGTGGATGCTCTTGAGTCAAACATGCAGTTATGCAAAACCAAATCACCAATGCATAAGGAAATAAAGCAATTTTTATGTGTAGGAGTCTTATTATTGGTTGGTAGCATGTTTGATAATATGATTGACGCATATTCTCCTTCATCGGTTTGAGTTACTACTGGTCGTTTCTCTACAGTTCCTTCTTGAAAATGTAGTAATTTGACAACTTGTCTTTTGACCGATGGGACTTTGACAAATTTTATTAGGAGTACCCAAATATTCATGGTACCTAGGTTACTTATGCCATCAATATTAAAAGGTTCATCAGTATCCAAATCAAACAAAGAAGACTTACCTAAACCTGCAATGGGCAAAGCCTTCCTCCCTTTGGTATTTGTTGACGTAAGCCTCCTTTGTTTTTTATAAACATTTCGAGTGGTCATATTTTCATACCATTTCCTAATTTTCTATCGGTTAGGAATTTCACAGAGTATCTTGTTCACTCTTTCAACATCGATTGAGCTTCTCCTTACTTCATGCATATCATCATTAGACAACCCAAACTACCTTTTTTCAAATAAATTACACACCTATGCATCGTCCTCTTCAAATAGAGCTTTGTTTCTGGTATATTCCAGATAAAGGGCACATGTTCTCTCATCGTGGAAACTACAACATGCCCTGCAATAGTACAGGAATTCAATTACCGCATTCGTTGGATCCAAGAGGAGAGAGGTCTCTACTGCGGAGGTCCTTTGGAGGAAACATCAATTGACTAGGTTGTTGGGCTCTTTCTAATTGGACGATTATGTTCTGCATGTTAGTAATTTGTTGAGCCATATCAATCCTTAATTGCTGCATTTATTCAATTATGATGTTCCTAATATCTGGGCCTTCGTAGGAGTTTCTTCCTTGCTCTTTGGCTTGGGTTTTGACTTGGAATACCCAGCCCTATCTAGCCTCCCTGCAACTTTCCAACTGTCATCCAAAAACTTTACCTTTTTCTATGCAGATGGAAGATCAAACGGTCTATCCAGATTTAGGTGGAGCATAAAATCCCCCAAGAAGGCTTTCAAATAATATGACAAAACCATTGCTTCTAGGGGTTTGCAACCTATAGGAAAATATTTGACAATTCTGTCGAACCTACAATCGAATTCCTCAATGGATTCATTTTCACTCCTTTTTATAGTCTTTAGTACATTGTTCAACAACATTGGGTCCTTCTTTTCTTTCCATCTATCAAAGAATTTTTTCTTCAAATCATCATAGGTATCTATAGTACTAACAGGTAGAGATTTGAACCATTCAGCTGCATCATGGGTTAGACAAGAAGCAAAACCCTTAAACTTAACATCCAAGTGAGAAGTGTTAATAGGTATAAAACACATTTCCATACCCTCCCAATGATCTGCAGCAGAAATGGAGTCTAACCAAGAAAACACAAGAAAATCCCTAATATCTTTGAACTTTAGCATTTGGTTATGATATCCCGCAATGTTCGTGAAATCAAATGTAGAGAAGGAATCTAGATATGATTTATTACTTGAATAGAAAATATTTTTTTGTATGTTAGGTAAGGTATCGAAAGCTACTTACCAACCTTTACCGAATTTGATATTTTCTTCTTAACAATATATGACTCAGGTCCAGGAGGAGTGTACCTTTGAAACATGTCCTTGTTGGATATATTCTAGGATTATTCACCAATGGAGTCACCAGGAAAGACCTACACGGTTATCTCGAGCGAGTCTTAACAAAATAAAAACAAGGAGCGTACCTGAGTAATACGTGGAGTCACCAGATAAACCTTTCAAGTTAATCAGTGTTAAAGACACAACTTCAAAAGACAAGAATTTACCTAAAGATCTATCGATAATGTCTTTATTTCCCGGATATCGCTTCAATGGTTTGAGGTCCCCGACAATGGCGCCAAAATTTTACCGGCTGAAATGGAAGGCCTTGCCACTGGTAAGCATATTCAGGACAAGTGACCACTGTCACCTTAGTCACTTATCCTTAACTTCTTTGGAAGCTGAAACCTTCTAGGCAAGAGCCCTATTATGCTCCTACAAAGATACTTAACACAAAATAGATCTCGTGCACATGTGTGTTAATGACTAGTTCCTTATGGAGTCTTAAACAAAAGTGAAGGATGAGCATGTGGGATAATTTAAGGATTGTTATTCTAAATATGATCATGCAATTATATAGTTGTAGGAAACAAATAAGTAACTCAAAATAATATTCGAATATGCAAATAACAAAACAATATCCAAATAATTAACTAAAGTATGCAAATAACAAAATAATAATTAACTAAAATATACAAATAACAAATAATAATTAAATAATTAAATTAATACATATATTAAAATACTATTGATAAAACATGCAAATTAATAAACATTCACAAAAATGCAATTATACTAATAAACTAAAGATATTCATTTAAAATACTATTTATAAAACATCAAATTAATAAACATACAGAATATTTTCTTAATTTATTAATGCATTTAATGAATTTTGGTTCAAAAAGAAAACCCTAACGGATTGGTAGCAGGATGGGAGAGACTGATTGTGCAAAGCTTAGCCTGGATGGATGAAACGAGGGAGACTGTTGGCCGGAAATGGTTTGAGTTTAAAAAACATGTATATTCCGTCCATTTAATGATCAACAGTAAAGTCAATGGTTAACTTAGCTGTTAACTTAGCTGTTGGTCCGTTGAATGGACCAAACGTACATATTTGTGAAGGATGGCCCCGAAAATGAGCATAAAAGACCATAGTTGGGTGAAGGAAGAATAGGGAAACACTACTGCAACTATGATCGTGCAGAGAGTGTCATGTAGAGTTCCAGCAAAAAGGAAGCGGAAGCTACATGGTGGACACGGTCTGGAGAGGCGCGGATAGGGCTGATGCTATAGTCAACAACAGCTAACCTGAGGATATGCGCATGAAGGGTCATGTGGTTCGGATGGAAGGCTTCACCGGAGTGAACGAGAGGTTGACTGGGAGGGGAGGAGCTGCAAAGATGTGCCAGAGAAGAAAAGTGAAGGCTGCCAGCACCATTCCGCGGGTGTAAAGGGTGGCCCGAAGGTTAGTGCAGCGACGGATCTAGTCGCAGAGGATCACGACTAAGGGAGGTTGGTTGTTTAAAGGATACTTCACCGAATCCTATAGGGAGAGGTCGCAGCAGTAAGAGAGTGCGGCCAGAGGGCCACGACATCGATGGTAGATGGGATGGTGATGGAGTAGAGGAATGGAGGCCCGAGGTAGTAGCTGCGAGCTGCTAATGGAGAAGGAGAAGATAGGTTGCCAGAGGCCGTAAAAAAAACACAAAGAAAATGGATTGTTTAGGTTCTTTGAAGGTGAGAATATACTGGTTCCCTAGTCCTATAGAATCTAAGGATCTTTGAAGGTGAGAATATACTGGTTCCCTAGTCCTATAGAATCTAAGGAGGAGGATGAAAAAGTCCGAGAAAAACTATCCTAGGTAAACAACTACACTAAACCTGTTGAGAAAATTTCACAAAGGAAACATCTCTCTTCCCTATGAGGTGAAAAATGGATGGAAATGGAAAACCCTAAGCTAAATGCAACTCTATCACTACCATTCAACCCAGAACATGTACCATCTACCAACAATAAGCAAGAAGGTAGAAATTAGACCTTAATGTGCTTGCGTTCTAAGTCTCACCATAAAGAAACTTTATCCATTAAACTCCAAAAATATGGCTTGCATAACCCAAACAAAGTCATCCTCAAGAATTGTGCATCCTCTCCGAAGAGCACTAGTTAGGGAAAAAGCAGTAATTTAATAATAATCCTGGTTATCTCATGATTCAAAATGAAAGCGAGGAGATCTATTTATAAGATATCACACTCACTTAAAACATTCAGGTCGACATGCCTTATAATTTATTAATTCATCAATTAAAACATCAATTTAAAATTAGAATAATATAATATTAAAATATTACTACTTTTTAGGCTTAAGGTAAGCTACTGGGAATATTGGTTCCCCAGGGTGCCAAAATAGCCTTATTGAGCTAAAAATTCTAGATTAAGTACTGGAATGGGCTAGGAGGGAGGTGTCATGCCCCTACTAACCCCAAAATACTATAAATCCCTCAACACCTCCCTCAAATAGCACGTCGTCCATGGTGAAAGGATAGAATGTCCTGCTGAAGGAAGAATGCCCACGGGAAGGAGAACCTGTAGTGTAGGATGGCGTCCTAAGAAAATAAACAACATATGGAGCCATGAGACCTGGTGGCCAACCATTAGGGGCCCCGATCACCAACCCCGAGGTTAAAAACATCAACACATGTCAGTCAGCAGTGCCATTAAGCTAGAATTTCCCCAAAGAAAGAACCAAAGGGCCCAACCACAACTACCATTGCTCAATGACATCTCTCTTGGTCAAGTTTTGACTCTCTTTCTCCCCGGGGCATACTTGAAGGCGTGTTGAGGTACAAATGTAGCGTAATAGACTGCATATCCATGTCACAAAAACTTGCAGATTCCAACCACATGCCTTTACGAAGAAGAACAATAGAAAGATCATTGAAAATGACATAAATTAATTAATTAACCTATCTTATTAAACACACACACTCAGCTATTTATAAGGCTGCCAAGGAGGGATACTACCTGTATCCAAGTGGGCAACAATAACATCCTTTTCAAATTTCCCTCTCCAACAATAACATTCTCAAATTCTTCAGCTTCTCCTTCTTCTAATCCAAGGAATCCCCATGAATGATTTGTATTTAATGTTCTTGCTCAGCTAACAAATATAGATAATAACTGAGGGAGTTCTGAATAACTAAACCAAATGTAATTAGACAACATTGAAAGTTCTATGTATCTGTCGACTTCGCATTGAGTGAGAAAGTGTGAAAATATGGGTTCATGCTAAGTGATTCACATGAGAGGGAAATAGTGTGTTCTTCTTCCATAACAACATAACAACAACAAAACCAATCATGCTTCTAGTGTACGAGTAGAATATGGCCTCCTTTAACGTACATACTTCAGGAACATGCTATAGGGGGCGAACAATAAACATCCTAGCATTAATGCAGTGGCAGGAGTCATGTCCCTCTTTTTGGAGCTTAATATCCAAAGGGGACATGCTTGCTACTACCACATTAAATGGCCTGTAGCACGTTGCTTCTCCCTATAGGGATGTGTTTGTAGGTGTGCAATGTGCTACTCCAAAATTTTGACATGGAAGACAAATTATCAACTAAATCTGAGTGATGAACAAAATGGAAACATGACAAGTTACTTCCTAAAATAAAGGCCTTCAACATAAATATAAATAATTTTAAACATCTTATTAAACAAAGTATTTAATAATGAAAACAATATCCATTACTTTTTATACTACTATTTTTTTTTAATATATCATGCAATAAAATTTAAATTTTAATAAAAATTAAATTAATTACTTATTTTTAATGTTGATAGGAATTTATTTATATTTTGACATAGAGTTGAGGTTTCAGAATAGACGGTGGGATAAGTCCAATCGTCGTGTCCCATTTGAATCCTCACCGTTAAACAAACAAATTGTCCAATTTTTAATGGAGTCCTGTGTTTCTAGGAAACTATTGAGTTTAAATGCTTAGTTTACCAGGAACCATTATGAGAGCTTGAGTAGGAGCGACTAAGTTAAATGATCTCTAATCACAAAATAATGGCCTAACGTTTAAGATGTGAAGTTTAATATTTTATTAAATTGAATATGATTTATTAACACTATCTTCAAGGCGCATTCTCACATGGGATAATATATTGGTTCGAGGGATCCTGGGTCCATCAAGATGCTGCCATTATGAAAGCAGCAATGAAACCATAAATCACCTTCTAGATGAGTGTCCAATTGCAGACACTATCTGGGAAAGAGGTGTTGGGCTGTTTAAAAAAAATATCATAGACATAAAGGAAGGCCTGGCCTAATGATTGCAGAATGGCTGAAGAACATATTAAAAAATAAAATTGTGAACAGGGTATGGGAGTTGTTTCCTGGCTTCACGGCCTGGGAAATTTGGAAAACACGAAACTTAAGAATTTTTTAAAATAAACAGAGATAGGTTGAGGAAATATGGGTGATGATAGAAACTCACTTAAAAGAAACAATAACTTTAACTCTATGGACCCAGGAGGATTTTGTAGCAGAAGCGATTGAAAAACAAATTCTATATGGATGGGGAATCTTGAAGTTACCTGTGAACAATTCACATCCTAGAAAAATGATTAAGCCTCCTCGCAGCTCTGATTTTTGGCTATGTCCTCTGGTGTGCACCTTCAACATTAACTTTGATGGAGCCGCAAAAGGGAACCCAGAGTTAGAAGGTCTTATCAATGGGGTATCGTGGGCCTTACAACAGCAACATACTCCATTGATTATGGAAGGGGACTCTCTGGTAATTATTAACATAGCTAGAAGATTACATAATGGTGTGACAATTGGATAGGTCTCCAAAAATTGGCAATGGGAGGGAAGGCTTACAAAGCTCGGAAGATGGTTAATGGGAAATCCAACACTCTATTTCTCACATGTTAAAAGGACTGGTAACAGGGTGGCAGACACTTTGACCAACGTAGGGGTCGACAAGGTTATTTCCTACCATGGAGAAGTGATCAATGACAAGAAGGATGGGACAATATGGAGAAAATGTGAAGAGTTGGCAGAGGAAGACGTATGTAGGACAGTTGGTGATCATCCATGATAGCTATCTTCTCCTTCACTCCCGACGAAGGGAAGCTGTAATCAATCCACCACCTCATATCCACTGTCTGACACACCCCTCCACATGCGCATTCCCCACTTCATGGCTAGGAATCCTCAAGATAGCCACCCAATTCGGAATGATGATGATCCTCTCCGCATTCCCATGTCACGATAGATTGAAGGCGATAAGAAATCCATACCACTTGGCATTAAATCCATGCAGGTCGACGATAGGGAAAGGAGAAGTGGGAAGCGTAGGAGCAATACAAAAATTGAAGGTGACATGCCTGCCTGATCTAGAAGGGACGATCGAGGGACAGGCCATGATTTATAAGAATGTCACTGGAAGCGCTTGAAGAGTGTGGAGTGGTGAATGGGATTGGACCCTTCAGGAATTTTGGTGGGGTAATTTTGAGCCTCTGCTCTTAGACTGTTAAAAGAAAAAAATCCCATACGAGGCGACCATCAATGGGGGATAGGGATGCTGATCTTTCACATAGAAAGATGGATATGGAAAAGGTTAATGAGCCATGGACCTGTAAGGTTGACGCTTTGAAGGGTGCGAAATGGAAACATCAGTCAGAAAGGATGAGGGTTGGATACATCACCCAGTTTAGGGGAATGGCTATATAATTATCCCTGGATGGTGAATGGATCACCCTGTTTGAGCTCATATTTGATTTCCTTCATTTGTAGGTCCTCCGAAATTATTTTCTCTATGAGACTATGGCTCAGCAATGGAGGGTGTGACATCGCTAGGGGGATCGTGGAAGAACTGAGGGGGGTGATCTACCTCAGGACAACTCATTTAGTAGTGCCATGCCTATGGATGATAACCCAGTTCCTTTGATGTTTAATTGCGGAGCACAATACATGGTGGAGACCCTGGCAATGGTGGAATCCCAGATAGTAGCCAAGGAAATCGATCTTCTTTAGGAATAGGAGACGCATCAAGGGTGGGCCTTGGCGTCCAATCCGTTCTGTGTGGTCCGAATTCCTCTTGCTCGTGACATGTAGGCGAAGGCATAAATGGTGCACGACATCCGAGAAGCCTTAAATTTGATTAGGCAGGGGAAGTAGGAAAGTGTTGCATGTTTCAGACTGTTGGACTTGATTACGAGAGATTTGCTGGAGTTCCTGGGGGAGAAAGCCAAGGATGCGCAACCTCCTTCCTCCATTGATCCTCTTCCACAGTAAGGACCTTGGAAGGTTTGGGGTTTTTTTGGGGGACTCTCCGAGCGTTCGACGTTTTCTATTTCTGCTGCTTTGGGAAAAACAAAAACTCAGAAATAGAGACAAAAGAGCAAGGGTTGCATAAATGGAAGCGAGAATTGAAGATATAAGAATAGATTTACGTGACATTGTTGATGAAATGGAAATTTAAAATAGGGTACAAGAAGAACAAATGGAAGTTGAAGAGACCATTGTTGAAGATGTAAATAGTGATTTATATGTTAATGTTGATGAAGTCAATATTGAATATCAAAATCAAGATCCAGAAATTGGACCTGGTATGTATATATCATGTATTTTCCAAATTCATTTTTTAGAATGAATTGTATTTTTGGACATATGTTAAATTAAATTTAACTTGATGTATAGGTACTTTCACCATTTATGATGAAATGTTAGAAGACATTGATTGCGACAAATATGGATAAAAATTACCCATACATGTTGCATGATATCGTGCTACAAAAATTTATGATGATATTCTCAAGGATTGTTCAATAGCAGGACAAGCGCAAATTTTGAAATGTTTATTGGTGTCCAAGAAGTTAGAAGGTGCTACGTCATTATTGGGTATTCACAAGGCGACAAAAGAATCGAAACTGAAACATAATGTGATAGAAAATATAGGTGATGTGGACAAACATGCACATAGTAATGGGATTTAGAATAATGCTTGGAAAATTCGATCATTTGGATAATGACACTACAATATTTGTCTTCTTTCTCAAGGGTGATAAAAGGTTGCTTTAAGGGTGAGGTTCCAAGAAGAATCATAACATATATGTGTAGAGCTTGGAGCTGAAACTCAATAGGAAGGACTGACTCGACACTATGGACCAAATGGAATGGGGTGAAACCCATGGCGGTCTTGGAGAAGGTGTGGTAGGTCCATAAGGCTGGAAAGAGCATGTGATTCTTGTTGTATTTGTGCTTGTTGACCATCCATTATAGCATGGTTTTTAGGATTTTGTTGACTACCTCAACTTGGCCATTACCTTGAGGATAATTATAATATGAAGCATACTAGTGTTCAAACTTCAAAAAGGTGGAGAGATATTTCCAAATGGAATCTTCAAAGTGTTTTATGTGGTCAGAAACAAGCTATGAGGGACCCCAAAATGAGTGATGACATGGTTAAATAAAAAATGGGTTGCATTCCTAACTTTGCAATTAAATGTGGGCATGGCTTCTACCCATTTGGTTAAATAATGAATTCCTACGATAATGTACTTATGGCCACCCAATGAAGTGGGGTTGCATTCCGTAAAGTCAATGTCACATTTGCAAAATGGACTAACAATGATGGTAGGATGGGGTGGCAGGGGAGGGGTTCTCGCCTTCGGGTAAGAAGTTGGTAGTTGCAGCAGTGCTTGAATGTCGTAATGTAATCGATGAAGAATGTTGGCCAGAAATAACTAGTGCAAATAATATTTTGAGAGATTCAAGAATGAGCATAAGTATCTCAAATTAAAAAACAACACTTGATAAATGAAAACCTTGGTATGTTAGAATATGCACACACTATGTCATATTATGGAAAATCATGCCCAAGATACATAATGGCACCTCATGCCTGAACTAAAAAATGATAAACTAATTCCTATATTACAAATTTGCAACTCATGCCTAGAATACAAAATACAAATGTGAATAATGGTAGAATCGGTACCCCTCATTAAACCCCACCAGCCTTGTCACTATGATATGCATATTCAAATATGATCTTCATCTTCTTTTAGATCGAGTAAGCTAGAATATTCTTGCATCCAAAAGTGGTGTGCACTTTGGGAGTTTAGAAAAGAAACATCATTCATATAAGTCTTTTTTGACAAATTTATCAATTAAAAAACTTACAAAATACAATTAGAATTAAATATAAAGAAACTCACTACAAATTTCACTATTATCCTTAAGGACATTGTCCTCTTTGACCCAAGCCTCTACACAATGCATTCCTACAACAATTACAAGTATTAGTTAATGACAAAATCAAAATGTCTAAAATAAATTATATCTTGTAAGTAAACATATTTTATACTTGAATTTTACAACAATCTTATAATCAACATTTCAACCATCTCTTACATGTTATTTCCTAATTTTAATAGTTCTATTAGTTTATGAAATCTCTAGTGTCTCCATGTCCAAACAATATGGTCTCAATCTAGCATGATAAGAGCATACTAGTAGATCCATGGTGCTAAAAAGTGTTTTGATGATTTTTTTGGAATGATAGAATATGAAGTTGTGTTTATAAACACTCTAAAATGCAATTGTTTCATAAAAAAACTTGTAATATGACATTTTTGGTTATGGTTTAAAGATCATCATAAATCAAGACAAAAATCTTAAATTTACAATCAAACAAGTAAAGTCCAACAAATTGTGCAAAGTTTAATGACCAATATAATTTAATCATGATATCTTGATTCGGTTGGGGAACAATGAAAACATTGTTTATTTGCAAGAAATTGAATTGTAATATTATTTTTTCACTAAAATATTTGATACCATAATTGGGATTATCAATATCCTCTCACATACATGAAGGCATGTGATTATTGGTATTTGATTAGAAAAGGGCTAATGAGGAGAAGTACTTTGTATGCTAGTTGGAAGGGTAATTCACACAAATAGCCAATTGGCAGAAATTTGCATTCTTTGCCACATGCTAGACAATTGATAAAGTTTGGAACCCATCACCATGTCATTACACAAATTAACTAGGAGATCTTAGGACTTCATTCGTTTCATGGTCAAGCATAGGTGTAGTATACATGTTGGTGTTTGATACGAGAAGAATTTATTTTTTATAAAAATACCTATACCATATGATCCTCTTCATTGGAATGTCATACACAATGTGAAACTCCACTTTCTCTCTCTGTATCTATTGTACTGTCTACCAAAATTTACATGTCTATGTCAGCTGATCATTATTTGTCAATGGAACATGGGTTGTAGGTTGACTTGGTGCTATAATTTTAATAGCCTCCATTGTATGCTTAAACTTCACATGTCATGAAAAAGTAGAGATCACGATGACATCTGTTTTGCAACGAATTGATGTGGTGACTTATGGATGTCTATGCTTTTCCATAACCAACGTTGTATTTTCTCTTAGTTAATTGTCCTTTTTAGGGGGTTTCTCCTTCCTATTAGACTTTATTAATCAATTGTGCTTGTTTCGCATCTTCACAAGAAGTGATGAAAACAAGAATTTGATTTATTTTTTCTTCCTAATCATGCTAAAGAAATATTGAAACAATAATATTTCTTGGGGAATATTTGTGTTTGTGAAAAGTTCAACTTTTTTTGGAAAAAATGAGGTTGTATTTTGTTCCTTTTTTAATTCAGATAATTTTTTTCACATGTTAATAACATGAATGATTTGTTTTTTCAAAAAATATAAAATTGACCCAAAAAATCAACTAAACATTAAATAAACAAATGATGATTTTTCAAACCATGAATGGGTCTTGAGGCCTTACCAAGGGAAGGTCTACAACCTTAAAAATAATGGGTCCTAGGTCATCCAAAAGTGGTTCTTGATGACATGGTTAGTATTAAGACCCATGAAAAACGTCTGTAAAACATGAATATTCATAGGCTATATAATGTCATGAACACATCCTTCACCAGTACAAAATGAGAGATAAATGACCAAGTCACCAAAAAATTTGGTTACCACAATTTTTTTAAGGGATAAATGACCAAAATTGAGCAATTTTAAGTGAGACAACTAAAAATGACCAAGATAAAAGACCAATTTGGTCATGGGATAATATATATGACTAAATAACATGTAAATAAACTAAAAATGACCACATAACAATAATATTAGGAAATGAATTGGTCTTTTATTTGGTCATTTTTAGTTGTATCAATTTGACAATGGAAAATTACAATTTTGATAATGAATTTGTACAATTTACTAAATTTTAACATTGTAGATGGATTTAGAGACCCCTTTTCTAGGGGGACTTTGAATCCATCTGCAGTGTCTGAGAATTTAGTATATTGTAACATTGCAGATGGATTCATATAATATCTAGTTCAATGTGCTTATCATGTCCGTATCTTATTTCTTCATTTTTGTTTTCAACGCATTATCCATTTGATAAATCCACCAAGTTGCATCATGTGTGTCATCATAGTGTGTCAGTTGAGTTGAATCTAGGATATTTTTCATCTTTCCCTTTAAGCATTGTCATGTTTTGAAGTTTGTGTCATTGATTTCAGATTATCGTACTAGTCGCGTTAATATTTTTCTTGAACAAAATTGTTATCAGTTGACCCTCTTGATAGATTATTAAACTGTCAGCAAGTTCATGTATTTTGTGTCATGTTAGTTAAAAATTGTCAATTTCACAACCTCCATTAATTCTCCATATGCATCCATTCATCATAGATCTTCTCCTTGTACATGTTTTGTCATGAAGATGATGTCATTGTGTTTGGATGCTTGTCGTATTGGTCATGTTCATATTTTCATCATGTTAATTAAAAGTTGTCAATTTCACAACCTTCATTTGAAAGAAGAATTTGGGCATGAGGAGAAGGAAAAATTGGGTTGAAGGAACAATTTGAAGCAAAGAAGTCGACATAAAAAAGAAGAAGTACATAGGCACAAAAAAAAGGAAGAATGACAAAGAAGAATATGAGCAACGTAAATTAGAATTATTATCATGTAAAAGATTGGTTTCAAAAATTGAATGTACCACCATGCCTGGTTGAGACTCTAATATGTTGGATTTTTAGGTGATGAGACAAATGAAGGGTCCCAACATGTTATAAATTTTCTTTGGAAAATAAATCTCTTTGAGGCTTACATAGTAAATTTGTAAATTTGACTTGAATGTAATAGAAGGCCAGTTGATCCTATTATTTAAAATTTAATACTTTTGTGTCAAAGTTTAGAGTTTTAATTTGATGTATGTATTGGTCTATAGATCCTAGTCCAAATAGATCATTTTTCACTGTATGTGTGGTTTATATTTCATATTTAAACTATTTATTGTGGTTTTTGGAAATTGTTGGGACCTCCTGCATCGCATTATGGGTTTAAATTGTTTGATTGTAGCAGTGAACCACTAATGAGTTTGTAGGCCAAAGTTGTTTTTAGGACCTATTATGTCTGAGTTGTGATTTGTGGGTGTTTGTTTTTTTGAGTAAGAATTCCATAGGGGGATGAGTTCCCCTCCCTACACTAAGGCCTCATACACCAACTTGGTGTCTCACTTAGCAACGACCTTAAACATAGATTATTATAAAGTTATTATATATACATATATA
>LPNX010675795.1:336694-396142 GCA_001517045.1 Pseudotsuga menziesii
ACATCAATATTGAAATATTAAAAAAATAAGAATATAATAAAAATAAATATAATAATAAAGAGAGGGAAATGAAATAAAAAATAAAAGAGGGAAATTTAGTGATTTAGTTGAAAAAATGAGTAAATTAAAAAAATGATTAAGATGGAACTAAGAGAAAATAAATGAAAATAAAATATTTTTAAAAGGAAAATCTCCAAAAAGAGGAAGAGTGATCTGATTGAGGTAGCCCTAAAATTTTTTCTCTAAATCCGATGGGTGTTGAAACCATAAGTTAAGGAGGATTCCATTGAAATAAAGAGGCAAAAAAATATTGATTCGTGTTCATCTTCTTACTATTGAGATATCTATTTATCTGAACAATGGTGGTGCAAAGCATTGATCTCGATGGAGGTGAACTTTCTCCCTTGAAAATATGCAAGATCAAGGTAGGAGGTTTCTTCAGCTCACATATGTTCTAGAATATGATGTCCAATATGGAACAAACAATGCTCACCATTGACATTTACGATGACAATACCGACATCTCCTAGAACCTGTCCATCTCTAGTTTGTCTGCGTCAAGTTCCATAGGATAACTATCAAGCACTACTCCAAGCTAAAGGGACTCCTCAAGATGGTGGATCTATTAAGTTATATGTAATTTTTCTTAAAGTGGTCTTCTTTTAGTTATTTTCTATGTCCATTACTAATCTCTCTTTATTTCACTAAAATTCACTTCACTTTTTTATTACTACGGAAAAAATTACCTTTCTATTTGGCCATTGACACAAGCTATCTTCAAATTCCTGCTTTTGAATGATAAACAACCTCTCAATCATCATGGGAAATTAGTGTTGATTTCTTCATCTATTAGTATATTTATTTTAATCAAGTATTCCTTGGGTAAATATGAAAGGAAAACTGCTATAGAACTAAAGATTGCATTTTTTACCGGGAATGGAGGATACTCACTTAAAATTTCCTATTAATGATAAGGTTTAAGTAACTCTATTCCATGAGGGGAACTACACTAACTAGAATATACAGATTAAATCTTTCCTTATGATCCATAGATATTTTGATTGGAGGAAAGAAGATTCTCTTCTTTCCTTATATACTTAATTGTTTCTTTGCACTATTAATTAAGTGTCTAATAGCTTATTCACTTGAACCTAAAGGAAATACTCCTATTACTTTTATTCTCCATTCCGAGATCACGTTGAATGTCGAGTTACATATTTCACATCACGACCACAATTGATTATATAAAGAAAACCATAACATCTGGGTTTTCCCCTCAATCAAACCGTAGCTTGAGTATGGGTTCTCCTCAATAAATTATAACTATACTTTCCCTGGTACATTCTGTGGGATTTGGGGTCAATATAGTAGCCAATTTCATAGGAAGCTAAAGTAGAAACTATAAATGCATATTCAGTAGCATCCAATTAAAATTGTTGATTTATTTGGCTTATCTAGTGGTCATATTTGTATAGATGCTGGTTACATTATGTATTTAAGCTAGTGGTGGCATTCATGTGTTTAGTTTATGTATCTCATGTAGTTATGATTTTAATATCCACATAAGAGTGATTTAATATACATAACAATAAGCTAGGTATCAATTTGGTTTTCAATGATACGAGGGTCCATGCTAGGCATTTCATAGAAAGAGAGGTGGGAAAGGTGCCACATTCACCAACAACAAATCCAAATACTCTAATTGCATAGGTAGAAGCATCTAAGTAAGTAGCATAGATGGAAGGGGCACCAATAGCTAAGATGCTTGACCTTAAGCCTAAAATAAGGAAGCGTAGAAGCATGGAAGCTTGGATTTTCCTTCCATATAACTAGTAGTAAATATATTTATTTATGACTCATGTAGTGCCCTTCTTTAAATAAGTAATTATGACGCATAATCGATAGCTTTAAATAACACCAGATGAAAAAAGGGAGATGAAACTTGGGGATGATTATCAATACCCCATAAAAGGGAGTGAAAAAAATTCATACAAGCTAGACTCTGAGAAATCTTTAAATATGAAGGATGTGCTATATGTTTCAAGATTGAAGAAGAATATTATCTCCATATCTTCACTAGATGAAGATGGGATGAGAGTTTCATTTGTCAATGACCAAGTTCTAATGTTTACTAAATGAAAGAAAATAGATGATGCAAACATGATTGGAAAAGAAGGTAGAGGCTTGTAAAATCTAAAGGGACAAACTAGACAAGCATTGGTTCATGGGTCAATAGAACCAAGTGAACTATGGCACTGGAGGCTTGCACATGTGCACTACAGAGCACTACCAATGACAAGAAAAGTTGTCTCTAGACTTTCAGAGATCTAGTAAAATCATGAACGAATTTGCAAAGGATGTGCACAAGAAAAGAATGCAAAGAAGAAATTTCCCAGCAATGAAAGCAAGGATAAATGAATACTAGAGATAGTACACTCAAATATATTTGTACCCGTAACTTCTAGCTCATTAGGAGGGTATGTGTACTATGTTTCCTTTATATATGATCTATCATGTAATACTTGGATATATTTCTTGAAAGGGAAAAATGAAGTATTCAGAAAGTTTAAGGAATATAAATCCTTGGTCCAGAACTAAACCGAAAGGAAGATCAAGACTCTGCGTCAGATAATGGCAGAGAATTCGCCTTGGAAGAATTCAAGGAACTTTGCAAAGAGTCTAGGATTAAGAGGGAGTTTAGAACTCCATACAATCCTCAACAGAATGGGGTTGCATAAAGAAAGAATTGAACCATAATTGAAGCAGCAAAAGCAACACTACATGACCAAGATATTCCTATGCACCTTTGGGCGGAAGCAACAAGTACAACTTTATATGTACAAAACCATACTCCTCATCGAGTACTTGATAAAAAAACTCCAAAAGAGGATTTATCAGGAGAGAAACTAGAAGTCAACCATCTTATAATATTTGGCTTCCTAGTGTACATACATTTCCCAAAGGAGAAGAGGACCAAGATCAATCCTTCCTGGAGGAAGGGTATATTCACACGATACAGTGATACACCAAAGGCCTACTGAATATACTTCCTAGGATTCAAGAATATCGACATTAGTAGAGATGTAACCTTTGATGAGGACTCGACATACTCTAGATCCAGAAGGATATCTATTGAAGAGGTCGAGGAACCTGAAGAAACAAGAGTCCAATGTATGGAAATTGGAGAAGTAATTCCAGAAGACCATGAAGATCATGAGATGGATATATTTCTTGAAATATGATTTATCATGGACATGGATTGGGTGGGTATGTGTACTATGTTTCCTTTATAGATGATTTATCATGTAAGACTTCAATATACTTCTTGAAAGGGAAAAATGAAGTATTCAGTAAGTTCAAGGAATATAAATCCTTGGTTGAGAACCAAACTGAAAGGAAGATCAAGACTCTACGATTGGATAATGGTAGATAATTCACCTCAGGATATTTCAAGAAACTCTATAAAGAGTCTAGGATTAATAGGGAGTTGAGCACTCCATTCAATCCTCAACAAAATGGGGTTGCAAAATGAAAGAACTGAACCATAATAGAAGCAGTGAAAGAAACACTACATGACCAGGATCTTCCTATGCATCTTTGGGAAGAAGTAATAAGTACAAATGTATATGTACAGAACTGTACTCCTCATTGAGTAGTTTCTATGGTAAACATTTCAGACCCCGAAGGTGAAACAGTGACACGTGGAAGTATGTACAAGCTCGATATGATGAATAGTCCTGAAATAACTCACCTCGAGAAAATTCATATAAGTCCTACTTGATGAAACTAATTCTTCTCTAACTTGTGGGGTTGGAAATCAGACAGAACAGGATACCTCAATTCGAAGTTTTAGACCTAGAGGAGCAATAATTTCATAGATACAATAGAAACAAGATCGGTAAATTTTGTAGAAGAAATTGAAGAAAACTAGGGAATCAAATATTTTGCATTTCTATTCACAGTTTTGGGAAAATGAGTATGCTTCTCATATCTCCTTGAGGAGGAACATATTTCTATCCAATTAGATATGAAAGATACATAATTTGAAAAATTAGGGTTTCTCTGTCAAACCCTTGGTCCACAGAAAGTAGTCTTCCATAAAATATTCAATCTAGCATCAAGTTGAAGCAATCTCATTGGTAAGTTCTATCCTTTCTATTTACATTTGAGGTTCTCATTTTTATCATGATGAAAAAAAATACCAAGCTTGAGAACAATCTTGAAGAATCTGAGAACCTTTGAGCATGGAAGTATAGAGTGCTTCTCATACCTGGAGAAATATGTCAAAGAAGAAGTTACAGATTGAGAGGGAGATGAAGAAAAAGAAAAATAAGGTTTTATTCAAATACAAGAGGATTATTTCTTCCTCCATTGGATCTCACATGTATCATCCTTGCAGTTTCCGAAGGATACGACCATCCTCTACGAAGGAAAGAATATCAAGAGAAAGATGACATTGAGGAACCAGATGAAGAATGTGAAGATACAAAACTCAAAGACCATGTAGTTCCACTTCATAAGGGTTTCTCAAATCAAAGAACAATGTGAAGAAGTCAAATAAAATAAATACATCACGCTCACACCACTGAAGATTCCTCAATTGATGAGGAATGTGAATTTTACTAGTGAAGAAAAAGATCATACTCTTATCCATTTCAATATCTGGATAAGAAATAATGAAATTAGTGACACTCAGAATCAGTACAAAGGTTCCCAGAATCAATAAAAGGATCCAGGACATAAGGATTAAGAAGGAGTTTACCAAAGAAACAAAAGATAAGTATTTGAATTGTCATTATTTAGTTTTGTTCAAGTAAATGTATTATGCATGATAGAATGGTTGCATTAATGAGAATATAATACTAATATGCATGTTATGGGTAAGTATCCCATGATTCTATACAACACTCCATTTCTACTTATCTAAAATGAAACCTCTTTACTGACATATTGGGATTAGTGCACAATCTAAATGATGTTATGGTGGAGATGGAAGGCATCTAGAAAGTTTCCATGTGTATACGGGATATGGATGAATGTTGTATTGGATTAAATAGTTGCATTATTATATATTTATGCATAAGAAGTAGTCATTATGAATATGTCTTATGAAATAATGCAACTGGTGCATTGGAATCGTAGGAAATATCATGTACAATCGCCTACAAGAAAATAAGGATGAGACTTGTTTCAAAGAAAAAGTGATGACAGTTCAAGATTCACTCTAATAAAATACATAAAGATGAACCTAAAGCTCCCAGGGTCATATACAGTGTGACGGAAGAAAGAGCTTTAGAAGAATATAAGAGAGCGGTAGATCCACCTTGAGAGATGAATACCACCTTGGGAACAAGAGATAATTCAAGATGAAGAAGAGTATGATGAGAATTACAACTAAAGTAAGAGGCCTTAGATACACTCTAGTTATGTGGCACATCTGAGTGACATCATTGATGCAGACCCTTCCAACCATAGAAGAAGCTATGATCAAAGAGTACCAGTTGATCATGGGGAATTATGTCTAGGATATGGTTTCGAGACCTAAAGGGAAGTTCGTAGTGTCTTCCATGTGGACCTAAGAGATCAAGTATACAAAGCAAGGCTCATGGTTTGTATCAGAAAGAGGGAGTAGATAATGGAACAACATACTACATTGAACAGACACACTTCTCCAGTGAAGCAGAAGTATATATCGAGCAAAGAAACACATGTGCAGAAAAGACTTTGTACGAGATTAGAATTCACACATAGATAAGCACATCTAGTTACATAAGGAGCTTTAATATCACCTAGAGTGATGAATATCTTAACCTTTGCTACAAGGTTGAAGATGGAAACCTATAGAAGACAACAAGCTCACAAATGGTTGCAAGAGGAACTTTTAAACAAAGTTTGAGATAAAAGATCTTGGTATCTAGTAACCTGAGATGGATACATAGAAGATCAGTAGTAGAGGATGCTACCTATCACTCTAACATGGAATGTTTCAATACATAGAGTACAAAATGCAGAGGGAGGATGATGCTCCGCTTCAAGGGGAGTGACTGCAAAATATCTTTGAGTTTGATATGGTACGATAGGATGGACAGCTTCCTGGTCGACTAAGGATTTATCAAGTGTAAAGTGGGTTCCAACCTTCAAGTTTGAACGCGGAAGACTAGGATATGTTGATGACCTGACAGGACAAACTCATTGTAGATGAAAGGAGGAAGTGTTCAGTACATAAAGAGCACCTCAGGATGTTTGGGATCGGTATGATTTCATGAAGAGGATGAGTACATTGCAACATGTTCATCCTATAGTGAAGCAATGATGCTTCAAAAAGTTTTCTATGGAAATCTTAAGAGGATTTGATATGTTGGATTGTAAATCCATGGCCACACCCATTGATACCAACTTGAAGTTGTTATCTGATGATTCATCAAAGTTAGTGGATGTGACTCGTACAAACATATTATTGGGTCATTGATGTATCCGAAAAATAACAGGCCAGATATATGCTTTTCTGTGAACACCCTGAGTCAGTATCTAGTTAATCCTGATGTGTTCACCTAATAGTTGCAAAGAATGTGATCAGGTACCCGAAAGGTATGACATACTTGGGACTATACTATGATGGATATCATGACTACAGATTGTATGGTTATATGGATTTAGATTGGGCAGGAAGTGCCTCAGACAGTAAGAGCACCTCAAATGGATTTTATTATCTAGTATTCACCATGATCTCATGGTTTAGCAAGAAACATTCCAGTGTTTCTCTCAGCAGGGCTGAAGTAGATTATATAGCAGCTCTCTCTGCTATTTGTGAATCCATATGGATTCAGAAGCTGATTTCATGTCTAATTGATCTAGAGTTGGATACCACAGTGATTCTATGTGACAACCAAAGTTGTATAAAGATGAAAGAGAATCCCGTGTTCCATGATAAATCAAAGCACATAGAAATCTGATATTTTTACATAAGGGATATAGTACAGTAGGGACCTATAAAGCTCCAGTATGTGAGTACCGATGAACAAGTTGTTGATGTGCTAACCAAACCTATGTCTCCATTAAAGTTTGAATACTTCCGTGACAAGCTTAGTGTAGTTCGAAAAGACTTTCCTCCTAAGGAGGAACAATGATGATGATATAGATCCTTCCTCACAAGGAGGAACAATGATGATGATATAGATCCTTCCTCGTAAGGAGGAACAATGATGATGCTGGTGAATACTTTCCTCGCAAGGAGGTATAATGAGGATAATATAGATATTTCCTCATAGGAAGGAACAATGATGATGATGCAGAAGACTTTCCTTGTAAGGAGGAACAATAATGATGATATAGACCTTTCCTCGTAGGGAGGAACAATGATGATGATGGTGAATACTTTCCTCATAGGGAGGAGCAATGATTATGATGTTACCGACCTTCCTCACAAGGAGGAACGATGGCGATATGGACCCTCCTCGGAAAGGAGGAGCAGGTTGATGATATGGACCTTCTTGGGAAAGGAGGAGCAAGTTGATGACGTGGACCTCCCTAGAAAGGGGGAGTGATGATTATACTATCACTGTGAATGAGATGGCAGTGATGAATTAGTATAAAAGAGTCCAAGTGCACCTGTAGTTGCTGATGAGGTATGAAATTCACTTGTGGACAATAGTATCCTCTTTTGAGGATGGTCTTATGGACAATAACACGCTCTTAATAAGAGTGTTCCTAGACCTTACTGGCTTAGGATGGTTCTACATACGATACTCTCGCATGGAGAGTGCTCCTACATTCACTTGTAGATGTCGTAGAAAATAACACTCACTTGGGAGTGGTACTATCTTTAACAAGCTGAGGATGGTCTACCATGAGTCCTAGACTCAGCTGCGAACAATAGGTCCTGCATTCAGTTGCGGACGATATCTACATTCAGTTGTAGATGATACTCTCGCATGGGAGTGTTCCTACATTCACTTGTATATGCTGTAGAAAATAACACTCACTTGGGAGTGGTTCTATATTTAACAAGATGAGGATGTTCTACGATGAGTTCTGCACTCAGTTGCAGACTATAGGTCTTACATTCAGCTGCGGAAGATATTTTCATTCAGTTGCATATGATACTCTCACATGGAGAGTGATCCTAAATTCACTTGTAGATGCCGTAGAAAATAACACTCACTTGGGGGTTCTCCTAGATCTAATAGGATTAGGATGGTCTATGATGAGTCCTACCTTCAGTTGTGGATGATAGGTCATGCATTCAATTGCAGACGATATTTGCATTCAGTTGGAGATGATACTCTCGCATGGAGAGTGTTCCTACATTCACTTGTAGATTCCATATACACTCGCTTGGGAATTGTCCTAGCTCTAACAGGCTTAGGATGGTCTACAATGAGTCCTACATTAAGATGTGGATGATAGGTATTGCATTCATTTGTGGATGAGATCTACATTCAGTTGTAGACGATGTGGTCACACATTCATTTGTAGACGATTCAACTGGTCAATGCTATGGACCCTCCTCGTTAAGGGGGAGTAGGATGATGAGGATTGCATCATCCTTGGACCTATGTCCTAAATTGATACAGATTGATCATCCCACAAAGAGATCATGTATGTTGTAGGTTATGATGCTTCTGATGATGTTATTGATTGACAGATCAAGCACAGATATAGATGATGAAATTATTGAGTAAATGATCAAGTGATCGAGTGCTACAAAGGATCAAGTGATTGAGTGCTGCAAAGGATTGAGTGATCGAGTAATGAAAAGGATGGAGTGATTGAGTACTGCAGAGAATCAAAGTGATCGATTACATCAAGAAGATGAAGATTGAAGTGTTGCTACAAAGGATGGAGTGATCGAGTGCTGCAAGAAGATGAAGATCAAAGTTTTTCTACAAAGGATCAAGTGATCGAATACTGTAGAAGATGAAGACTTAATGATGTAGAAGACGATGTTCCAGTACTGAACATGTTCCGGTAACAGTTCCAGTTACTGTTGATTTTTGAAAACTTCCTATGATGTATAGATGTATCACCTTTATGTTGTTGCAGATGCTCTCTCCATGCTCCTATATTTGATGATGTTGTTGTCAATAGAATACCCTTCTCGTTAAGGGGGAGAGTTGAAATATTGTAACTTCGAAGAATATTCTATATGTATTTTACTGATGTACCCCAAGGGAGATGTCTTATTCCTTCATCGGGATGTAACTATTGTATTTGTTCATCATATATTCACGAGGTATAACCTCCATTTTAATTCGGGTCAATAGTAACCTAATGAATATAATATAATATTGTTTTGAGTCTTCATAGGTGAAGTCAGCTCAGGTAGTTTAGTGGGGTCGACTTGTTAGGTTAAAATTCAAGTAATGGAAAGAGTATAAATAGAGGAGTTGTGTTCCTCATTTGAACAAACACACTCACTTGTCTATAACACATGGGAGACAGAGAGATGTATCTACTGGGAGAAGGAGCACCTATTTGGGGTATTTTCTTTGTACTTTTGATACATCTATATAGTGGACGTTTTGCTCGGTTTTATTCCCCATGAGGGTTTCCCAGGATAAATATCTGTGTTCTTTTTTGTGGTTGTGCTTGTCTATATTTCAATAATACTTTTGCATATGGTTATGATTTTATGATGCTAAATGTTATTAGATCTTGTATAGCCATTAAAAAATTAACAAATAGGATCACATGCACTTCAAGAGAAGGAGTATTTCAAAAATTGTGTATCTTTGCAAACCCCTTCATCAAGAAGAAATTCACCAAGCTATGAATTGCCTTGAAATTAAAGGATCCTTCTGAGTAGGATCTTTATCCTTCTTATTTACATTCTCTTTTATGGGTTTTTTTTCCCATGTGGGTTTTCCCTCAACTTTGTTTTAGAGAATATTTTGTACATGAGTACAAAATGTGGGGACTCATTTTTTTCATTTTTTTCACCTAGTTCTACTTATGGGGGTGTTAGAGTAATATAACCCTCTCCTTATCTCCATTCTCCTACCAAGTGACTTAGGTTATGATTTCATGACTCTAGTGGTCCAAACCTCATCAATTTGACCACTTGAGTCACCCTAGAGCTTTCTTCTAATTTCTAAGGATCCTAAACTATGTTATCTACCTTTACTTAAATTCTTGAAGTCTATTTTGGCATATGAGGGTGAATTCCTTCTATTGGGGCTTATTTCCCTTGATTTTAGGGTCCCACATTGCAAGTTTGAGTTATGGAGTGAACCTGGGGAGTTTAATCCATTTTCATAGGACTATGTGCACCTTTCTTTGTATATTATGAGATAATTCCACCCTCCCTAAGTGTTTTTAGGGATGCACACCCCATGCATGTGAATTTCATTAGTTGCACCCATTTTGCCCTAGCATGTAGGGAGCTAAGTCCACTTATGGAAGTCACGAGTCAATTAACTCATCTTGGAGAGCATGCATGGATAACTAAGGGTATATGGCTCTAGTTAATCCTAACTAACATGTCATGCATTGCATGATCATTTTGAATTGCCTCCCATGACTTATGCAAATTGTCTTGTCTATTTACTTCCTTTCACTTCATTCATTAAATCTTGATGTAATGTGAAATTCTCTCATGTTATCAACTTCTCCCTTTTGTGTAATGATTAATCTTTGGAACATTTCTTGAAGTAATTTGTTATATTGTTGATCTCTTCAAAATATTTCTATCTTGTTTAGTATTTAGATCCACGTGCTCAAATTCTATAGTATATGGATTCCATTGAAACATGTCATGCACCATGGATGGGTCATGGAACATCGACCATCATCAAAGATTGAAAACAACTACCTTCCTATTTTGTTGAAGCTTCTCAATCTTAAGATCCTTGTACAAGTACAAACTAACATAAGGTCACTTTGTAGGGGGTAATTGGGCTTTAAGTGGGAACCACAAGTAGTTTTTTTGCACTAGTAATGGGTGTTGATTAATAAACATAGTCAAGGGGGGGACAATGACCTTAGGCCCTAATTAAAACTTTTGAGTTAATTTTAAGCACCATATTTAACAACACCTAGAAACCATGACAAGATGCCTCTCTAGGGATTCTTTGTCTTTCAAATCAAATATGGGATCCATTACAAGGTATTGGGTGTGATGGATGGGTCTTTATTCCTTCACCATGGTCATGAGATGGAAATAATATACTCCAATCTAAAGCTTGCATCTTAGGCTCAAGAGCCATGGATGTGTCCTTGAACCACCACTTATGAAATATTTAGGGGGTCAATTGCATTTGAGTGTGATGTGGGTTCCATGACTATGTTAGTTGTGATCAAAGAATGGCCCTTTAGGTCTAACCGGGGTAATGGAGGAAAAAAAGGTATTTGGGCCCTAAATAAAGCTTCTTGGGATCAAATACAATCCAAAACATCTAAAAACCACAAAACTTTCCCATTATTAGGGATGTTTTGACTAAGTGTTTTACCAGGGAACTATGTGATGTTTTTAGTTAGATTCATGGGTGTTAACAATAGTCAAGTAAGGATAACAAGGGCCTCAAAAATGTAACATTATTATAGGGATCAAATGTCATAAAAATTGCATTGAAATGCCATATATGACCTCTATATGGGATCTATGTCCTCTAAGTGGGATATGTCCACATTAAATGGTATTAGGTAGCAATGATTTTCTAGTGGCATAAACCATAGTAAACTAAGAAAACAAGGGCCATATATAGGAAAAATAAACTTTTAGGCCTCAATTGTTGTAATTTAATCCTCCAAACATGACACATTCCTTTTTTGTGTGTGTTTCACCTCTAAGTGGTATTCTAGGTGTTGTTTTGCATATTTTCACAAAAAGGATGGGCGGTGGGGGCCTTAACTATGGATGAGAAAGGAAAATAGGTTTTATTACCTTAGGAGAAGATTTTGGTCTAAATTATTTGCTTTCAAAATTTACATGATTATTATTTTATGTAAAAATAATGCTTGCACATTCTCATGAATTAAAAAAGTTAGGTAAGATTGTCACACCTATTAGTTTGCATGGTATAAACAAAAACAAACTCACCTCTTAATTTTAGATCTTCACTAACTTTATTAATTCAGTCTCATAATTTTAAAGCTTCACTAACATTGCTCATTCAAAAAAATATAAAATTAACATTAAAAAATACAAAATAATGACATCTAAATGACCATTATCTATAATAGTGAAAATTTGTTTCAATAAATTTCTTCATTTATGTACTATTTAAGTGATTAAGTGACGTCTTAACATTTACATATGTGCATTTTATTTTAGAGGAAAAGTAACATAAAATTGTTCAAACATGACATTTTCTCTTTTTGCAGAAACAAATGTTAAATAGCGTGAAAGCTAATTTGATTTTCTATGTTTCCTCTTTTTACACAAGATTCTAATAAATAGTTCTTAGAGTTTATTATTTCTCAAGTCTATATTTATATTGTAACAAAGATATTATGAGAGAGATTATAAAATTATAAAAAGTTAAAAACATAACACTCATCAACATAATAGTGTAATTGTAATTTAGGATTCTAGTTGAAAAAAGGTGGTATATTATGTGGTAATGTTCTCTCTATTCTTTATTTTCTTTTGGACTCATCCTTCTATAAGACCATCATATTAGAGAACAAGGAGGGTATGCTAATCTTTCCATCTCTAACTCTAGCAACAAGAGAGAAAGAGTTATACCTTGAAGTTTGATTGGTAATACAGTAATTATCTGAGTTCTGTGAATTAGCAATTAGTGGGGCCCCAAAGCTAAAAACGTTGTCGATGGAATGAGGATAAGCATCGAGGCGATGGATAAGCGGCTGACAACAGGCGACTTGAAGCAGGAGGCTGCCTTAAGGTGATAGAATATTTTTATTTGTTCTTTTTGTGATGATGGAGAATTTGTCCTTGGGAGAAGAAACAATAAAAAACAAGGCCAAAATATAATGAAATTCGTTTTGATAAAATTTTTAAATGTAGTATGGGTTTATAGTAGAATAGAAGGCTTCGAGCTGGTATACAATTTTGTTTATGCCATCATCAAATTAGAAGGGTTGGAGGAAGTAAAGTATTTTTTATATTGTTTTCTTATTGAAAAATACAAATCGTTTCTGAAATTTGGAGGAGGTAAAGTAATTTAGTCTTTTTCCTTTCTCTGACAAGAGAAACGATGGATATGGAAACAGACTGTTTGGAGTCTAGAGAAACAATGAATATCGAAAGCGACTATTTGGAGTCTTTTGCGCAAGTACAACTACTATATCATGAGGTTTATCCTTTATTTACATTCAATAATTCTTGTTTTAATTTCCATGCTAATACTAGTCATGGTTACAGTAAAGCGAGGAGGGTTCTCTCCGAGGGTTCTCTCAAAGCCCTCGATTCTTTGTGTAGTCTTAGAAGCAGGAGGTAAAGTATTTTTTATATTGTTTTCTTATTGAAAAATACAAATTGTTTCTGAAATTTATTAGTCAATTTATTTTTATTGTTTTTATTATTATAAAGTTAGTGTTCAAATTTTCAAAGACAATATACTATATAAAATATTGTATGATATAATATTCCATCATTTGTTTATACCATCATCCTACTACAAGGACATCTTATCATAAGATTTTTGTTTATACCATCATCTTAGTGTAAGGACATCCGATTACAAGGCGAGGAGGTGGTATAGTCTCCTAGTGTAAGGAAATCCTATTACAAGGCTAGGAGGTGGTATAGTCTTTTATTTACTGTTTCTTTTGTCTAGATGGAAAAATGCTTTTCTAGGAGAAGAAAAAACAAGAAGGACAAATTCTAATGAATTTTTTTCTCACAATGTAGGCTTGGAGATGGTATTTAATGTGTTTAAAAAACACATCTTTCAATGTTGAAATAATTTTTCTAATGTTCATAAAGTAGTAGAAGTCCTTACTATCTTGGAAATGTGCAGTGTGATTCCAAAACCATATGTATTTTTCCTAATTTGGATTATAATGAAGCTACAAGTGTGTTTATAGAGTACATATATTCTTTAACTGACTTGGAGTGGATCAAGAAAGATAATAAATTCAGACACTCTATCTCATTATGTTAGAAGTCTGTTATGCGAGTGTTTCACATCATTGAATATGGACTTATGTGGAAGGTGGAGAATGGTAATCCTATCCATTTGGGAGAAGACCCTCGGTTTGACTACAATCATAGTATGTGATGCCGAAGAATATGATTATGTATCTTAGGGGTAAATTTTTTTTCAATATTCATAACATTGCAAATCATAGCGCTTCGTCAAGTAGAGGACATGAGTGGATATCTACTAAAGGGATAGGTTTTACTGGGAATGTTAGGGTTGTTTGGAATTAGTACATTGCAAACTTAATTAAATGCAACATACAAATCTGGGATCATGTTGATTCCTTGTTTTGGATGCACTCTACTAGTGGCACATACAATCCTAAATTTAGTTATAGCTATCTGATTTAGGATAAGATAAGTGTTGAACTAGGTTGGTGGTGGAATTTGGTGTGGAGTTATCACTGTCCTTTAAAAACCAAATTATTCATGTGGTTTCTTCTTTCAAACAAGGTTCTAACATGGAATGCTCTATAAAGGAAATGTAAAGAATGTCTTGGACATTGTTATCTATTTAAAAATGATAAACAAACTAATGTTCACACTGTTGTAACATACCCTTTCTCCATAATTGTATGGATGAAGTTGAAAGAAAAATAGATGTAAGGAGTATATGTAAAGGAGAAACCGTCAAAGATTAACTTAAGAACTAGAATTCTAATAATATTTTGGATTTGTATAGATCTCTTCCACTGTTTGTCACTTGGGGTATATGGTTAGCTCGTATCACCAGTTGGTTTGAACACAAAACAATTATTCCAATTCAATGTGCAATTCAAAGTTTGAGTATTCAGAGTTTTTATCCATAATAAAACAAGTTCATATTAAGGTTCACCAATTGCTTGAGGAAGATATTGAAGATTCCAAGCCATGGGATTATGTTGATGGTGTTGTTGGTGGAGATTTGAGAGAAGTGGGTGGGATTTTGCACATTTCCAAGAAACATCGTATACTTTTTAAAGATGGACTAGGATATGGAACCAATAATTTCATGGAGCTAAGTGCTCCTTGTCTTTTAATGTGGCTCACTTCTAAGAAAAGTCTATATCATGTTCAAATTTTTGGATATTCCCACATTTTCAAAGATGGTTTATGGAGGAAAATATGATTCACAATATGCGAGACACAAATACTTAAACAATTGGTGAGTAATGTGTATTGCTAATGAATTGACAAAAGATGGAACGCTTTTGGATGAAGGTCAATCGATCATTGATGAAATTCCAAATGATGTTTCAAGAACTTCCATTCAATCCTTTGTATGATTCTGTCAATCGATCATTGATGAAATTCCAAATGATGTTTCAAGAACTTCCATTCAATCCTTTGTATGATTCTGGTATCCAAATGATGTTTCAAGAACTTCCATTCAATCCTTTGTATGATTCTGGTATCTGTTATCTGTATCGCTAAGTTGCATAAATGCAAAAGCATGTGAGGCTCAAGAATACCAATATATGATATATCTTTATTGATGATAGAGAAACAAGTCATTTCTTTATGAGATAGTATTGAAATATATTTGAATCTGAAAAAATATATAGCTTTATATGTACAAGAGCCTAAATGGCATTTTTTTGTAGTTTTTTGAATTGAATATGCTCAACATAAGTATATTTTTGTGAAAGTATGACTCAAGAATGAGTATATTCTCTAAGTGATGTAAAGCAATGAGAATCTAGGAGTAGATCTTAACTAATGATGCACATGAGAAATCATGAAAAAGCATATGAAAAATGTAACTATATTTTTACTAATATAGTTATTAATTTTTTATGTGGGGAAAAAATGTATTTCCAAAGTATTTGGTATCTAATGTTACTTTGAGAATACACATTACTGCATAATATTTGGAAAAAAATATCTTGTCTCCAAAATTGGTTAATGTTAGTTATTATTTTTGTCCAAATTAATGTATCACATATGCAATTCGTCCCATTCTACATTTCAAATGGTGGAAAGTAAAAAACTTACATTATAATTATTAAAAAATAAATTGAACTTTACATAATGGTGGTAAGTAAAAAACTTACATTATAATTATAAAAAAAAATTGAACTTTACATTATAACTAGAATGAGATCATTTTAATAAAAGATATAAATTATAATGTAATTTTCTTCTATTATTTCTTTTTCAATTTTAGATATTAAACTTTCATACCTTTTTATATAAATAATATTAATTTAGGACAAATAATCTTGGTAAAGATCAAAGTAGCTTGAGTTGAAACATAAGTTGTATCATTTTTTTTATTATTTGTAAAAAAAAATTAAATAATTTTAATATTATTTAAAGAATATAAATTTTTGTTGTTTAACCACAACAACAAAATTGTAAATTATTTTATATTGTGAAAAGTTTAGGACTTTAAAAACAACAATTAAAAAAATTGTAAATTATTTTATATTAAATTAACGAGTGCTCCCAAAGTAACAATCATCCCTATAAACTTTGTTATGTTACCTTACCTATCATGCTTATACTATGCAATTCAACTAAGAGATGAAGTCTTGCATTCTAAATATCTTTATGAAAAAATAAACCAATTTTCATATTTAAAAAAATAAACATAATAACTTTTTAAAGAAAATAAATATAATAATACTATTATGTTTCTTTTCTTCATATATAATCTTTAATTTTTTAAAAATAATTTCAAAATATAAAAAATTAATACTTAAAAAATAAATTTATATAAAAATAAACACTATTTTCAAATTTTTTAACTAAAACTTTGATATTTTATAACAATGCTCTCAAACAAGCGAGACAAACCAAATTAAAACCATGGTCAATAACCTACAACGATAGCCTCATTAACTTTATTTAATTGAGGGCTAATGCGATTATCCTAAAGCGAAGCCTCATTGACTTTATTGAAGGTTACACATGAATACAGCTATTTGAACTTAGATTATCATGGTATATGCATAGGGTTGTAGAACTCAATAACTCGTCCATTTTCCTTTTGCAATGGTCTTGCATTTTTTCCAAATCCCTGCAATATTAAGCATAACATAATTAAAATATAATTATGTTGGACATAAGCATTTATGTTTTATTTTCACAGCTGTAGGGATAATCAGCAGAGCAATACAGTACTCACATCATTGGTAGCCTTTATGAGGGCCTTGACTTGCTCCCTTGAAACAGTTCTGACCTGCAACAACCGTTAATTCATCTGAATTCATTATCTGTTTACATCCACATTCAAGATTCTGATAGGCTTATACCTCAGAAGAAAACATACCTTTTTAACGATACTCCAGATGACTCCCTCCGTGCAGGGAGGAGTGGTGAGGGATCCAATATATCTGTAATATTTCCTACTCCCAAACTTTATGTGCATCGGATCTACAATGCCCAAAGCTTCCTTTTCTTCTTCTTGTTTCATGCCAGCAATGGCAACTATTTCATCTGTCAACTGGGCATGAATACAGAAATCACAAACAGATTATGGAAGTTGAATGGTCGGTAATCTTATTATATTAATCATATTGTATAAGATAAAGTACAGTATGAGTGAGAAGTGTGATTCATAAATCAAATATATATATATATATATAGGTAGAGTGTTTTGGGTCAATGTAGTTGTTTGGAAATATAGTTTTTGGTTACAAAGAATAGATGTATATGAATTAATTAAAACTAGAGGTATTTGTTAAATAAATATTTTTAAGAAGAGATGTTAAGTGAAGAAATGTCAGATCAGATAATTGTGAAGAATGTTGTTATACTTTTCACAATCATTTAAATCTTTTTGTATGATATAACAAATAAAGATTTTTAAGAAAAGATGTCAAGTGAAGAAATATCAATTAAGTGTAAATCAGGTAATAGATCAGATAATTGTGAAAAATGTGGTTATACTTTCCACCATAATTCAAATCTCATTGTATGACATTTTAAATAAAGGAAAATCTTAATCTATATAAAGACAGAATAGATCCTTAATTAAAATGAATATGGGTTAATATAATTTCCTCTAATAACTCTTTGAAAAATATAATTCTTCCACGACCATTTATTCCTGTTATCCTATCTAAAATTTATCAGATTTAAGTATTAAAACACCACCAATACCTCTGCAAGGAACGTATCATGTCTTCCATACTCGTATAAAATTCCAATAACAGCTGTTTGGTTGTCACCAGACTTATGCACCATATGTATCTCTAATGGATATCTGAAATACACCTACTGAATCAGAGCATTGAAAATATTATGAAATGACTTTACAAATAAACCTATGAAGCTGGTGTTACCGTCTGCCATTGACAGTGTGCTCAGCAGGAGAATGCCAATGGCATTGCATGAGAGTAAAGTTCTTTCCTTTCACACGTATAGTCCCTGCATTACTAGACCATTTCACCTGCAATAATTTGAATAGAATGTAATATCATTATATATGTTTTACAGGATTAATGAAGAAATATTATAGTAATAGATGTTTATATTTTAAAATTTAAAGTGGAGTCACAGGAGAATATGATAAATATAAGTTTTTCCCAATAAAAAAATATAGGTAATGCATGGATAACTGGTAGTTAACCCATAACAAGTAATTGAGGCATAGATAACCTAATTACTCATGAAAAACAAATAACAGAACTTGTTTGTGAGAAAAATGTACTTTCTTCCAAATAATAAACAGTTATAAAAAAATATAGGTAATGCATAAATAACTGGTAGTTAACTCATAACAAGTAATTGAGGCATAGACAACCTAACTACTCATGAAAAACAAATAATAGAATTTGTTTGAGACAAATGTACTTTTTTCCAAAAATAATAAGTTCAGATATAAAAAAGTATAGGTAATGCATGGAAAATTCTTAGTTAAAGCATACCAAGTAATTGAGGTATAAACAACCTAACTACTAGTGAAAAACAAATAACAGAACATGTTTGTAAGACAAATGTACCTTCTTTCAAATAATAAACAGTTATAAAACAATATAGGTAATGCATGGATAACTGGTAGTTAAGACATAACAAGTAATTGAGACATATACAACCTTACTAGTCATAAAAAAAACAAATAACAGAACTTCTTCATTCATTTGTGACTTATCATATTAACCAATCACAAATTAAATAATTATGCTAATTTATTTCTAAATACCATGATATAGTGCCCTGAATTTTCTAAAGTTGCATTGGCAGCATGATAGTTCCGTTGTAATCTGCCTAGACGGGGCAAGATCTTGACATGCCTGCTCGCCAAATCAATGGGGGATTGGCGTTTACCATCACCACAGGCCTTCCATTCTCTGCTGAGATTTCCCCAGTGTTCAGGCCCTCTTGGCCCTTTCTTGTATTCAAACGACTCAGCCTCCGGCCCTGTAAAATAGACATTAATGCATCAGACTTGGTTTCTGTAAAGAGAGAGAAAAACAAAATTCACTGTGTGCATCACATTACCATGAGCAGCGGCTTCGGCTGTGAGTGCGATAACGATAACAAAGAATGTAACGGCCCGTTTCATCTTTGCTTGCAGCCTTGGCATCGTTCAATGGAGAAAGAAGCTGCAATATACAATATATTGCTGATCGACCGTTATTCGGTCCCACGACGATTGAAAACTCATGTTCCCTTTATTCTTTTCTTTTGTCCGACTGTTGAACCGTTATTCCAATATTCAATGTTTTCGGCACTTTATTCTTTTCTTCTTCTCATGGTTGCGACTTGTCACCGACTATAGTAAACCGAAATGAGCAATTTTTTCTCGCTCTATCGGAATTCAATTATCCAAGAAGTTAAAGGTTTAATAGTCCCGTAATTTCGATAAAAAAGGTTTGAGTATCTGGATTACTTTAAAATGAGTAAAACTTCTAAATAAAGTGGTGTCTATGGATGATGTAAAACTTTATCGTAACTTATTTGATATTGAAATATCGTTATAGTTTTGTTCTGTAAATTTTGTCATAATTTAATTGTCAACTTAATTTAGTGAAAATATGCTATGTACATTATTTTATAAAGTATATTTTTATTTTATTAAATATTTTCAATATTCTATAAGTTAATTTAATTTTTTTAAACAATTTAAATTTACATAAATTTTAAACTTTTATCAATATATTTTTAATAAAAAATCAATTTAATATCTGTGTTTTTTACATCATTATTAAACTTAAACCCTCAACCAAACATCCAAATCATAGCTTGAGTCAACAAAATAAAATTGAACTTAGATGAATAAAATGAAATTTATCTAGCCTCACTAATAAACCACCATATCCTTGACTAATCTGTTGTAAATATATCTTAGTTAAAAATGCCACATCCAATAAATCCAATAATCTTAAAATGACAAGTGTACTATCTGCTATACTAATTCTATCAACGTTTTCCCTTTAAACACGTGGCTTTTACGGAGGAAGTTATTGACAAAACCAAACCTTGGGGTTTTTTTGATGGTTTTGTTTCTGGTAATCCTCAAGTGTATGGTGCTAGAGGCATACTTTACCTTAAAGATGACCATTTTATCACTTTCAAAGCTGGGCTGGGGGTAGGGTCAAATAATTATGCTGAGTTGTGTGCTTTGAAATTATTGATAATCTTGGCTTTGAACAAGCAAATTTCGATTATTTAGATTTTTGGTGACTCCTTGCTTGTCGTTAACTGGATTTGTGGCAAATTGAGAATACATAATATGCAACTTGCTCAGATATTGCAAGAGGTCAATAGACTATCTGACCTTTTTGCGCAGGCTGATTTCAAACATATTTACAAGGAAAGGAATACTCTTGCTGACAGTTTAGCAAATGAGGGTGGGAAGGTTCAATGTGGGTATTGGATTATCTCTGAGTATCATGCGTCTCGAAGACATGATACCTTTCAGGTTGTTTAATTTCAGAGGGGTCTTGAGGGACTTGAGGTAGTCTCTGACCTTCGAGTTTGACAGTTTGGCACTTAATGTTTATATTTTTCTCTTATATACATGGTAGTAAATGCTGGGTTTGATTAACTTTGTATGGTATGATAAGATGATAATATTGCTGGACATTTATTGTGCTAGCAGGTTTGTAGATATTATAGAGAAGATATTTCCTGTAATATGGTGATATATTGGAGAGTTTGCTGCTTGACAGGTTTTTATGCTGATATAAGACTGTTATTGATCTTCTTTTCGGAGACTTCCGATTGACATGTTGGTCAATTTGATGGTGATTTTTGGACAAAATGTTGGTTGACATGCTTATGCTAACATTAAGACTGTTAATGATCTTCAATTTTGGAGCTTTTTGATTGACATGTTGGTCAATATGATGCTTTTGTTATATGACTTTGTATAAGTTTTCTTTTTGAGATGTATGAATTGATCATGGACACTTATCTTTATGAGAGTGGATCATTTGTACAATATAATTTGTATAAAATTATGATTTTTTTCTATGGAAAAAAAACATGGTTTTTAAACACGTGGTTTTTGTCGGCTTACTTCTTGAATGTACCATAGACTATCTTTATCGTTGTCACTATTTTGTAATATTTTTATCATTGAATGTATTTTACATTTTTATAGTGTAAAAATTCAACCATTTTTCTTTTCTGAAAGATTTTTTTTATAGATTTGATTTCTTTTTTTAAATAGTGTTTGTTAATGTATAATAAATTCAATTTTTTATTTCATTTTAAAAATTCTTTTAAAATTTTTATCAATATATATTTTAAAATTTTCTTCAAAATTTTATTAATATATAAAAAATAAACCGATAAAAAACGAAATCCTGGAATTTTTCAGCTATGCATTATTTTATTTTATTTTTCAGAAGAAAAAAGCCCGTCCTTGATATTCATATAGAATCAAAGGGCATCTAATGTGCCATCCCAATATATGGCTAACATACATGACAATGGATACAGTGGACATGTCATTCTGTAGCAACTTGGAAGAGTAACATCCTTAGTGAGCAGAATGGTGACTAGAGCAGAAGCTGCATACATTTTCCATCAGTAATAAATATATTGTCCCTTATGACCATATCCACCATCAACCAAAAAGATAAGATCAGCCATCTAAAAGAGTCCGCCCCGATACAATCACCAAGGTGCCATAAAAGAGAAGATCCGGCACCGAGCTCAAAAAAGCATAAACCTGTCTTATGTGGTCAAATGACCATCATAAAATTCAGAATAGTATCCCAATTCCGAAGCAAAAGATAGGGCTTTTTTAGATAGGTGATCAGCAGTCTGATTGTGTTCATGGTAGACATGGCAAAAGGACAGCTCAAGGAAGCATGAACAGATCTTCCTCATGTCCCTACACTAGTGGATAAGATTAGGTGGTGAGAGGGAAGTAGTACCCTTTGCCCAATTGATGATGACATAAGAGTCACCAAATATCTGGATCTTGGGTAACCCCATCATTTGGGATGTATGCAGTAGGGCCCAGAGCCCAATTAATTCTGCTCTGGTATTGGTACTGTAACCATCCCCCAAAGCAAACTCATAGGAGTGTGCCTCATTCAGTTGCAAGCAGAAACCAACCCCACGAATACTGTCAACAAAAGCACCATCAAAAAATCCATAGGGGTAAGTAAGAGAAGGTCTCGAACCAATATCCCTTGTTTTTTTTGCTCTGATGACAATAGGATAGTAGAGCTGTGAGATGTAAGAGATCTGATGGAGCAGGTTGATAACCGTAACAGATTTTCCATCAAAGATAGATAATTTCCTTGCTTTCCATAATGTCCACATGGCGAGGAATGGGAGATAGCAGTATCCGGAATACTTAGAAAAAGTGATAGTCCACGAATCCAAAAAGGAACTGATATTATCAGACTGGTGAGGAGGGGTCAAATGGTACTGTTCCAAGAGGACGGAGAGTAAATTTTTCCAAACAGAACATGAATGAAAGAGGTGATCAATACTCTCTGTATCCTTCCTACAGAGAATACAATAACCAGGCCCCAACCATCCACATTTTTGTAGGTTGTCCCAGGTCAGTAATTTGTTCTTCAATATCAGCCATATAAAACAACATATTTTCCGGGGAAGAGAGCTATTCCAGGCAAAAGCAAGAAGTATGTTGCCCTCTGGTTGGGAAGATGCAATTATAATGTTGTCGTATATCAGTTTTGCAGACACAGAACCCCAGGTTCTATTGAAAGACCAATTCAGAACATCCGGCAGTTCTACAAGTCAAAGGCCACAAGTTTCAAGTCCTCTCGTAAAAGAATTCCAGGCATCCTTCTAGTCACCATCAACACCGAGTTCCTCTGTAGAATACCAATATTTATGAGCATCCGGGAGAGAATTGCAGACCTATGCAAGTGTAACTATATCCAAATAAGCCAAGTACTCACAAAGCTCCAGTGGAATCGCGAGGGAGTTGTTTACACCAACAATCGGATCAATACCGAGAAGGACATTCTTTCCATTGCCAACCTGCTAAGCCAGATGTCTGCCAAGCCATGGGAGAGTGAGCAGGAGCCCTTTCCATATAGCAGATACACCACGAGACTGGAAATTCTTCTCTCTGAGCCAGGATTCAACTGTGCACATCTTCAGGTATTTACTAATAATTACACAGTGCCATAAACCATCATTTTGGAGTACCATCCATAAATTATTCAATCTAAGTGCAATACTGAACCAGGGCAAATGCTTGATACCCCAGCCTCCATGAAATTTAGGCCATGATATAATTTTCCAGTTGGACAAGTGATACCGATGCTTATGATCCAAATAGCCCCAGAGCAAAGCAAAGGCAAGACTCCTGAGCTTGTTTAATATAGAGACAGGAATGGAGGCAAGTCCCATCCAGTAGACAAGTATACTAGTTAAAACTGTTTGCACAAGAGTCAGACGACCCCCTAGGGATAGAATCTTGTGGGACCAATGTGATATCCTATGTTCAATTTTTTTAATCAGCCAGTGCCAGTCCTGAACCCTATAGCCCAAGGGTTTGAGAAAATATCCGAGATACATGAAACCTGTAGTGATAGGCTCCATCTTGTATGGCAGAGCCTTAGAAATCTCATAACGGATATCAATATCCACATTGTTATAGAGAAAACACGATTTTTCAATGCTGATACACATCCCGAATGCCTTACATAATTTCCTGAGAATGACATCAAAGGCCATCCATTCAGTTAATGTACCAGTACCCAGTAGGATCACATCATCAACAAATAGGAGATGAGTAAGGGCAAAGGTAGATGAGATCTTAATACCTTTGATGAGTCTGTTATCTCTAGCATCCACTATCAAAAGACCAAGCCCCTCAATAACCAGTATAAAGAGCAGGGGTGAGAGGGGACAGCCCTGTCGGATCCCTCTGGAGGCTGGAAAGAACTTAGACGGTGTACCATTGATAAGCACAACAAAATTTCTAATGAAATATAGCCCATAATCCAATTTACAGCAAGGAGAGGGATCCTAATATGAATCAAAATAAGCCTGATGAAAGACTAATTCACCCTGTCAAAGGCCTTCACCAAGTCTAGTTTAAGGATAAGAGCACAAGAATTCTTTGTCTTGACAAAGTGAAGGGCCTCCTGAACAATACCAATGGGCTCCACTATCTGTCGATTTTTTAAAAACCCAAATTGTTCAATAGATATGTGAGAATCCAGGAAGGGATTAAGTCTCACCATGATGACCTTGGATATCAATTTATAGAGTAGATTACATAGGGAAATGGGCCTGAAGTCCGCAAAGGAAGTCAGCTTATCTTTCTTAGGAATAAGTGTCAGAAAGGTGGAGTTAAGTGAGGGAGGGATACAGCCTGAAACCCTAGTAAAGTCCATAGCTGAGAGAAGTTCTTCACCCATTAAATCAAAGAAGTAGAGATAGAATTCAACAGGCCAGCCATCTGGTCTAGGGCTCCTGTCTTTCTTGAAAGAGTGAAGGGAAAAATCGACTTCAGATAATGTGACCAATCGTGTGAGGCAAGATGCATCAACTGGGGAGATCATAACAGGGTAAAGTGAAATGACATTGAGCTGTTCCAGAAGATAGTTCTGGTTATCATCTTTAAAAATATGTGCAAAATGTTGCTGTCCCAATACCTTCAACTCAAATTCATCCTCAACACACCTACCCACCTCATCCAATAGAGACCAGATGGAATTTTGGTTTCTCTTACCAGAGGCAACAACATGGAAGAATTTGGTGTTTGAGTCACCTTCAAGAGCCCATTTGGTACGGCTTTTAAGCTACCATGTTAATAGGTGATGATCCAAAATCTTCTTCTTTTCAGATTTGAGCTAAGACAATGATAATTGTTCCTCCTGAGAGAGGATACCAAAGGAGGAGTTGGAAAGTAATGAGCTGATCTCCAAATCTAGTCTCTTCAAATTGGCATCCATGCGAGCACATTTATCTTTAATCTAGACCTTGACATCCCCTTTGAGAGAGCGGAGTTTATGATAGAGGTGATCTAGCTCTGTGCCTAGAAAGGTGGGTGAGAGTTTGGGCCAACACTCAGTGAGCCAAGATGAGAAGTCCTGATCCAAGAGCTAGGATCTATTAAATTTAAAGGGGTAATTGTGGGCCCCCCGAGGTTGTTCCATTCAAAACAGATAGGGAAATGATCAGAAATGTCAGAGTGGTGAGTCCATACCCTGTGAGTTAAGAGGGAAGGGATCAAGGAGGTGGCAACAAGGAATCAGCCAAGTCTTTTGCTGATGCCATGTTCCCCCACCCTACCATTCCTCCAGGTGGGTCCAGCAGTCGAGGGAGCTACATCATAGAGCCCCACTGAATCAAAAAGGTGCTTAAAGTAAGTAGCAAGGGGATCAAGGACAGCCCTAGTCCCCCAAATCTCTGAAGCATTCATGGTGAAGTTTAGGTCTCCTCCCAGAATCAGGTGAGGTGAATAAAGTAGTCCCCCCTGGTGAATCCTCTCCCAGAAGATTTCCCTGTCCTTGTAGGGACCATATTAGTTGATAATGTCAAGGATGTCAGCCATGCCACGGAATTTGGCCTTGACAAGAATACCAGCAAGAGTCTCGAATGCCCGACATCTCACCATTCTAGGGTTCCAGGCAGTGAGGAGTCCCCTAGAGAGACCAGAGGCACTTGTTGCACAAAATTCCCAATTTGGTAGGAGCTTGGAGAAAGCATGCAAAGATGGATAGGTACTACACATAGTCTCTTGGAGAAGAATCATATCCGGGCATAAAGAAAGAAAGAGAGAGCGGAGGCTGCTTTGTTTGGTCTTGCCCCCCAGACCCCTAACCTTGAGAGAAAGGATCAACATTGGGGAACAATGGAGTGGGGAGGAGATTCTCTACGTCCCCGAGAAATATGCCCTCTTGCAGCATCCTTAATGCGAACAGAGAGGGGGATGTAAGGAGGAGAGGCTGAGGAGAGGAGTTCAGTGGAGCCCTGTCTATCCTTCTTCTTTTTTCTAATAGTCACATTCTCGAAATGAATCGAGTTGAGATGGAGGGTATTGGGGGAAGATGGAGTAACAACAGAGAATATCGGTAGCATTTTATGCAGGGAAGGGTCCACGAATGAGGGAGAGGAGATAGGACTAGGGGAGATAAGGGTAAAGGGGGAGATGAGGTAGCAGTGGGGAGTGGTGGGAAGTCAACTAAGGAGGAGAGCTTGGGAACCACTGGGGGCAGTGGTTCATTTGACCGAGAGACAGGAATGGAAACAAAGAGGCGTGCATCAGAAGTTGGAGCCATAGCCTAAGACAAAAGAGTGGGCTCAACCAGGGCCCGTTCGACAGAGACATCAGTGGGGGCAAGGGGATAAATGGGTGAAGAGTGTGGGGAAACCCTAGAACTAGTACCCAAGGATAAATCAGGGGATACCGCATGGAGGGTATCATCCAATATAGGGCCAGTCGCATGAACAACAACGGGAGCCCCAACCAAAATATCAATATCATCGATCATAGCATCAGTGACATCCTCGAAAAGGGAAAGGGAATGTGAATACATACCTTTTTTTGCATCCTTAGTTAGAGAGGAGTCAACAGCAGGACAGTTTGATAGGGGTTCAATCAGCCTAGAGTCGGTGTGTGAGTTCCTGAGAGAAGGGCATGTTCTCCGAAGTTGGCCCATATCTCTGCAGTAACTGCACTGGAATGGGACGTGCAGATAGTCCAACTTCTGGATGAAAAGACGTTCCTTGCACAGTATTTAAACTTTAGCAGGAAGGCCCAAAGAAATATCCAATTCGACCAGGACACGAGCAACCCTCTTATCAAATGACAGGTGGAAATCGTCATCAACTGCCACGAATGTTCCAATAGTGTTTTCAATGCCCTCAAGTGTGTGGAGACTCCAGAGCGGGAAGGCCAGGTGCGGCAGTAAAACCCATAGGTGGCGCTTCGTCACCCTCTCCTGGAGAGGATCAAAGTGGGTATGTCAATGTCCCAGGACAAGAGACCCCAAGCCAATACGCCAAGTCTTCTCCAGAATGAGGGAGGCGTGGTCAGCTTCCAGAAAGATGAATACAATCCAGCCATTGGAGAGGAGGCTGATGGTCGGAGTATAAGTCAGCAGAGGCTTCCAAAAATCAGTATCCCAGTCAATCCACGCCTGCTTTCCCAGTCGAAAGTATTCGAGACGACCAATAAGTGCCCGGGAGCATAGTGATGCTACTCTGTCCAAATAAATGTCGTGGCCTAGCACAAAACAAAACTTTCCTTCATGGGTCTTAATGTTCTTTGCTTGTCTTCTGCGACGGGAAAAGGACGTAGAACCACCATTGTTCATGGTGGGTCAACACACAAGAAACAACTGCCAAAGGGAGAATACCAGAAAGCGAGAACCGGCCACTGGAAAAGGGGTAAGATGGGGGACCGAAAATCCTAACCCTGGTCACGAGCAGTTACAGCAGAAGGGGAAACAGAGTCAGCGCATAGACCCCCGGTATCCGGATACTGCCAAAGGAGAAGACAGTTCAAGTGGGAGCAATTGCAAAAATGGCCGAGAGAGCCGTGAGCCGTAGCAACAATGATACCCACAAGAGGGAAACCCAGGTCAATCAAAAGTACAGCCATGGGAATCAACCCTAATACAGACCACAAGGGTCTCCGACAAGGTGTACACCGAAACCAAAGTCTAAGTGGGCACAAGAAACCACTAATAAAACCAAGACCGAAAACAACATAACAAAGAAGAGGAGACAGAGATAAGGATAATCCCACCAGGTGAACCAGGGTTAGGGAAAGGGTTACCATACAACCAGAATGAAGCCCTAATGATACTACAACAAAAACCCAAAAACCGTGAAGGTCAAAGCTGACAGAACCCACTAAACCTGGAGAAGATCATGGTAACCCCAAAGTCAACCCCTACGTCAAACATGCAGGGTGATGGACCAGGAGACCAAAAAACCAGAAAATAAGCAAAAATGTCAAAATACCACAGTGGCTGAGAGAGGCGATCTCCTTCCCACTTTTTTGAATTGGTTGGTACTAGTCCCCCTTGTAAGGGGAGGGACTCCAATAAGCCACCGGATGTAAGTTGACAGGAGCAAAGAGTAGACCAGAACCCCCCAGAGCACAGGACCGAGAGACAGGTGAAGCAAACCATGACAACCAGGGACAATAATCCGGCAAGTGATCAAGCTATGCGTTATCTTAAACTTATAGAAAGTACAATAAACCATTTTCATTTTTGTGAGTTTGTCGTATAGTATTAATTTCATTGAAAATATCTTAATTTGGAATAATATCAAATTACTGTATCTCATATGAAAGATAATTAATACGAAAATAACCATAATATTGAATGTACTTTTAACCATTTTCATTTTCGTTTTTGTTAGTTTGTCGTATAGTATTTCGTTGAAAATATTTTAATTTGAAATAAATATTAAATTATTATATATCATATGAAAGAGGATTAATGTGAAATTAACCATAATATTAAATAATCGAGGAAATGGAAAATCTACGCAACATATTATCGTTAAGCCTTCATAGTACATTTGGCCCAAAACCTATGTAGAGAGTGACACTAGTTTGAAACGTCGTTGATGGGAAAAAATATTATCAACTTTTTTATCACTCCAAAATAAACATCGTTATTTCGTGATTCTAAATGTTAAGCATTTAGTGTCAAAGTTTGAACACTTCGGAAGAAGAATTATGAGTATAGGGTGTAGGGTCATTATAGCCCCAAGGGTTAGCTCAATTGGTAAGACATGCACACACTCTTTCGATTCGGGGGGAGGTCACGGGTTCGAGCCTTGAGTGCTCTGGGGTTAGGCCTTCTGCTAGGATGGCTGGCGGTTTACCACCTCTACCATCCACGAATGTGGGGAAGTATTGTTGGGTTTCCCGTGGATCTTTCCATCTGAAAAAAGAAAAAGAAAAAAAGGTGTAGGGTTATTAGATTTATGGGTTTAAGCTTTGGTTTTCAGTTTAAAGGATATTTCAGAATTAATGTTTGATTGTCAAAAGTTAAATGATAAAGGTTAAAGGTTAAGTTTAGGGTTTCTAATGTTAGCATGGTTTGTTACCTTACACATCACTTTTATCCAATTGTGTTTATTAACTCCTCGTCCTTCCTCTTATGTACCATATCCCATGCTTTGCATTGGTTATATATCTAGATTCCTTTTCTCAATACTAGTTGTGTTATTGTTAAATCCTTTCCTTTGTGGATACCCTTTTCATGGCCACGTCTTTGACCTACTTCGTTTCATTTTCTACAAGCATACCACCAAACAAAAAATTATGGGAATGAAGAACTCCTACCTTCTTCTCCTTCAAAATTGTTGTTGTAGTAGAACCAATGCTCTACTCTTATTTTTCTTTAGCCCAATGTTTCACAAGTTCTTGTTTTGTCTACTTCTTTCCCATATTCCAATATTGGACTCAAAATCACATTCCTAGCCTCATCCACTTCTTCATTTAAAGGATGTAAGTTAAATGTTTTCCCATGTTTCTTAAATTGATTAGATATTTTTTCTTCCATCATGTATAAACAAAATGTGTCAAGAATCCACGGTAAAAACATCACCTAGAAATCTATCACTATATAACCTTCAATATTAAAATGAATGAATAATTTAACTTTGATAGTGACTCTTTGTCCGTTTTTTAACCATGGAATTCTATATGCTTATGGATGAGGTGTACTCTTGAAAGTTTATTTATGAACAACTTCAATAGAAACCAAATTTTATGAACTACCATCATTAGTAACACAATTACAACACTTATCTCATATGTTTTATTTTGTTATGAAGATTGTCTTCCTTCATTCTAGTTCTTTATTAACTTCCTTTTTGAGGTACAACAATATTTTACTCATCATCAATTTTACTCCTTTCTTTGATATGATACCATGTCATGAAGCACTAGGCTACGATTAGAGTCACACAATGAAATCTTAAATAATGCTCGATGCATACTTGGGGGCTTGTAGATTATAAGTGTACAAAATAATGACTCATAGAAAACCGTAAAACTATAAATGCATTAAAATACTAATAGTGTTAGAATAATCAACCCATAGTTACCTACCTTAGACATTAATTAAATCATTTTTGTCTTATTACCTAGTCTCCTAGATTCCACTCTATGCTAGTTGCCTTCTACATGTCATAGAAGTCAACACTTGCTAAAACTGAGTCATCGAGCGCTTCGGAAACCTCCTGGAAACCGTATTTAGCATGTCTACTTTATTCCAGATCCTCCAAAGCACATATCTACTTTTTCTGCAAAGGTGCCTGTTTTATTGAGAATTAAGGCAAAAGGAAAAGCTAGACTAGGGGTAGTTGACTTATTTTTTTCCCACATCATCCTCCATCCTTTTCTCCTAATAAAAGAATGTATGAGTTGTCTTTCCATCCCTTATTAGCTTGCCTACTTGACTTTTCCAATTCGTGAGCATCTTAGTGGATTTGGAAACTGCTTTATGCACCTATGGGGGATTTGACTAGATTTAGTAAGCCTACTTTTTGACTATTTCGAATGGCATCCTTATGCATTTGAATCTCTCGTGTAATTATATACTGTAGCAGCTTATTACTTCACAAGTTTGGCTATTGTACACTTATTCAATACAGATTAGTGTTATGCTCCAATTTCAGTCTCCTTTGATGTTATTTTTGCATGTTTGATAAGCAATTTTATGAGTGTAATTGTTGTATCACTTGGGTTCAATTTCCACATGATATCAGAGCCTTTGTAGATCAATTTATCTTCTTCCATATTGCTATTGTAGGTTCAACATCTTGACTGGGAGCATATTCTGTTGACTAAAGGGCACAGTTTCCGAGCTATGGACCAATCTTAGAAGATCATCTTGAATCCATTTAATTTCTTTGAATGGAAAGATGAGATGGAGATATTGTTGAGAGGGAAAGGTCTCTACAGGGTTACTATGGCAACTGAGGCAGAGCCCAATGTAGTTGCAGAGAAAATCAAATGGCACAACAAGAGAGATGAGGCATATGGTCTTTTGTGTCTAAGCATTTCAAGAGACCTCCTCTTCCATCTTGATGGATTGACATCACCTAATGAAGTGTGGGATAATCTTGTATATCTTTTTGGTAAGACAGATAAGATGAGAGGACATCAAATCGAGAATGAGCTGATCTCCTTGGGTCCCAGCAGCTTCGAATCCTTGAAACTCTATTTTTCCAAGTTTAAAGCCCTTGTTTTGCAGCTAAAATAGTGTGGGATTGAAAAGAAAGAAGAGCAACTAGTTTTGGCCATACTCTTGAAGCTTGGACCTAACTATTCAGTGTTTGTTTCGACCTTCCATGCCACCAAGTTGACAGCTCGAGTCTGGAAGATGCCTAAGCTTGCAGAGTTCATGGAATCCCTCACACAGGAACAAGATAAGTTGGTGATGATGGGCACCATCAAACCTTCCAAAGACCAAGATTTGGTTGTTGGAGATTCAAGGGTGGATTCAAAAAGCAAGACAAAATCTAAAAAACCACCTGAGCAAAAGAGAGACAACAACAAGTCTCAAGAGGAGCCCCAAGCCTCCAAGAAGAACAAAGGAGAAATGAGCAAGTGTGCATACTACAGTAAGGGCTATCATCCTGAGAGCTCTTGTATGAAGAAGCAAATTGACATGTTGACCCAACTCTTGGAGAAGAATAACATCTCCCTTCCTGATTGCTTAAAGAAGAGGGAAGGATGATCAAATTTAGAGGACATAGAGAGAGTACATGCTTTGGTTGCTATCACATCAAGCTCACCTAGATTCATCATAGACTCTGGAGCTTCTAGACATATGGTTTCGATAAAAGAGGCATTCTCCTCTCTTGACATGTCGAAAGGTCCACCGATATTTTTGAGAGATGACTCTCTCACTGACAGTTTGGGGAAAGGAAGGATTGATCTTGACCATGGTAAGTTCAATAATGTGTTGTATGTTCCAGGTCTTGCCTCTAATCTCTTATCAGTATATCAGATGAATCACACTGGGTCTCCAAAGAAGGTCATCTTCTCCCCTGATGATGTTGAAATCATAGATATTTCAAATGGTAAAGTCATAGCAAAAGGTGTTGTTGATCACACTTCGAAGGTATACATGTTTTCCCATTTTCTACCCTACTCAAACCCCTCTGCTCTTTTGAGTCATGCTAATGAGGCAAGCAAGCTTTGGCATGAAATATTTGGACATCTTAACTACAATTATCTTTCTGATTTGAGTGAAAAAGATATGGTCATAGGGTTACCAAAGATCAAGTTTTCCAAGGGAGTCTGTCAAGGTTGTATCCTAGGAAAACACCCCGAGCACAAATTTGAGAGAGCTATTCATGAGAGAACCTCTGCACCTCTTGAGTCAATCCATAGTGACATTGCTGGTCCATTTCCTCATATGTCCATGAGTCAAGCCAAATATGCACTGACCTTCATAGATGACTTTTCCAGGTATTGTTGGGTTCACTTCCTAAAGCATAAGTCTGAAGTTTTTGACCTCTTCAAAGTCTTTAAAGCCTTGGTTGAAAACCAGTCTGGGAGAAAAATCAAGATCCTCATATCTGACAATGGTGGTGAGTATGTCAAGTCTGAGTTCATTTAGTATTGTAAAGATGCAGGTATTCAGATGCAGCATTCTATCCCTTACAGACCACAACAAAATGGTGTTGCTGAGAGAAAGAACAGATCACTGAAGGAGATGGGAACCTGAATGATGGAGGCTAAGACTTTGCCACCAAAGTTTTGGGTTGAGGCTATAAAATGTGCATCCTACATCCAGAATAGGGTGCCTCATAATCAGCTTGATGGTATGACTCCTTTCAAAGCTTGGAGTGGGCACAAGCTAGATGTGACCCATTTCAAGATTTTTGGCTCAAAGGCTTGGGCTACAATTCCAATTGAAAAGAGAAAGGCTTTGCAGCCCCAAAGCCAAGAGTTTCTATTTGTTGGGTATTCTGAACATTCAAAAGGGTACAAGCTGATCAAGTTGAGCACTAACAAATATTTCATTGAAAGAAGTGTTCAGTTCCAAGAAGAGCCTTTAGTAGCAGTTGAAGTTGGAGAGTCTTCTTCATAACCAGATCCATTGATTGTAAGTGGAGAGACTAATGAGTTTGCTGATTTTGATATGTCTAATAATGATAATTTGATTGTAGATCCTGACAGCCCTACAAGACCAAAATGGGCAGCAAATACCATTCATGCAGCTGGGGAACTAGCTGGAAATCCTAGTGACACTAGGAGGACTAGATCTCAGTTTGAGAGTGCCCTTTGTATGAAAGATCCTTTATTTGCTAAGAAGTGCTATTTGATGGTTGAATAAAATCCACATACATATGAAGATGCAACACATGATCCAAGATGGAAAACATCTATGAAAGAATAATTCAGCTCGCTCCAGAAGAACAACACTCGGGAACTGGTTGATCTTCCCCAGGGAGGAAGCTAGTTCAATGTAAGTGGGTTTTCAAGACTAAGTTTGCTGCTGATGGTTCACCTTTGAAATATAAGGCAATATTGGTAGCCAAGGGCTACTCACAAGTACATGGTATTGACTACAATGAAACCTTTTCACTAGTGGCAAAGATGGACTCCATAAGGCTAGCTTTAGCCATTGCAGCTTCGAAGCAATGGGAGGTACATCACATGGATGTGAAGTGTGCTTTCCTAAATGGAGATATCACTAAATATATTTATGTGCAGCAACCTGAAGGGTTTGTTTCTAATCCATCTTTAGTGTGCAGGTTAAATAAATCATTGTATGGGCTCAAGCAAGCCCCCAAGGCTTGGTATGCCAAGATTGATGGCTTTCTACTGTCATTGAGTTTTGTTCAATGCAAGTTTGATCATAATGTTTATTTAAAGCTGATTCATGGTTCTTTGATGATTATTTTCTTGTATGTGTCTGACCTTCTGATTACAAGAAGTTCAAAGAAAGAGATTGCCTCCTTGAAGGATGCAATGAACCATGCATTTTCTATGACAGATTTGGGATTATTGAGCCAATTTTTAGGTCTCGAAATTGCTCAATCCCAACATGGAATCAAAGTACATCAGTCAAGTATGCCTTAGATTTTCTGAACAAGTTCAACATGAAATATTGCAAGCCAAGCAAGACTCCTTTCCTTCCAGGAGTTAAGCTTGAAGAAGTAGGTTCTTCTCCTATGGTAATAATACACTGTATAGGCAGTTGATTGGGTGTTTTCTTTATCTTACACACACTCGACCTGATATATCTTATGCAGTTAGTGTGGCTTCAAGATACATGGATCAGCCTCATGAGATCCATTGGAGAGCATCCAAAACGATCCTTAACTTTGTTCAAGGAACAAGAACTCATGGGATCTTCTACAAAGCTAAATCTGATCTTGATTTGATTGGGTTTACTGATAGTGATTAGGAAGGTGACAACAAAGATTGAAAGTCAATATCAGGATATGTGTTCATGCTTGAAAAAGGACCAATCAGCTGGTCAAGCAAGAAGCAGAGTACAGAGGAGTTGTAAATGTAACAACTCAATGTTTGTGGTTGCAGGGAATACTTGGAAAATGTGGCTTTGAATCAGAGTTTTCAACTATTATTAACTGTGATAATCAGAGCACCATTCAAATCTGTAATGATCCAGTTTAGAGACAACAAACCAAACACATTGAGATCCATATGCACTACATCAGACAGCTTGTGCATGATGGCACCATTCATCTACTCTTTTGTGCATCTTCAGAACAAGTAGCAGACATCTTCACCAAAGGTTTTTGTGAGAAGACATTCAGCAATATAAAATAACTACTGGGGATTGCTGATCATGTTGTGAAGCATGATTGATGACAAGATTTTCAAATTTTGTTTTACTGTCCATGTTTAAGGGAGGATTTTCCCACTGGGTTTTTGCCTCTTTCCTTGCTTGAATGGACAAGCAGTATGTAAAGGGTGACTAAGCCTTGTTGCTAGGCCTTATATTTTTCTGATATTTACTCATAAATTCAGGATTAAGGGGGGGTGTTAGAATAATCAACCCATAGTTACCTACCTTAGACATTAATTAAATCATTTTTGTCTTATTACATAGTCTCCTAGATTCCACTCTGTGTTAGTTGCCTTCTACATGTCATAGAAGTCAAAACTTGCTAAAAACGAGTCATGGAGCACTTAGGAAACCTCCTGGAAGTCATATTTATCATGTCTTATTTATTCTAGATCCTCCAAAGCACATATCTTCTTTTTCTGCAAAGCTTCCTATTTTATTGAGAATTAAGGCGAAAGGAAAAGCTAGACTAGGTGTAGTTGACTTGTTTTTTGCCCACATCATCCTCCATCCTTTTCTCCTCATAAAATCATGTATGAGTTTTATTTACATCACTTATTAGATTTCCTACTTGAATTTTCCAATTCGTGATCATCTTAGTGGATTTGGAAACTGTTTTATGCACCTATGGGGGATTTGACTAGATTTAGTAAGCCTACTTTTTTACTATTTCGAATGGAATCCTTATGCATTCGAATATATCACGTAATTATATATTGTAGCATCCTATTACTTCATAATTTTGGCTATTGTACACTTATTCTATACAGATTAGTGTTATGCTCCAATTTTAGTCTCCCTTGATGTTATTTTTGCATGTTTGATTAGCAATTTTGTGAGTGTAATTGTTCTATCACTTGGGTTCAATTTCCACAAATAGACCCACATTAATCCCCAAAGGATTTGTAGAACATTCCCTATGAGGAAATATGCCATATGAGGAGGATTTGTAGAACATGCATATGAGGACATATGCACATCCATGATGTTCTAAAATACTAATAGTATTCCACCAATACTTGTTTCTAATTTATTGAATCAATGGCCAATGTAATCATGTATTATTACATTTAAAGAGCCTATGCATAGGTAGTATTGTTGAAAAAAACACATCCTACTCCATTACAAATTTCATACTTTTGCATGAGGCCATAATTGTTTAGTTACAAAAAAGTTTCATTTTCTTCAAACTCAAATTTTTTGTACAATTTATAATTGGATAATAATTGTTTCTTTGGCTTCAAAATGCAATCCAACTGTTATATTTTGAATATCTAGAGTCAAATTGGAAAATTAAAGATATGGGAGAATTTTTTCCTTTTCAGTTGCACTCTGTAATAAATTATTTGGGCCCCTTAAACTCAATAGCTTTTTAACCACATTTAGAGGGTAGATAAAGAAATATGTTCTATATGCTCTGTAAAAATTTCAATCCATAATACCTAATATATACTGTGCACTAGACAAAATACTAAACCCCTTTTTCTGAAGAAAAAAAAAATTATCCACTCCCCCAACAGTGAGCCTAACATGCAAAGCATAGAAGTTTTATAAAATTGTCCATTGCAGTGAAAGCCATTATTGTCTTCCTTAGGTGATGGCTCATCCGAAGCCCCATAAGTGTCATATTAAAATTGATTAGGGAATAAAGATCTAGAAGATCAACCCAATGCGAAGTTTAGGATCATAGCTTTCTCTGCCCTTGGATCTAGCTAGGTTAGGCTGCCTAAGACCTTTCCTAGTTGTTTTGGTCATAAACTTTCACCTTCGGGCACTATGTAGGAGAAATTTGCATTACTCCAAATTATTACTATTATTGAAGAGAATGAAAATTACCTTATTGCATTATCTTTTGCATCATTTCATTTTTGGGGTATGGGCCTTATGCTTTGTTTTCATGGAGTTGGTCCCATGGATCCTAGTTATAGGATAGTTATCTTAGATGATAGTAAAAAGACTTGAATTACTTTCTTGTGGCTAATAGAAGCAGGGTAATCATGTTCCATTGAGTTTCATAATTAGATCCTTTTAGATATTATCCAAGGCCTAGGAAATTAGGCATTGAAATGGTAGAGTATGGGAGCCAAGGAAGTCATTCTAAGAATGATCAACATCTACTACCCTTTCGTTCATAATCATTTATGCAATATTATCAAACCTAAACATTTTTTTTTCTTCCACTTTATATCCTCCCATGTCATGATTTTTTTCCTCTCCTTTTGTATTGTGTCAAAAAGCATACATGAGTTAGTCTATGCTAACATGAGGATATGTTTTGATAAAGGAAATCATAAGCTACTGATGGATATTCTTCTTGATTCACACTTCCAAGTAACTTGTTGAATTGTTCAACTCCCTGAGTGAAATTTTTCTGGGAAGCATCCCATAGATCCTCGTTCCTCTCATGTGTTTTGGGTCCACACAACCTATTCCTTGATATTACATTATTCCCATATACATGGGGTGGACCCGGGAATTTTATCTTGTCCATACTCATGGTGCTTTCACAAATCACACTAGTAGTGTTTAATTAAATAAGGACCCCGATGACGCCTCTCTTTTTACAGGACGTATTTCCAAAGGGGAATGGTGCAACTTTCCCTACTTCTTGCACCATCCCTTTCTCCATGTAGCTAATACCTTTTTTTATGTCAACATTAGGATTTTAAGGCCGAAACTAACTCTAAAAGAAACAATATTTTCTAAAGAGCTAAATAAACAACTAGACTTACTTCGTATTTAACATTCCTTAATGCCAAAGGTGACTTTTGGGAGAGGAACTAACATAATCTATATACTTCTAATAGGTACAAAACCAGTGTTGTTGCTTCTCAGTAAATTACTCAATCAATTAAATCTTCCTCAACTACCTTCATGGGCTTCGATGTTGCCTTATCTAGTGAACAAACGCACTAGCAACTTGATTTTCCACCATTAACAATGAACTAAATTTATTATGATATCAAGGGAATGACTCATTGGAGATTGATGTAATATCCCTTTTGTACACCCCTAAATATTGTATTAATTATGAAGGTATATTGTACTAGTTCCGGTGAGGAGCTCAAGGCCAAGGCCCCACCAGAATAACCTTGTAATATAATATGAGTTAATTTCCTAAGTGATTGACTTAGGGGACCTAAAACATTGGCGCTATTTAAAAACGACTAGAAACTAATCCACTAGGGGAAGGATAAACAATGAGGAAAAACTTGGAGGCCGAGTAAAGGTAAATGGGCATCATCGCGGTGTTGACGAAGAAACCAGCCGCCATCCTCACCTTCGACCTTAAGTCACTTATTAGATACTAGTTGATTTCTCATGTGCTTAATGGATAATTTACTTATTTCGGACATACGAGCCTAGGGCTTGAACATGAGGAAATTATCGCATAAAACACACTCTGATAACCTAAAGAGTAACTACAACTTGTAAAGTACAAATAGATCCTAAAGAGGTTTTATGAGGAATAGAAACCTTCACCTCAATGAGGTTACTTCCACCTCTCATTAATCAAAGGTATTGGAAGGAAGAAGACATATATATTATATATATAGAATAGCAGAACACACACATATATATATGAAAGGAATTCCATATATAATAGTGGAGCAATATATAGTGAAAGAAATTTCATTAGTGGAGCATGTTATAAATTTCATGTATATGGAACATTATATAGTAGTGGAGCATTATATAGTAAAAGAAATTATATATATATATTGGAATTTATATGACGAAAACAATTACATATATGTGTGTGTGTGTGTGTGTGTGTGTTATTACATATATATAATATATATAGAATGAGAATACCAATATTGATTAAGTATTGAATTGCCTTGAGTGATAGGCCATGATTGTGGAACCATTACCTAATTTATAGTAAAATTTTTTGGATCCGTTTACCGAAAATGAAATCGCTTATATTAGAGCTGAACTAAATATCAAGTCAGAGCTTACCAAGCATAACGACTAGGTTATGAAATGCATCAAAGCTGTAAATGCACGTATTCATACCCTAACCAAATCAATATCTACGATGTATAAACCTTGGAAATAAAATTGCATGCACTAAATCTAAACTGTGTATATCAATCCAGAGTCTACCAAGCATATAATTTGGTTATGCGCCGCATGCATCCCGGCTATAATCAAGAAATACATCTAAACTATGTATATCAATCCAGATTCTACCAAGCATACGATTTGGCTATGCACCGCATGCATCCAGGATGTAATCATATAAAATCAGACCCTAACCAAAATTATAATTCTAGATCTCGACTCGCAGGCGAACCACGTAGACCCTGAATCTGAAATCGAAGGCAAAAGATACATATAAATGCAAACCTGAATCTAAAATCATAGGCAGAAGATACATATAATATGCAAACATGAATATGAAACCGTAGGCAGAAGATACATATAAAATGCAAACCTGAATCTGAATATCGTAGCTAAATAGCAGATAAATTCACAGGCAAGGTTTTTAAATCAGATTTGAGTACACAACTCAATATGTTTTATACAGAGATCAGATCTAAGAAAAATAAATAAAAAATAAACTCCACAGGCAGGCTGAGTTCACATCGAACCTTTCTAACCAGGCTCAGGTGCCCAAAAGAAACACACACAATATTTTAATTTAAAACAACCACTAAAATGACAGACTTGGCTACAACCATTTTACAGAGTTTAAGATCCATGATTTACAGATCTTCTCACAGGCTGGTCTTGGAATTCGTTAGCATAGGGTATAAGATGTGTACACCATGAAATCGAATGCAACAATACCATCACATATTCAATAATCAAAACATAAGAAAATTATAGATCCAAGCCTCTAACATAGAGGATATGTCGCATATCAATCCATTCAACCGTAAGGAAAACATCAAGTTACCTCTAAATAGACCCCGAGCTGAGTTACCTCCTAGATCGAATCATGTAGAATTTGGCCTCAGAAAAAAATGGAACATATAGTGAACAAAATTTCATTAGTGGAGCATGTTATAAATTTCATGTATATGGAGCATTATATAGTAGTGGAGCATTATATAGTAAAAGAAATTATATATATATAGTGGAATTTATACGACAAAAACAATTACATATATATGTGTGTGTGTGTGTGTGTGTGTTATTACATATATAATATATATATATATATATAACGAGAATACCAATATTGATTAAGTATTGAATTACCTTGAGTGATAGGCCATGATTGTGGAACCGTTACCTGATTTATAGTCATTAATTTTGGAGGCGTATTTAATTCCCTTGACTGATATTAACTATTTGAGAGACGTTGATCATGGAGGCGTTATTTGCCCTGATTTATAGTCACCGATTGTGGAGGCGTTATCAGGGATGCGTAATCATTGATTATGGAGACGTTAGGGATTTAGCAGGTTTTATATTCCAGATATTGGATGGAGAAGAAGAGGAGGGAAAAGAGGAAAATGCTTGGAGCGCAGCTGGAGGATGGAACTCCGCATTTTGTCCCATTCGTTCCATTTTTTCCTAAGTCCAAACTCTACATGATTCGATCTAGGAGGTAACTCAGCTTGGGGTCTATTTGGAGGTAACTCGATGTTTTCCTTACGGTTGAATGTCTTGATATGAGAACTACCCTCTATGTTAGAGGCTTGGATCTATAATTTTCTTGTGTTTTGATTATTGAATATGTGATGGTATTGTTGCATTCGATTTCATGGTGTACACGTGTTATAGCTTATGCTAATGAATTCCAAGACCAGCCTATGAGGAGATCCGTAAATCATGGATCTTGAACTATGTAAAATGGTTGCAACTAAGTCTATCATTTTAGTGGCTTCTTTAAATTCAAATCTTGTGTGTGTTTCTTTTGGGCACCTAAATCTGGTTAGAAAGGTTCTATATGAACTCAACCTTCCTATGGAGTTTATTTTTTATTTATTTTTCTTAGATGTGATCTCTGGTATAAACCATATTGAGTTGTGTACTCATATCCAATTTAAAAACATTTCCTGTGAATTTATCTGCTATTTAGCTACGATTTTTAGATTCAGGTTTGCATTTTATATGTATCTTCTGTTAGCCAGTTTGCTATACAGTCTGAATGTTGCCATATGCCAAACTTTGAATGCTTTACTCACAGGCAAAGCCACAACAGGATGAATCAAAGGAAGTCACAACAGTAATGAAGCAAATGTTAATGTTACAGCCACATATGAGAACAATGTCACAGCTCTAAATGTTGCACAGAATACCCACATATTGAAAAGAATGATTACATAGTTCACTACAACAGAGGATGTTGTTATACATTCAAATAAATGAAACAGAAGGATGAGAACGATCAAGTGTTACATCTATACAGTGATTCGCAACAGCGGAAAGAAAATACACCAAAGTCAGGAGAAACGCGGGCGGGAAGACCCTCGATCGACAGTCGGAAGGTATTAACATCGGAAGACAAACGAATTTCCTAGCCGCAACGGCGGAAGAAGAAAAGGATACAGCCACGCAAAGCATGCCGAATATCGGATTGCTTTGCACTTCGGAGGCCTAACCACTTTGGGAGCTGCAATGGTGGAAGCGAAAAGGTTAGAGACAAGTGATGCGGGCAGGAAAAGCTTGATCGGAGATCGGAGGACTTTGACATCGGAAGGAAAAAGGATTCCCCAGCCTCAATGGTGGAAGAGAACAAGCTTAAGACACCCGACGGAAAGGTTAACACACATCGGTAGTCGGAGCTCTTTAAGCTTCGAACAAGTTGATGCTTTTAGTAGCCGCAACGGCAGAAGTGCAAAGGGCGCGACCTTCCGCAACAGCGAGTGTTAAACGGCCGGAAGGAAAAGGCTTCCCACAGCCGCAAGGGTGGAAGCCCATGACTGATGGAAATAACAAACAGGTCTGCAATGGCGGACAGCCAAAGCACTGATCAAAAGAGGAAGCAGTTTTCCTTCCGCAATGGCGGAAAAAGAAATGATAAAAAGCTCTGATGCGAAAAACCAAAGGTCATCCGATGTGAAACGAATTGTAACGGAGAAAAGTATCGAAACCAAAATGAATGTTCATCCGCTGCTTCAATGTAACCTTTGAAGAAGAATACGAAGGGCCCGATACAGTTGAGGATTCGAAGAGTATTCGAGCAGGCAGATTAACGAGTATGATGAACCTGAAATGTGAACCGTTTAGTAACTGCTGGTAATGATGATTTGAAGAGTAAGGATGTGTACAGAGGTTTTTGAAGCTGAACCATTTCTGTAATGGTTTGAGGATGCTGAAGCTGAACCATTTCGGTAACGGGTTGAGGATGTTGAAGCTGAACCGGTTCTGTAATGGTTTGAGTATGTTGTTTCGATGAACCTGAGAGAGAAATGAACTTAGAAGATGATATATATATATTGAGCAGTTCAGTAAGGTAAGATGGGAGATAAGAGATTGAGCACATTGCAGAAAGGGATTGAAGAGCTGAATACGATGATAGTTACAGAGTATGAATAGTCCAGATGAGAAATAAAATCAGAATGATATAGTGACAGTCTCGGTGAGTTCTGTATGTGCTTAGTCTTGATGATAAACAAAGAAAAATGTATAGAGATAGAGTTATAACATCTATTGTGAATATCTGCAATACTGTCTAATTCAGATTCATAAGTTAAATGCTGATTTATAAAGCCTAGTCATAGACAGTGATGGGTTGTAAGGATTTGATTCATTCTGTAAATCACCTATTCTCTGGGGTGTTGTAGCATCCCTCTGGTTTTTTCCAGAAAATAGAAACAAGTTGGTGCTTGTATAATTGGAAGTTGGAGCTTCCAAAGGTAGCAGCCTCATCTGGGTTGAAGCTCAGGCAAAATAAAAGAATGTAAAGAGGAGTTGGAGCTTACCTTTCATTCTTAAGAAGAAGATTTTTTACTGTTTCCTCATGAAAACATTATGTCTTGTGTTTAGTTGATGTGATTGAGTGTTGAATGTAATTTAAATTTGCTGCTATATGTTGAATGGTTTAAACATATGTTCATAATAAATCTGAATCATCATTTAAAAAGATGCACTTTGGTATGTAACTGATTCACCCCCCCTTCTCAGTTACTTTAATCCATCCAACATCTTCTACCTACGATTTCAGATTTAGGTTTGCATTTTATACGTATCTTCTGCCTACGATTTCAGATTCAGGTTTGCATTTATATGTGTCTTCTGCCTGTGATTTCAGATTCAGGGTCTACGTGGTTCGCTTGTAACATCCCCGACCCTCCGACCGACAAAGAGGACACTACAATACATCAATCATTCGGGCATCTAGCCCCATGAACATGAACATACATACATATAATGCTGAAGCAAGATAATTAAAAACATAAAACATACTACGGAGCATGATCATTCATATACACAATGGAAGAAAAACATCTCAATCAGCATTCAACATGTACATCATCATTCATCAATAATAAATATTATTGCAAACACAAGTTAGGCAAGAATACTTATATTATAAAGAACTTGTCCCGAAACCAGCTATGTTGCTGCAACGTTCCACCCAACCATAGGCCCGCGTGCTCTTTATCATCTCAGCAATGCTGCCACCCCCGAGCCAGGCATGATTCCCCAAGGAATAAGGAACTAGAAGGCTTACACATAGTCAAGGATAACAACCCCACAAGGGTACACAGTTCAGCTAAGCCAACACAGTTGGGTTTATCAGGAAAACAATGGATCAACCAATCCAACCAAGTTGGGTTTATGAGGCCATCCAAAAGCTGGGAAAGGCTAAATGCTAAGTTGGTGAGCTCATTGAAGAGCTAAAGAAACCTACAATAGAACCATCCTGGCTTCTAGGACACCCACACACACCCAACACAAGGAAATCAATCCTTTCTCTGCAACACAGTCCCTCAGACCCTGATCTCCCTTCTAGTGCTATTCAGGGGTTGTGGAGAAAAAATCCAACCCACTAGCTCTATCTGTGTGGTTCCTAACCAACCAGGTTTATCAAGCACATCATGCCCTCATTCACCACTCCAATGCAGTCCAAGGACAAAACCACTGCGTGCATGCAACAAACAAGCTATTAAAGCTTTAACAAGGGAAAAGCAACTCCCTAGATCATCTTAGCCCTATCATGGCCAAAACGATCCCACAACAACCTACAATAGCCAAATCACAAGGGAAAAACACAGCCAACAATTATGGAAAACAACAGGAGAAAACCACAACAATGGCTCATGATGAAGCAACAAAACGTCGCACAATCCAGACACAGTAACAACGTTGGAAAACAATGGTGGAGTAAAAACATAGACTCTATGCATGAGTAGGAGGAAGAATAATTCTGCAGACTAACAACTCCATGAGAAAAGGAAGAACCAACCCCCAATCAATGAATCATGGCCCCTTTTATCTCAGCCCCCGTGAGGGAAAATGAACAGCTCCAGATCGGGATAGTGGACAGACCATCCGCAACCCAAAAGGTGCGTCGCGGAGAGAGTGTAGGCATGAGCGTAGTGATATTCCTACCAGCAAATAGATGCCCCAACTAACAACAGAACAATTAAGGTGGTGGTTGGATGAGGCAAGGGAAGGTGAGAAAATCAAACAGGGTGGTGACACACGGGTTTTCCCCCATGGGTTCAAGGTTTAACATCCCCACCCTTAACCTTAGGAAATCATTCCCCTTCTCAATATGGTTGCAGTGAACATAGCTAATTAGGTTCATTTAATTAAAATGCACATTTACATGATGCCACAAATTAATACGTGTTGTATGTCCTGATATACCATCGGTGACAATTCCAATCCGAAACATAACATAACCAAATCGATGGTGGGGCCTTGGCCTTTAGCTCCGCACCATGATTATTTACAATGTATATATATATATATCATGTATATTTAATGCAATGGGGTCAAAATGGGGGTGTTACATTCCCCTCCCCCTTAAATAGCACTGTCCTTAGTGCTTTACAAAATCTGAACAAAATGCTACACTGGTACCGCCTCAGTGTTTCGTAGAATTGAACAAAAATGGATGTGTCAATTGCATGGAATCCTCCAGCTCCCATGTAGCCTCTTCAAGTCTGTAGTGCTCCCACTGCACCTTTACCTGCCCTATGGCTCAGTTTCAGATCATTGTGACCTTCTTGTCGAGGATGCGCATTGGCTCGATTTGGAACTCTCCCTCGGGTTCCACCTGAATCGCATCCCAATTTATCACATGGTTAGGATCATGTACATATTTCTTAAGCAAAGAAACATGAAAAACATTATGAGCTCTAGTACTAGTAGGCAGTGCAAGTCTATATGCAACAGGCCCTATTCTTTAAAGCACTTCAAATGGCCCACAATATCTAGGTGACAGCTTGGCACAACTTCCAAGTTTCAAGGAACTCTTCCTTGCTTTCACTCTAAGGTAAACATGATCCCCAACACTAAACTCTCTGTTCATCCTATGCTTATCTGCATAGCTTTTCTGTCTATCCTATGCTACTTTCAGATTCTGCCTTATCTTTACAACCTCTTGCTCCATTTCCTTGAGAAAATATGGTCCAAGCACAACTCTATTCACTGGGTTATCCCAAGTCACTGGTGTCCTACACCTCCTTCCATACAAATCTTCATATGAACTCATCCCCAAGGATGCCTGCTGTCCATTATTGTAAGCAAACACTACAAAGTGTAAGTAATCTTCCCACTTGGTTGGTTTGTCCATCACATACATGCGAAGCATATCTTCAAGCACCTAATTAACTCTTTCTATCTCCCCATCCATCTAAGGATGGTCGGTAGTGCTGAAGTTTAGCTTTGTACCCAAATCTACAAAAAATCCTTTCCAAAAAATTGGAAGTGAACTTGACATCTCTGTCGAAAACTATTGCCTTCGGCAATCCATGCAATTTGAAAATCTCCTTCATGAAGATCTTTGCAATGTCATCAGTTTTGTGCGTAGACTTCAACGGTATAAAATGTGCCGCTTTTATCAACATGTCTACTACAACCATGATGGAATCATGTTGTCTCCAAGTCATCGGCGATCCTGTAATAAAATCCATGGAAATAACTTCCCATTTCCATTCCGGAACTGGAAAAGGCTGCAACAAACCTACAGGATGTTGATGCTCAACCTTTACCTATTGACATTTCATGCACCTTGAAATGTATTCAGCCATGTCCTTTTTCATTCTTGGCCAAAAGTACTACTTTCTAGCTGTAGCAATTGTCTTCTGATATCCTAGGTGACCAAAATACGGAGCTTGATGGATTTCATCCATAACAACTATCCTCAAATCTGCTACATTTGGAATATAAATTCTGCCTTTATAAGTGAGAATTCCATCTTCTTCCAATTTATATCCCTCATACCTCTTCTCAAGATTTTGTTGTTGCAATTTTTCTTTGACCTGCTCATACAATTCATCTCCAGCAACATGATTAATAATATGTTGCCTCAAATTTGATTGGAAAATACTAAGAGATGCCACATGCATTTCCTGTACCTTCATGCTGAGTGCATCAGCTACCTTATTCTACTTTCCTTTTATGTGCTTGATTTCAAAATCAACCTCACATAAAAATTCCAGCCATCTCGCTTTCCTAGCATTCAGAGTAGGATGATCAAACAAATACTTCGGTCCATAGTAGTATGTTCTGAGTTCAAATCTTCTACCCATCAAGTAATTCCTCCACATCTTGAGAGCATGTACTATGGCTGCAAGCTCGAGATCATGAGTGGCATAGTTCTTCTCATGCTCCTTCAACTTTCTTGACTCATAACATATCACGTGGTTGTCCTGCATAAGGACTCCTCCAAGCCCTTGTCCGCATGCATCGGTACATACCACAAAATATTTCTCCGGATCTGTAACCTTCAACACGGGTGCACTGGTGAGAATATTCTTCAACCGCTGGAAGCCTTCTTCACACTTCGAAGTCCATTTGAATTTTACCCCCTTCTTTTGCAAAGAAGTGATGGCATGCGCAACCTTCGAAAATCCCTCAATGAACCTCCTGTATTATCCTGCAAGTCCCATAAAAGATATTACATCCGTCACATTTATTGGAGTAGGACAATTCATAATGGTTTCAATATTCTCAGGGTCCACAGATATACCCTCTTCTGAGATAATGTGACCCAAGTACCGAATTCTATCTCTGTAGAAGTCACACTTGCTCAGTTTTGCATATAGCTGATGCTCCCTGAGCAATTGCAATGTCAATCTCAAATGCTCTTCATGTTATTCCTCATTCTTAGATTAAACAAGAATGTCATCAAGGAAAACAAGAACAAACTTGTCCAAATACTTGCTAAAGACGTTGTTCATAAGGCACATAAATGTAGCTGGTGCATTTGTGAGACCAAATGGTACCACTACAAACTCATAATGTCCATACCTCATCCTGAAGGCTGTCTTATGAATGTCTTCGTCCTTGATTCTCACCTGATGATAACCAGACCTCAAGTCAATCTTGGAAAATACCTTTGCTCCTCTCGTTTGATCAAAGAGGTCATCAATCCTAGGAAAAGGATATTTATTCTTCACAGTAACCTTGTTCAACTGTCTGTAATCAATACATAACCTGAGTGTACCATATTTCTTCTTTACAAACAGAACTGGTGCTCCCCAAGGAGACACACTTGGTCGGATATACTTCTTTTCCAACAACTCTTACAGTTGCATCTTCAACTCTAGCATCTCTGGTGTACTCATCCTGTAGGGTGTCTTGGACATTGGTGCCGCTCCTGACACAAGTTCAATGGTGAAATCAATGTCTCTTTTTGGAGGAATCCCTGGAATCTCATCAGGAAACACATCCTTGAATTCCTGTAACACCTAATAGTCCTCCAACCTAGGAGTTTCATCTCATGTTGGTTCGAGAATATGAGCTGCATACAACTGGAAACCCTTCCTACAGAACTTCTTCAACTGCATTTCTGAAACTTGTCTTACTGAAATCACCTTCGGAATACCTATCACAACTACTGGGTTTCCTTCTTCATCCATGCATTCAAAAGTCTTGTTATAACAGTCAAGCTTTACTCTATGAGCTTCTAACCAATCCATTCCAATGAGAACATCATAGGAACCAAGTGGTAAAACATTCATATCCACACAAGTGATCAATCCGTTCATAGCCAATGGACATTTATCCACTACTTCACTGACCTTTCTCTTAGTCCCAGTGGCTAGTTGAACTAACCAAGATTTTCTATGCTTGACCTTCTTAAAAGCACAAATATCCACTACCCTAGGAGTGATATAACTGTGAGTAGAACCAGGGTCAATCAAAATAGAAACAGATTGTTCAACAATCTTACCTGCAACTTCAACCACAGTTGACTGGTGATTTGCCTAGCGGTCCTCCAATGCTGCATAAATTCTGGGGACTTCCCTTGCTACTTGACCCACTGTTTATGCTTCCTAAATGTTATAAGCTGGCCTTGCACTTTCATTCTCAAGTGAACAATATTTGCGCAAGTGGGGTCCTTCACATTTCCAACATTTGAGTGGGCATTTATTCTGTTGTGGCTCTTTAGGCTTTCCACCTGTCACTACAAATGGATTACTCGTAGCTTGGGATGGCTGCTTCTGCTGATTCTTGAATCTAGAAGGTTTCAAACCTTTCCTTCTTTGGTCAAACTTCTCATTCTTCTTGTCCTTCCATGCCTTATGGTAATCAGGTTTACCTTTTCTTTTCTCATAGAAATACTTAGCCTTCGTAATCGCTTCTTCAAGAGTTCTTGGTTCGTAAAACTCAATTCTATCTTTGTAATACTGAGGAAATCCACTCAGAAACCACTGGACCTTTACTTTTTCATCTCTGATGTACTGGACATACCTCAATAATTCCAAGAACCTATTTGCATATTCATTCATGGTCTTCTGTCCCAATCTCAGCTCATGGAACTCCTTAATCTTGTCATCATAATACCTGTTAGAGAGGTATTTTTTCCTAAAATACTTCTTGAACTATTTCCACTTCAGTCTCCTTTCACTGATCTTCTTTACTTGCTTGAAGTGTTCCCACCAAATGGATGCTCGTCATTCAGATTGAATATGGCAACTCTTGCCTTCATGTTTCCTGAATAATCCTGCACTTGAAAGTACTTCTTTATCCCAAGAAGCCAAGATTCAGCCCCTTGTCCAGTCTTTATCTCACCATCAAATGTAGGAGGTTTAGCTTTCCTAAATTCATCTTGAGAGCGATCCCTATGGTGCCTTCTTCTTTTCCTTTTATGAGAAGATGAGCTTGTATCTGCACAGGATTCTTCAAAGTCAGATGATCCACTGGAAGTCTTTATCCTCCTCCCAATGCTGCTCTTAGTTCCTTCGGGCCTTGTTGTACCTCGTCCAGAGTCTATCTTTCTTTGCAACATGGCAGCATTCAACTGATGCTGCTCTTCCTGGGATTTAATCAAGATTCTCATGGTGGCTGTGACGTCGGACGGGGTATCTTGGAATCTTATTCCATTAGACTCTATGTCATCATTTCCATTACAGACATTTTCTCCCATGGCATCTCCTGCATGCTTGTAAGAATCCCGAGCATCATACCCATGATGGGTTCTCATGACTGAACCACTTCTTGCTTCACCACAATGTTCTTCCTGGAATACTGCTCTTTGAAGTGGTCTATAATTCTGCAAATGTGTTAGTAGCAAACTGTTAGATGCATCTCATTAATATAAATCAAAACTACTTACCTTCCTCTTCTGGAAATTTATAAAACAACAATTTTGCTAAAACACATAATTTTCTTTATCTCTTGTTCAACTCTGTAATCCACTAACAGTCTGCTGAAATCTGCTGAAACAGATGGAATTTGCTAAGAAAATTCCATTTTAAAAAAAAACCAAAATTTTCTTCTCCTCATCGGGTCTCTTCCCTGCTAACTCTCCAACGTTTCGGCGGGAAAATCGACTAAACTTCCAATCTGCATCGACGAGAAAATCAACTGTTCATCGGGTCCTTTCTTCACTAACCTTCTGGTGTTTCGATGGATAGAAAGTCTAATTTTCTCTGCTGTATCGGTGGGTTGTTTGTCTGCTATTCCGAACCTCATCGGCGAGAAAATTGACTAACCGTTGCATCGGCGATCGAATGCTCTGTGCATCGGGTGGCTAGTTGTCAAGGCTTCCGCAATGACGGCCAACGATCCCTTTAAAATTTCTGCGGATCACAGCTTTATCGGTGGTCGGAGCGACATCCCACTATGGCATCGGACACTTAGTCCCATAGGCATCCGTAACGGCGGTTCCACAAGCCCTAACTCTTCCGATCGGTGTCTGATCCACTAATCATTTTCGATCAGTGATAGGATCTGTTGTTTCATCAGACAGGTTGGTATTGGTGGATTAAACCTCAATACTTCCGCAGTGTCGACACTCCCGAGCACTAAACACCACCGTAGTTATGTTATCGAAACTCGGAACCACTATTCACTAAACACCTTGGCATCGACGAGTGGAAAGACTAATGCATCGACTGGATAGTTCCCTCAGTAGCTGCAACGACGGGTGGTACTCTCACTGTGGTCTCCACAGACCTTATACCCCATCGGCTGTCGAAATGACTAACCTCTACTCATCGGTGATCCAGGCGGAAATACATATTTTATGCATCAGTGGTCGGATCCTTTATTACATCGAACGGGTAGTACCTTAAGCAGCTGTAATGGCGGTTCATCAACTTTGATCCTTTTTCGATCAGCAGCCTGATCCCCTAATGATTTTCGATCGACGATCTGAAGCACAACTTAATCGGCATCAACAGTTGGAACCTTTGTCCGTTGGAGGATTAGTGCTCTAGGCTTCTGCAATGGCGGCTCTCAAACCACTAATTCCTTTCGGTGTTCATCGATGACCCGTACAACTAACATTTTTCGATGGCAGACAAACACTTAGAAATTTTTTTGAATTTTCCTCTTGCATCGGCTCTTCCCTCAACTATTAATCGGCAATGTCAACAACTATTCATCGATGATGTCAACAACTATTCCTCTCTGATCACCAACGATTTCATGCCTTAGAATATTTTTTGAAAATTTCCTACCTTGTCTTCTGCCGTCTCGACCGTCGGAGCAACTATCCTCTACAACATCGGTGGTCGGAGGCTCTACCCGTCGGAAGAATAGTTTTCTAGCCATCCGCAATGGCAGTGCAAGATCATCTAACCTCTTTTGATGTAGTCGCCAAACTTTTCGCCACATCGGCAACTTGATCATCTAGGAATCGGCGATGCGATAAACTAATCATCATCGATCGCCAATGATTCCACTACTTCAAAAAGTTTTCTCCAAAATTTTCTCTCTGTCATTGTCGGCAGTCCAAACGACTAATGGTCGGCGTTGGGTGGTCGATAAACTAGATGTCGCTAATTTGTCTAACTAATTTCGCCGTCGCCGGGGTTTGCATCGAAGGTCCATCCGTCTAATTTTTCCAATGTGCTGACGGCCAAGCACTTAGAAAATTTTCTGAAACCAAGGTTGTTTATCCCTCGTCAAGTGACCTTCAGACTAGCTCTTCCACTGCATCGGAAGAACTTCTCACTAAATTTTCCGATGAGCCGATAGTTCTGGCACTTAGAAAATTTTATGAATTTTCCTGTCATTCACTCATTTCCTCTTGGTTTCTTCTGGGCAGTAAGCAACCTGTCTCTGTTAACTTATCTTTTCATGGCCCTCTGAGGCCCAATTGCTGCAACATAAGCTCTATCACTGCATCGTCACGGACCATTCAGGCCCATGCTGCAACCAGGGCTCTGAAACCACACTGTAATGTTCCCGACCCTCCGATCGGCGAAGAGGACGCTACGATACATCAATCATCTGGGCATCTAGCCCTATGAACATGAACATACATACATATAATTCTGAAGTAAGATAATTAAAAACATAAAACATACTACGAAGCATGATCGTTCATATACACAATAGAAGCAAAACATCTCAATCAACATTCAACATGTACATCATCATTCATCAATAATAAATATGATTGCAGACACAAGTTAGGCAAGAATACTTATCTTATAAATAACTTGTCCCATAACCAGCTACGTTGTTCCAACGTTCCAGCCAACCATAGGCCCGCATGCTCTTTAATCTCTTAGCAACACTGCCACCCCCGAGCTGAGCATGATTCCCCAAGGAATAAGGAACTAGTAGGCTTACACATAGCCAAGGATAACAATCCCACAAGGGTACATAGTTCAGCCAAGCCAACATAGTTGGGTTTATCAGGTGAACAACGAATCAGCCAATCCAACCAAGTTGGGTTTATCAGGCCATACAGGATATGGGAAAGGCTAAATGATAAGCTGGTGAGCTCATTGAAGAGATAAATACACCTACACCAGAACCATCCTGGCTTCTAGGACACCCACACACACCCACCACAAGGAAATCAGTCCTTTCTCTGCAACACAGTCCCTCAGACCATGATCTCCCTTCCAGTGCTATTCAGGGGTTGTGGAGAAGAAAGCCATCCCACTATCTCTATCTGTGTGGTTTTTAACCCACCAGGTTTATCAAGCACATCAGGCCCTCATTCACCACTCCAATGCAGTCCGAGGAAAAAACCACTGCGTGCATGCAGCAAACTAGCTATTAAAGCTTTAACAGGGGAAAAGCAACTCCCTGGATCGTTCTTGGACCTATCATGGCCAAAATAATCCCACAACATCCTACACCAGCCAAATCACAAGGGAAAAACACAGCTAGCAATCATGGAAAACAATAGGAGAAAACCATAGCAATGGCTCACAATGAAGCAATAGAATGTCGCACAGTCCAGACACAGCAACAACGTTGGAAAACAATGGTGGAGTAAAAACGCAGACTCTATGCATGAGTAGGAGGAAGAACATATCCGCAGACTAACAACTTCGTGAGAAACGGAAGAACCAACCCCCAATCAATGAATCGCAACCCCTTTTATCTCAGCCCTTGTGAGGGAAAATGAACAGCTCCTGATCGGGATAGTGGATAGACCATCTGCAACCCAAAAGGCGCGTTGTGGAGAGAGTGCAAGCGTGAGCGTAGTGGTCTTCCTGCCAGCAAATAGATGCCCCAACTAAAAATAGAACAATTAAGGTGGTTGTTGGATGAGGCAAGGGAAGGTGAGCAAATCAAACAGGGTGGTGACACATGGCTTCTCCCCCATGGGTTCAAGGTTCAACATCCCCACCCTTAACCTTAGGAAATCATGCCCTTCTCAATATGGTTACAGTGAACATAGCTAGTTGGGTTCATTTATTTAAAATGCACATTTACACGATGACACTATTTAATACGTGTCGTATGTCTCGATATACCATCGGTGACAATTCCAATTCGAAACATAACATAACCAAATCGATGGTGGGGCCTTGGCCTTTAGCTCCGCACCATGATTATTTACAATGTATATATATCATGTATATTTAATGCATCGAGGTCAAAACCGGGGTGTTACATCACCTGCGAGTCGAGATATAGAATTCTAATTTTGGTTAGGGTTTGATTTTATATGATTACATCCTGGATGCATGTGGTGCATAACCAAATCGTATGCTTCGTAGACTCTAGGTTGATATACACAGTTCATATTTATTGCTTGATTACAGCTTGGATGCATTCAGTGCATAACCAAATTGTATGCTTGGTAGACTCTAGATTGATATACACAGTTCAGATTTAGTGCATGTGATTTTATTTCCAAGGATTATACATCATAGATATCGAGTTGGTTAGGATGTGAATACATGCATTTACAACATTGATTCATTTCATAACCCATTCGTTATGCTTGGTAGGCTCTGACTCGATATACAGTTCAACTCTAATATAAGCGATTTCATTTTCGGTAAATGGATCCAAAAAATTTATACCTTTTAGATGTCGAATCTCTATGAGTTAAACCTTGCAAATTTAATTGGAGTCAGATCTTTAATACTTGAATGGTATGTCTATTATATTTTGGGGTTTCCAATTATTCAAATAGTTCCCTTTATCGCTATTCAACCCTGCAAATGGTATCTCTGTCTATGATTTGGTTATAAACAGATTGTTAATTTGGGGATTGTTATCCTATAAAACTAACAGTGATCTACTCCATTAAGAGTTAGTGGAATTTCCGTTGCTAAATAATATTTTATCCTTATGAACCAGGATTCACAATTTTTATCCAGCCAAAGTAGTAAGATATTATAAGCTATTATAAAGGTATGGAGTGTGATGTTATAAAGGAGTATGAAGAAATGTAAATGTGGTAATTAGATTTGATGTGGTCATTAAAAATAAATGTGGCTAATGATTATGTGTATAAAAGGTTATATAGTTATGAAAGCTTCATGTGGTGATGGATTTTGGTTCCATTAGATACCTTTGTATTTAAGGAAACCATACTTTATTGCATTAGGTCTCAATTTCATGATGGTTGGGGACTAAATCATATTGATGTATAAAAATTATTTGTTTTACTAGCAAACTCTGTATTGAAGGTCATGCCTACTTAGAGTGTATCCAAAGATTCTTTTATTATCATGTGGGTCTCAGGTTGATGATGTAAGGTTCTCTATGGTTATATGAGTAACTAACAGAAAGCAAAAAGGATGATGTAGATTATATGCCTTCCTATGTGGAATTATAAATAAAGAAGTTGGCTAACTTTTGGTGGACGTAACCCCAAGGTTTGGGTAAGCCACGTACATTGGTCTTGTCTTTATGTGCCCTTGATGTGTATTATTTTATGTGCCTTGATGTGTATTATTTCATGTGCCTTAATGTGTTTTTGATGATATCCTTATTCATGATGATAAAAATGGTTGAGTGATTTCCTATGAGTGTGTTAAATGCAAAATAAGATTGGTTATACAATGGTTAAGATGTATACCGTGGAATAAAAGATGAAGCTATTTATTAAGGCCCTTTCCTAGCATATTAGGTAAATAATATCAATAGTGGAAGGAATGAAATGGGTGATTTTAATACGTTTGACTTATGCTGATTGAGAGATATCAAGCTTCCTAAAAATGACCAACATACTTTCAATGATTGTTTTTTTAATGTGTGTAGTTTTAATATTATCGAATTTGATTGGACATGCTTCATTGTAATCCCATGTAAAATATGACACTAACATGGGCGACTTGTTTAAGATGTAGTAATAGGGTAATGGTAAATTTTACCCCATTTTCTCACAGTTTACTCGGAGGTAGTTGGGGAACATTACATATTGTATCAGAGCCAATGTTGCAGCACTCGGGCCTTTTGGGCTCACAACAACTGGTATGTCCTCATTAGCCTTGATTTTATAATGACATGTATCTGATTCGATGAATTTTGCGGTGGTAGGAAAATAGTAAAGCTTACATTTGACCATGTGTTTTATTATGACAAATGAATTTTTTAAGTTCTTGATATATTGGGCGAATGAATGAAATAGTATTTCGGTTCACAACAACTGAAAAGAAGTGAGCTCATAAATACCCGGGTTCTCCTCAACTAGCGAAATCTGGATTCCTAAAATTGAAATTCCTAATTTTCATACAAGGGAAATGGTCTTGGATATAGAAGGTAGTCACTGATAGACAAACTCATGGCCATATTTAGAAGAAGAAAGAAGAGTCAATATTCTTGAATACAATGGGAGATGACAACTTTGCACGAAGGGGGCCTAATGAAGGATAGGAGAGTTAATGAATGTTATGGTTTCTTTTCATTCTGCAACAGGTACCTAATATGTTTAACCCAAGGGCCTTTTTGCATGTTGATCTAATATGTTTCATTAAGTTATTACATGGTTTGTAATAGAACGCAAAAGGTGGATCATAGTTTGTAATAGAATGAAGAAGGTTGATAAAGTCCAGTAATGGTTTGTAATAGTATGTAGAAGGTTGGTAATGCCCCATAATTTATAAATATAAGATAATCAAAATTTACCTTCAGACCAAACTTCCCAATCGAAGAACAACAACTTTTTACAGTCATACAAGGAAATTAACTATTTCTAATAGAATGAATTGGCTGAATGTATCTCAACACTATGTCAACTATGAATGGAATTGGATGAATACCTTTCCATTCCACTAGTATCGTGATATTATGATAAAATGTTTCTTACTTGCCTTCCTTTTCATTTTCCCTTGTGTATGCAGTTTCATAGTATAATATTGGGGTAAAACCAAAACAAAACTTTCTTGATTACCATTAAAACCTCCTGAAGATTCAAATTAAGAGAAGAAGGGTTTATATTATTCAAGGAGAAGTAGAAATGGTGGAGAAACCACGACTAGTGCAACTGTTGTATTGTTTAGTCTGTAGCTTTCCAGCCAAGTATTGTGAATTCGGCCCTTATTTTGAAAAATGTAAACCTTGGGTCATCCAAAATGCCCCTCATTTGTAACCGGATCTTGTTAAAGGTACTCATTTACATTCTTCCATATGTACTTGGTCCAACATATCTTGATTTGTTTTGTATTTGTATTCATTGATTTCAAAGGCAGCTGATAAGGAGGCCGAGAAGATTAGAGATAAGCTTCAAGGCATGCAAATCTCTGGTGATCAGGTTGATTCCACTACACCTGCAGGTATTTTCTTCCATCGTTATCTGCTACATGGGAGTCAGACGAAGTTTGTTATTTTGAATGAATTTTAGTAGTAGGGTTCCAAATTATTCATATCAATTTCCCCAACAACCCTTACTATGGTTAAATTGATTTCAATATATATGTTCTAAATTACTGGGATGATTCCTTAGAATTATTTTATATAGAAATGCCACCCTCTATGTTATGTTGTTGCCATTTCAAGCATACATGCCTGCATTGTTCCAAAGCTTCAAAGGTTCTGATTTTGGAGAAACCTATAGTTAAATTGCTTTCCATAATCTAGTAGGTTAGTGTTGGGTTTGTATTTAAAAGTTAAAACACCTCTAGGTCTGTAAACAATACGGTGCTTTTAAATTACAATACCTTTTTTCCAATAATGGAAGGGAAAGTATTCACATCTGTTATTATTCTTATGTTGATTGTTAGTGAACTTTGTCTGGATAACAAACCACTTCATATGCAGAATAATTCATTTTGTTTCATGGGATTCTGATTGAAAGGTACAATCCACTTGTTTTTACAAATCAAGCACCTCAAACACTGCAATCACATATTAAATGATATATGCTCAGCTATAGACATTTGGCTCAAGATAAGAGTCTGGGGAGAGCTTGTTTACATATTAATAACTGATTGGATTTCTGGCATAACCATGTATATGACTTTGATAAAGGAACTTCTAATAACAGCTCTCCACTAGCTAATAACAACTTGAGATTCCAAAGGATTCTTATGAAGCACATCCATACCAAGAAATCTACAAATTATATTGCATTGCCTCAGATTGTATACATAATAAATAATAATAGCTTCTAGGACCATTGTTCAAACTTTAAAACTCAAAATTTCTCATTGCTGCAATCTTAGTCCCTTTCCATGTCAACTTCATGTTTTTTGAGCTTCAGTGAAGAATATTCTTCATTTACATAGACAATTTCATAACCTAAAGGGGACTATCAGTGTGGATTCCTGCTTGTATGTCGCCATGAAAGGAGAATTTCCTATGGACTACTTGAAATGGGGTGGATGAAAATTTGTAAGTCTAAATCATCTCTTTTATGTTTTCTTAAATAATTATTTATAATTGCAGGTATCGGGAATTAGTAATGGCAAGAACACATAGAGCCATGAAGAAAAAACAAAGATTCCACCACAATAAGAAATCAAATGATATGAGTGATATTTTGGGTTTACAAGAGAAACTAAAAGAAGAATGTACATGAGGTACGTGCTAGTACCAGAGGTACATGTTTCCCCTCGGCCAACTAAGAGCCATTATGCATCTATGGGGATGCCCAGGAATAAGACAGTTGGTTAGAATTCTTTCCGCACCAATGTATGCTGACAGAGACTATCACGAGGGAAGGGGACTCCATGAAGAATCTCCAGGTATCATGGTGTTTGGGAAAGGAATCGCTTGATCTCGGGAAGGCACCCTGAATAGCTCATATAGGAGTTATGCCCAGGAAGGGGTATCATCCTCGTGTTGGGTATCTTCGACTACTACTTGGAGTACTATTGGAACTATGTTTGTCTGAATGGAGGACATCCAAGAAGAACCAAAAGCTATTTAATAATACTTGTATAAGCTTATACATTTTCATTCCCATAAGGTAAGGTGCTTATCTAACGAAAAATAAAGTAAGTATGGATTACTTGTGAATCAATTACATTGGTTTGGAAAAATGATCATGTATTAGCAGATGTTCCATAAATTGCAAAGGGGTTGTTGCAAACAGACCCACTGTTTATGTTTCAAGTTGAAATATAAACTCATGACATGTTTTACTAATTAAATTTGGGGTAGTCCTGATCCTGTTACAGGAAAATATAGGTCATGAACACTAGCAACCTGCAAAGACCTGGAATTTCACAGATGATCAGAACAGAGGAGATGAAGCAAGAAAATATGACTCATGATAGGAAGGGAGTTTTTTGGAAGACAAGAACACTGAGGAATGTGTTGTTTCTTTTAGGGGGGGGGGAATTAATATCCCTCTTGTACACACCTAAATATTGTATTAATTATGAAGGTATATTGTACTGGTTCTGGTGAGGAGCTTAAGACCAAGGCCCCACAAGAATAACCTTGTAATATAATATGAGTTAATTTCCTAAGTGATTGACTTAGGGGACCTAAAACATTGGCGCTATTTAAAAAAAACTAGAAACTAATCCACTAGGGGAAGGGTAAACAACGAGGAAAACCTTGGAGGTCGAGTAAAGGTAACTGGGAATCATCGTGATGTTGACGAAGAAACCAGCTTCCATCCTCACCTTCAACCTTAAGTCACTTATTAGAAACTAGTTTATTTCTCACGCGCTTAATGGGTACTTTACTTATTTCGAACATATGATCCTAGGGCTCGAACATGAGGAAATTATCGCATAAAAAACACTCTGATAACCTAAAGAGTAACTACAACTTGTAAAATACAAATAGACCATAGAGAGGTTTTATGAGGAATAGAAACCTTCACCTCAATGAGGTTACTTCCACTTCTCATTAATCAAAGGTATTGGAAGGAAGAAGACATATATATTTTATATAAAAGTATTATATATGTATACTAGCAGAACA